>CM040432.1:12650135-13122770 GCA_022702705.1 Papilionanthe hookeriana x Papilionanthe teres | reverse complement strand
GTACTTCGTTCAGTTACGTATTGCTCTCCTTTGACATGATCAGAACGTCGTATTGTCGGCATATTTTTAGGTTTGTGTGTTGTATTTTAAAAAAGGGGTCACCTACAGAAGTTGTCGGCAAATTTTTTAATTTAATTTAAATATATAATTTGAAAAGTAGTATTTTAGTTTTTTGAAAATAATTTTAAGTTTAAAAATTTTAAGATATGAAAAATCAAACGGATCTCACATCCCGAATAGTTTATATAAACGAGCACCGCATCACAAACCGTGTATCTATCCCCAGAGAATAGACACACTTGCTTGACGATGTGGCTCGATTAAATAAACTAGAAGATTTGTGACATATGTTTGGTGCAGCGAACCAATTTTATAAGCCGACAAGTTCCACTCGCTTAATATAAAGAAATTAAGCGGGGGTTTATATTACCTGGGTTCTTAAAGTTCCCTATAAGGGCAAGCCCCTATAGTTAATTACATCTTAAATGATGGGAATCATTTAAGTAAACTCTCAATAATGATTAGTGGTTTTGCTTTCAGGAATTTCAAAGTTTAAGGTTTTCAAAGGATTGGATTTTGGAATTTTCAATAGGGATTAGCTCAAATTTGGAACAGTTTATTTTAAGAGTCCAAAGGAAAAGAAGTAGGGGAAGCTGAGGATCCAAGAAGAATCTTGGCAACTTCCCAAACTATCCTATTGTTTGGTTTGAATTTGAGAATATCATTTAATGTTACAATTCTGCCAATTTTAGTTCATTAAGACTTATATTTGCATAATATGATCATACAAATAGCCTCGAAGTTGTGAGGGTTTATGTCGTACCAAACGACTACCTCGGAGTCTTAAGACCAGTTAGGGCTTAATTTAAATGACATGATCATGCAAATGCCTAACGAAGAGTTGAGGATTCATGCTGCACTAGGCAAACTACCTCGAACTCCTATGGCTTGGTTATTTAATTCTAAGAAAGTTTTGCTGAAGTAGATCCGAATTTTGCTGATGATGATGGTCGTGCTGCCCATTGTGCTCCAAGCTCCTTGTTGTTGTAGAGGTTTAGTTTTAGAAGTATAAATCAGGAGATGAGAGAAGTGTTTTGGTTTAAAGAAAATATTAAAATCCAAGTGTTTTTAATATTTTAATTAAAGTAAATCTTAAAGTTTATTAAACAGAACCGATTAAGATCTCACGTTTTCGTCATCCGGCACCGTTATTTTCATCGAATTCACTTAGTCCAGATGAATTTGCTAAACTCAACTGAATGAGTTCCACACTTTCATTTAGACCGTGGGAAATCCCGTTAGCAACACGTGGGTTACATCATCCGAGGTATTCCTGATCATTCAACGAGATGTTTTAATTTAGTTGCAATTGTAGTTTTGTTGTTCTGTTTGTGATTAAATTTTGAGTTGTTTTATATTTTGAAATGCTGTGGTGGTGAATTTTATCTTGCAATGACTTTTAATTTAGTTTTGGTTTCAGTTTAGGGATTATCCTAATGGTTTTGGTTTTCATGCAACAGTCTTATTTAACATGCAAGAAAAGTAAAGTACAGTGCATGTAAGTAAATTGCAATAAAGTAAATTGCAATAAAATAAAGGTGTACCTGGAGGGTCTTCCCGTCATCTCAAGCTGCACTTAAAACACATGTTAAGGCATTTAAATATTTCAACAGATACCTAGGTAAAGCTAAGGGAAGGGTTTTGGTTGTCTACCAAATTCTAATCCTATTGCTAGTCATCTCCTATGACGTCTAGGTTCTTGGTTTGGTTTAAGGATGATTTTCTGCATCAAAGAACAATTAAATTCAGTTGTTCTTCTAAAACATCCCGTCATATTGAGGAAGTGTTTAGGACGAGTCCTAAACATATTTTTAATATTTCTGGGATTGCTTTGAGTCCAAGTAAATTTAATTACATAGGTGAATTAATCATCCAAGGGTTTAAGTTTTGTTCCCTTGCTCAGTGAACTAGGACATTTGAATATCCTATAAGTGAAGTAACACTTCACTTGATACTTCATTTAAGAGTTATAATAATAATAAGGGCTTTAAAAGGGCAAATTTATTAGGTATTTTGATGATTTAAACATAATGATTTAATTTCAATTTTGACTTAATTATAGAAATTAGTTTAAGTTTGGAATAGTGTTCAAGTTATTTTAGATTTAATTCTTAATGATTTCATTTAGGTTTTTTATTAAATGATTTTGATTTAATTTAATTCAACTTAATTTTAATTTAATTTATTTTAATTTTAACTTAATTTGATTTGATTTTGATTTTAATTTAATTTGGTTTAACTTAATTTAATTTAAATTTAATTTAATTTAATTTAATTTAATATAATTTTAATTTTAATTTAATTTAATTTAATTTAATTTAATTTTAATTTTAGTTTAGTTTAATTTTAACTTTAATTTAATTTTTAATTTAATTTAATTTAATTTAGTTTAGTTTTTATTTAGTTTTAATTTATTTTAATTTTAATTTATTTTAATTTTAATTTAATTTTAATTAATTTTAATTTTAATTTAATTTAATTTTTAATTTATTTTAATTTTAATTTAATTTAATTTTAATTTAGTTTTAATTTTAATTTACTTTTAATTTACTTTAATTTAGTTTAGTTTAATTTTAATTTAATTTTAATTTGATTTACTTTTAAATTTAGTTTAAATTTAAATTTAATTTAATTTTAGTTTAATTTTAGTTTTAATTATTAATTTGGATTATTATTTAATTTTTTAATTAAGAATTAAGTATTATTGAAGTGATTTATTTAGGGATTTTAAAATTAAAGAATAAATATCTTCTTAATAATATCCCTACTTTAATAATTCCAATTTTTATTATTCTTCCAAAATTTCAATTAATTAATTAATTAAAGTTTTATTTTAATTATATTAGAAATGGTTAGTAGGTTTCTACCCTCAATCATTTAAGTTTCAATCATCCAAAATTAGTTTAAAATCAAATATTTTACCCTCCCCTTTTTTATTAATCCTAAAATTTTAATTAAGGGTTAAAATTTTTAATTACCCTTTTGCTCTTTAAGCTTAATAATTCTATAACTCACTAACCTAAGCTCAAATGAACTTGAAATTTTTATGTAACCTCACTCAAATGGCAATTAAGACATTAGAGGAGAAAATGTGATTTTTCTGTATTTAATTTATTTATGTAATTATTTTTAATGGAAAATACGGGCTTTTAAAGAAAATTCAATAACATGACAAAGGAAATGTTTCTATCTTTTAGAAAATTATGGGATGTTCCTAATGACTAGAGGACCATTTCGACCAATTTTGAAGATTTACTAAATAATATTTTATTTATTAGAATTATTTTGAATTTTGGAGTATTAATTAATTTAAAAATGAAATAATGGTTGAAAATTCGATTTTATATTTTTTAAAAATCTCTCTGATATCAGGGAAATCAGAAAACAAAATTTTATATTTTTCTAATTTTTCTTTGATTTATTATAATTAATTTAGTGGAAATGTTAAAGAAAATCTTTTTTTTTAATTCAAAAATTGTTTTAAGCCTTTAAAATTCAATATCTTACCCTAGAAACTTAGGAAAAATATTTGGTTTGTTCCTAAGTGATTAGAATTCAAAATGTGACATTTTGGTGCATTTTAATATTTTTATGATTTTTATTATTTTTTTATTATTAAAATATTAAAATAATGATAAAAATCAACTTTTTTAGAAAATTATAATTTTATTTTTCCTAAGTTTCTCTGATATTAGAGAAGTCCCAAAACCATTTTTATGAATTTTTGAAAAGTATTTTGTGAGTTATGAATTTTTAAAATTTAATTTTATCCATTTTGCTTAAGAGGCTTAATCAACCCATTTGGTGAGGCTAATCAAATCCAATTTACTTGAAATTTTTATGTGATGTTCCTCTGATCCTAAAGATCAGTGAAGAATTGTTTTCAAGTTAATTTGATGTGTAGTTAACCCTAATTAATTAAAGTTCAATATTGGGTGTTTAGGCCAATTAGGGTTGTTTCATGTGAATTAACTCAAAACCTAATTTTCTTAGGTTCCTCTGGTTATAAGAAACATCACCAAATTTTCCTAGAATTTATTTTACAACATGCTAATTATTGTAATTAAAATACTCAAAACAGTAACATGCAATTGAAAAATCAATAACTTCTCATAGGGATGGCCTCTGACCTTGAAAAATTCAGGGAATGTTCCCAAGTTTAGATGCTTCAAAAGCACCATGGTCTCATGTCATGGTGAATTGCCTATGCAAATGGAGAATTAAAACAATGGAGAGAGTAAATAAATCATTAAAAATAAAATACTCAATGAAATTACTTGATTTCTTTCAACATTATTCTCCTTTGTTCACTGAGCAAGAGGGTATTTTTGTTTTATTTTTATGATTTTTCTACACAAAGTTATGCATTTTTGAAGTTTTGGGTATCTAATAAATAAGAAAATTCCCTAATTTTCTACTTATCCAGCGCGACGCCCTGTCATCCTCGGCGTATCTGAAAGCCCACGCTGCGCTCCCATTCGACGCCGCCATCTGAGTCAGTTGCCACGGGGCCCGCGGTTCACGTACCATCTCCTGGTCCGACGCCATCTGAGCCGTCCGCTCGATACACGCGCGATCCAACGGCTCTCGGTCATCGTCTACGACTGGTGTGCACTCGTGACCGTCCACACTAAAACCCTAAGATCTCACTCGATTCTAAATGGATTTATATGTTCTTATACTCTATGGATTCGTCTTGAAGAGACGAACATATCCATACGGTTTATGTGGCATGAAATTAACCCAATCAAAATAAAGAATGTTCAGAAGCTCGGGAAGAAGAGAGAGTTCATACCTTTGCTCAGAGAAGTGAAGCTTCGATCTGAGAGTTGTGTCACCTTTGATTGAGTCCAAGCAAGCTCCAGATGAAATCTCTTGCTCTCAGGAATTGCCTAGACCTGATTTCCACCAGACCCGATTTTAACCTTTGGAGGCTAGAACAAATGGGTGGCCTGGAGAGGGGGCTTTCACTGGGGAACTCCTTCTCTTGGTCTTGTGCAGGTGTGGGAGAGTTTAATTTGATTTTGGTGGAGGATCTGAAAGTGTCCTATTCTGGCCTGAGAATTGAGCTCCAAAATAGAGCTCAATCAGTGGGAATTAGGGCAGGAGGACAGTGGGGATCAGATGCTCTTGGCTAGGGGAAGCTTTGTAAGGAGTTTGGAGGGATTTTGTGAAGGTCGATTTCAGCCAACCTTTTGGCCGAGAGGGGTTGGCTGGCTTAAATAGCCATGGATATCGCCTCTCAGGGGGAGTTAGGGGCTAGGATCAGCTGCTCTGGTGAGGAGAAGAACAACCACAATGGCCATTTGGAGTGGGGCAGCTCAGCCATGGGGAATTGCAATTTTTGGTTGATTTGGACCTCTCGGCCTGGTGTTTTCCGGCGACTGTGGTGGCCGGCCGGCCAGGGTCAGGTCACTGTTGTGATCAGGAGGATCAGTGCTTGAGGTTTGTGAGTTCAATTATCAAATGCCATGTGTAAAGAGGATGAATTGAAATGGAAAGGGGAAGAGGTGATTTTGGCTTGGTTTGGGTCAACCCATGTATTTGGGCTTGGTTCACCTCCCCATGGCCTGATTTTGGGCTGAGGAGGTCAGGTGGGTCAGGTTCACATGTGTGGTGAAGTCCACATCCAAACATATTTGGATTAATTTTGGGTTAAGTGTAATCATGGTTAAGGCTAATGACTTTAAGGGAACCAAGAAAGAGCTTCCTCCATTTGCCCAATGTGGTATGGTCACATGTCAAACCTTTCATGGCTTCACAAGGGGCTTAAGGATGGCTCCATGGCTCTTATATGGCTTGGGAAAAGTTGGCTTGGTTTCATGGAAATAGGTTTTAGGAATTTTGGTATTTTGGTGTGAATCTTGGATAGTTTGTCATATGGCTTAATTTAGAAAAGTTTAATTTTTATTTGGAATTTAGGGATGATTTTAATTAGTGAAATGATGAATGGAGTGTCATATGGGCTTTAGCATGAAGTTTGGGCTTTTAAAATTTGGTAAAGGTGGGCTTTTAAAATGGTTTTAGGGGAATGGTTTTTTTTTTATGTTTAAAAATGGGCTTTTAAATCAAAAAATTTATAAAGGACCATGCCAAATATATGTTGGGTTTAGTTTAAGGATATGTCATGAGTGATTTAAAACAAATTTAGAGTGATTTGGGATTGAATTGGATTGGATTTGGGTTTATTTGGTAAAGGGGCTAAGGTGGGCCAAATTGGGCTAACTTAAGCTAGGGTCGGGCTAATGTTTAAATTGATGTAAAATTGATGTTGAGAAATGTTTATAAGTGTGTTACAAAGAGTTTTCAACTTTGGTTGGGGTTCAATTTTGGGATTTGGGCTAAGTTAGGGTTAAGCTTAGGTTTAGGTTAAATTGGGGATTTTGGGTTTGGGTTGAATTTGAGTGGGGTTTGGGTTCATGTTTTGGGCAAATTATGTTATTGTTTTGTTTATGGAGATGTTAGGGAAGGTTTAGAAAAGATTTTGGGTTAATTGGAGTTGAATTGGGTTAGTTTGGGTTATGGGTCAAAATTGGGCTTTAAGCTTAAAAATGAAATTGAATTCAAATGTCAATCAAATTGGGCTTAGATTTGGTAAAGATTGATATTGGGGATATTGAATTGAAGTTTAAAATTGAACTGGACCAGAATTGAGGTCAATTGGGGTGGTTTGGTTTGACATTGGGTTCACTTGGGTTGAAAATGGGTCAAATTGGGGGTTTTGGTAAAAGTGGGGTAAATTGGCAAAATTGGCCCATGGTGTAGTTAAACAAAATGAAATTGGAAATATTTGGGATTTTTTAAAATTTTCTGAGAATTTTTAGAATTTTTTGGATTTTTGAGGTAAAATGGTATTTTGGTAATTTTGGGTGGGTTTAGGGGCATTTTTGGAAATTTGGGTATTTTTGGCCAAAGATGGTCAATTTGAATGGTGGGAAGTGTTTAGGGTTTATTTTGAGGGATCTTAGGTAGTTTAGGTAATTTTGGAAATTTTGGGTCATTTCAAGGGTATTTGGTAGGTTTGGTGGGTCCGGGGCCCTGGGGGTCAAAAATTAAAATTTTAAAAAAAGGATGATTGATCAAATGTGAGTGAAATGGAATCATTTTGGTTGAGCCATGCAGCCATATTAAGCCCATATGAGCCATGAGAGGACTCATTTGAGGCATTCACTATGTTGTTCCTAACCCTCTTAGCCAGGGGCTTAGGGGTTAAGGACCATCCATATGAAGTATCTACATGAGTCAGGAAGTCAAGCTATGCATTGTCGGCATATTTTTAGGTTATGTGTTTTATTTTGAAAAGGGAGTTGCCTACAGAAATTGTCGGCGAATTTTAATTTAATTTAAATAAATAATTTGAAAAGTAGTATTTGATTTTGAAAATAATTTTAAATTTGAAAATTTTAAGATATGAAATCAAACTGATCTCACATTCCGAATAGTTTATATAAACGAACGCCGCACCACAAACCGTGTATCTATCCCGAAGAATAGACACACTGCTTGATAATAGGGCTCGATTAAATAAACTAGAAAGGTTTATGACATCCGTTTAGTCTGCGAACCAATTTTATAAGCCGACAAATTCCCTGCTTAATATGAAACTATTAAACGGGGTTTATATTACTCGGGTTCTTAAAGTTCCCTATAAGGGCAAGCCCCATAGTTAATTACATCTTAAGTGACGGGAATCACCTAAGAAAACTCTCGATAATAATCAATAATTCCGCTCTCAAGAATTTCAAAGTTTAAGTTTTCAAAGGATTGAATTTTGGAAATTTCGATAGGGAATGGATCAAATTTAGAACATTTTTATTTTGGGAATTCAAAGGAAGAAAAGTAGGAGAGATCACGGATTCGAAGCGGACTTCGGTAATCTCCCGACTATCCTATTGTTTGGCTTGGATTTAGGAAAGTCCTAATGTTTATTTAATGTTTTAATCTTGCCAATTTAGTTAATTAGGGCTTATATTTATATGATAGAATCATACAAATTGCACAGAAGATATGAGGGTTTATGTCGTATCGGACGACTACCTCGGAATCCTAAGACCGGTTAGGAGCTTAATTTGCAATGCAAATGCCTAACGAAGAGTTGAGGATTTATGTTGCACTAGAGCAAACTACCTCGAAGTCCTATGGCTTTGTTGTTTAATTCTAGGAAAGTTTTGTTGATGTAGGTTCAAGTTTTGCTGACGACGATGGCCGTGCTGCCCACCTTGCTCCGAGCTCCTTGTTGTTGCAGAGGTTTAGTTTTAGAAATCATAAATCAAGAGATGAGAGAAGTGTTCTGGTTTAGAGAAGTCTTAATTTCCAAGTGTTTTTTGTGTTTTAATTAAAACAAATCTTAAAGTTGATTATAACGACACCGGTTAAGATCCCACGGTTCCATCCTTCCGGCATCATTATTTTTATCGGATTCACTTAGTCCGGATGAATTTGCTAAACTCAACTGAATGAGTTCCACACTTTCATTTAGACCGTGGGAAATCCCGTTAGCAACACGTAGGTTACATCATCCGAGGTATTCCCGATCATCCAACAGGACGTTTTAATTTAGTTGTAATTGTAGTTTTGTGTTCTGTTTGTGATTAAATTTTGAGTTGTCTTATATTTTGAAATGTTGTGGAGGTGAATTTTATCTTGTAGTGTCTTTTATTTTAGTTTTGGGTTTCGGTTTTGGTTTACGTCCTAAAGGTGTAGGTTTTCATGCAAGCTGTTGTTTATCATGCAAGAAAAATAAAGTGCTTTTGCAATAAAATAAAGCTGCAATAAAATAAAGGCGTACCTGGAGGGTCTTCCCGTCATCCCAAGCTGCACTTAAAACACAGTTAGAATATTTAAGCAAGTTCCTAGGTAAAGCTAAGGGAAAGGTTTATGGTTTTCTACCAAATTCCTAATCCTATAGCTAGTCATTTCCTATGACGTCTAGGTTCTTTGTGTTTTTAGTTTGAAGACGATTTTCTTCATCAAAGAACAATTAAGTTCAATTGTTCTTATCAACATCCTATCATATTGAGGAAGTGCTTAGGAGAGATCCCAAACATCTTTTCAATATTTCTAGGATTGTTTTAAGTCCAAATGAATTTAATTGTGTAAATGAATCGATCGTTCGAGGTTTTCAAGTTTTGTTAACTTGCTCAGTGAACTAGGACATTTGAATGTCCTATAAGTGAAGTAACATTTCATTTTAATGTTCTATTTAGGAGTTATGATAACTAAAGCTCCTAAGGGCAAAATGATATTTAATGATTTGTGATTCAAATTTAAGTTCAAATTAATGATTTAAGTTTGGAATAGTGTTCAAGTTATTTTAGATTTATTTCTTCATGTCTTAAGTGAGGTTATTTAATTCAACTTAATTTAATTTAATTTAATTTAATTTAATTTAATTCAATTTAATTTAGTTTGATTTGATTTAATTTAATTCAATTTAATTTATTTGATTTAATTTCTTAATTTAATTTTAATTTAATTTTAACTTAATTTAATTTATTTAATTTAATTTAATTTATTTATTTAATTTTAATTTATTTATTCAATTTTATTTAATTTAATTTAATTTTATTTTATTTATTTAATTTAATGTATTTAATTCATTTAATTTAATTTAATTTGTTTATTTAATTTAATTTAATTTTAATTTAATTTAATGTAATTGAAATTTTTTTGAAAGAGTTTAATGATTTAATTTTAGTTTAATGATTAAGTCTTTTAATATTTTAAATTTGAGTTATCATTTTAATTAAGAGTTGAATATTAATGAGATGATTAATTTAGGGATTTTTAAATTAAAGAATAAATCTCTTCCTAATAATATCCCTATTTTAATAATTCCAATTTTATTATTCTTCCAAATTCAATTAATTATTTAATTAAAGTTTAATCATTTTAAATTGCTTAATGGGTTTCTACCCTTTAATTATTAAATTTCAATCATCCAAATCAGATTAGGATCAAATATTTTACTTGTTAATTTTATTAAACCTAAAGTTTTAATTAAGGGTTAAAATTTTAATTACCATTTTGCCCTTTAAGCCTAATAATTTCATAACTCACTAAATTGAACTCAAATGAACTTGAAATTTTTATGTGACTTCATTTATGTGTCAATAAAGACATGAGAGGAGAAAATGTGATTTTTTTTGTATTTAATTTATTTATATAATTATTTTTTGTAGAAAATAGAAATTTCCAAGGAAAATTCAATAATATGACCAAGGGAAAGTTTCTGTCCTTAAGAAAATTAGGGGACATTCCTAATGCCAGAGGACCACTTGGACCAAATTTTGTAATTTTTTGAATTATATTTTATTTATTAGAATTATTCTAAGTTACGGAGTATTAATTAATTTAAAAATAAAATAAATGTTGAAAAATAAATTTTATAATTTTTAAAATTCTCTCTGATATCAAGGGTTCCAGAGAACCAAACTTTACAATTTTCTGATTTTTCTTTGATTTATTATAATTATTTTGGTGAAAATGCTAGAAAATACATTTTTTAATTTTAAAATTACCCTAGAGCTTTAAAAATTAATATCTCACTAAATAGACCTAGGAAAAATATGGGACTTGTTCCTAAGTGATTGAAATTCAAAATATGACATTTTGGTGAATTTTATTATTTTTGTGATTTTTATTATTTTTTAATTATTAAAAATATTAAAATAATATTAAAAATCAACTTTTTTAGAAAATTGAAATTTTAATTTTCTTAAACTCCCCTGATATCAGAGAGACTCCAAAACCAATTTGGTGAATTTTTGAAAGATATTTTGAAAGTTATGAATTTTTAAAATTTAAAATGACTAAGTGGCTTAATTAACCCAATTAGTGGGGCTAACCAAGTCCAATTGACCTCAAATTTTTATGATGGGTTCCTCTGATCCTAAAGGTCAGTGGAGAATTGATTTCAAGTCAATTTGATCTATGGTTAACTCTAATTAATTAGAAACCTATTTTGGGTGTTTAAGCCAATTAGGGTTAATCTAAGTGAATTAACTCAAATCCTATTTTTCCTAGGGTTCTCTGGTCATAAGGAACATCACCAAATTTTCCTAGAATTTATTTCACAACATGCTAATTTTTGAAATTAAAATACTTAAAACGAGCAACATGCATTTGAAAAATCAATAACTTTTCACGAGAGATGGCCTCTAACCTTGGAAAATTCGGGGAATGTCCCTAAGTTCGGAGGCTTCAAAAGCCACTATAGTCTCATGCCATGGTGAATTGTATACATGCATGGAGAATTAAAACAATGCAGGGAGTAAATAATTAATTAAAAATAAAATACTAGACAAAATTAATTAATTTCTTTTCCACATTATTCTCCTACGTTCACTGAGCAAGAGGGTATTTTTATTTTATTTTTGTGATTTTTCTACACAAAGTTATGAATTTTTAAAGTTCTGGGAATTAAATAAATAAAAAATACCCCTATTTATCTACTTAAGTGACGCGGCGCCGCGTCAACCTTAACGTCTCCGAAGGCACACGTGTCACGATTCCATTCGACGCCGCCATCCGCGTCAGCGCTCCCGGGACCCGCTGTATCGCTCCGCCTTCTCATCCGGCGCGATCCTGGCCGTCCGTGCGCGCGTGTATTAAATGGACGGCATCCGTTCATCGTCCATGACCGGGTGTGATCCCGTGACCAGTCCACACTCTAACCACTAAGAACTCACTCGATTCTCAATGGATTTTCATGTTCTTATGCTCTATGGATTCGTCTTGAAGAGACGAACACATCCATACGGTAAACATGCATTGAAATTAAGGCATTTGAAGTGGAGAATCTCCAGAAGCTCGGGATGAAGAATTAGCTCATACCTTTGCTCAGAGAAGTGTGGCTTCGATCTGAGAGTTGCTGCACCTCCGATTGGGTCCTAGCAAGCTCCGGATGAAGTCTCCTGGTCCAGTGAATTGTCTAGGTTGGACTTCGACCACGGCCAGATCACAAAGCTTAGAGGCCGGAGCAAGCTGGGTGACACGGAGATGGGGCTTTTATTGGTGGACACCTTCCCTTGGTACGGTGAAGGTGTAGAGACAATCAATTTGGGGATTGGCTCACTGTGGAGGAGTGTCCTGGTTTTGGGCTTGGATTTCGACTGCGAAATTGAGCTCGCGGAGAAGAAATGGCAGGGGGATCTCACCTGGGGATCAAGTGCTCTGTGTATGAGGAGGGGTGCGGAACAATTTTGGCGAGTTTTGGCAAGGTTTTTGCAACTCTTTTCTCATGGCCGTGAGGGGGTGGTGTTTAAATAGGCATGGTCGGAGGCTCTCCCGGGGGGTTTAATGGTTGGGATCAGTTTGCTTAGGTCGAGGGAAGAACGTACCATGCTATCCATTTTGGTTGGGACAAGTCGACGATGGAGAATTCCAATGTTGGCTCATATGTGAGCTTTCGGCCATGGTGTTTTCCGGCGGCTGGGGTGGCTGGCCGGCAGGCATGGGTCACCCTCAGGGTCAGGTGGGTCAGGGCTTGATGTTTGTGAAGGCAATTGGTGGCTGCCATGTGTAAAGTGGTTGAATCAAAATGGAATGGGGAAGGGGTCATTTTGGCTTCAATTTGGTCAACCCATTGGTTTGGGTTGGGTGCACCTCCCCATGGCCTGATTTTGGGCTGAGAGGATCAGTTGGGTCAGCTGCCATGGAGTGGTGAAGTCTCCATCCATGGTGAGGTGGCTAAGCATGGTTTAGTGTGTGACATGCTTAAGGTAAAAAAAGGTTAAAGGAGGTTTAAGAAAGAACCCCCTCTTCTTGCCATAAATGGACTAATGACAAGTCAAAGCCCTCATGGCTTCATGTGGCTTGAGAATGGCTTGTTCATGGCTCCATTTGGCTTGGGAAAAGGTTGGGTCAATTTCATAAAAATGGGTTTTAAGAATTTTGGATATTTTGGTGTGAATTTGTATGGGGCTTGATTTGGAATTGTTTGATGATGGAATTATAACTTAGGGAATGGCTTTGATTAAATGGATGACAAATGGAAATGTCATGTGGGCTTTAGGGCCAAATTTGGGCTTTTATGTTTGGTGGAAATGGGCTTTTAGGGAGGTTTAGGGAAGTGGGCTTTTAAATTTAAAATGGATTTTGGGATGAGATTTTGGTAAAGGCTTGGGCCAAATAATTGTTGAGTTTGGTTTAGGGATGCTTCATGAGTGGTTTGAAACAAGTTTGAGGTGATTTGGGTTTGAATTGGTTTGAATTTGGGTTTAATTGGTAAGTGAGCCTATGTAGGTCAAATTGGGCTAACTTGGGCCAATGTTGGGCTAGGGTTGAAATTGATGTAAAATAAATGTTGAGAAATATTTATGGGAGTGTTTCAAAGAGGTTTTGGCTTTGGTTAGGTTTTGATTTTAGGATTTGGGCTCATTTGGGCTAGGTTTAGGTTTAGGTCAAAATTGGGCCTTTTAGCTTTGGGTTGAATTTGAGAGGGGTTTGGGTCTAAATTTTGGGCAAATCATGTTAGTGTTTTGTTTATGGGGATGTTAAGGAAGGTTTGGAAAAGATTTGGGGTTAATTGGAGTTGAATTGGGTGAGTTTGGGCTAAGTTTGGGTCATGGGTCCAAATTGGGCTTTAAGGTCAAAAGTGAAATTGGATCCAAATGTCAATCAAATTAAGCTTAGATTTGGTCTAGATTGGTGTTGGGGATGTTGAATTGAAGTTTAGAATTGAATTGGATCAGAATTTGGGTCAATTGGGTAGGTTAGGTTTGACATTGGGTTCACTTTGGGTTAAAATGGGTCAAATTGGGGGTTTTGATAAAAGTGGGGTAAATTGACAAAATTGGCCCATGGTGTAGTTGAACAAAATGAAATTGGGAATATTTGGGATTTTCTGGAATTTTCTGGGAATTTTCTGAATTTTTGGATTTTTGGGTCAAAAGGGGTATTTTGGGTATTTGGAAGGTATTGGGGGGGTATTTTTGGAATTTTGGTATTTTTGGGCATGGATGACCAATTTGAGTGATGTGGAAACGTTTAAGAATGGTTTTGAGGAATTTTGGGTAATTTGGAAATTTTGGAGGATTTTGGGTAGTTTCAAGGGCATTTGGTAGGGTTGGTGGGTGTAGGGTCCCTGGGGTCAAAAATTGAAAATTTGGAAAATGGAAGATTAGGTGGATGTAAGTGAAATGAAATCATTTTTGTTGAGCCATGAAGCCATATCAAGCCCACATGAGCCATGAAGGGACTCATTTTGAGGCATTCACCATGTTGTTCCTAACCCTCTTAGCCAAGGGCTTAGGGGTTAAGGACCATCCATGTGAATCACCTACATGAGTCGGGAGGTCAAGTCGGGTATGGGTGTGTTTTTAGGAGGTGTGTGAAAGTGTAGTGTGTGTGCAAGTCAACCCTTCACCAGACCAGGCTACCCAGGGCAGTCCTAAGGCCGAAGAGTCCTATAGGAACTCATCCTTTAAACTTCCACATTTGATTTCAACCCTCTAGGTGATTAGGGGTCTACAGTCAAGTTTGTGGAGTTTGCAGGGAGTTAAGAAGTGGTTTAAAATTCTAGATGGTGGATCCCAATTCTAGTCCTCTAAGATAGTCAAAGGAAAAGCCTAAGGCTAGATCCTAAGTACTAAAGAGAAGAAGAGAAGACCTCATCAAAAATGAGGTCAACATGCATGAATAGTTTTAGGATTTGGAATGTGTGTAAAAGTGTAATGTGTGCAGGTGAACCCTCACCAGACTAAGCCACCCAGGGTGATTGTAAGGCCAAAGGTATAGGGAACTCATCCTTTAAACCTCCACATTTGATTTCAACCCTCTAGGTGATTATGGGTTTACAATCAAGCTTGTGGTGTTTGCAGGTAGTTAAGAAGTGGTTGAGTTTCTAAAGGGGTAGGTTCCATCTCTAGTCCTCTAAGATAGTCAAAGGAAAAGCCTATGGCTAGATCCTAAGTACTAAAGAGGGAAGAGAAGACCTCATCAAAAATGAGGTCAACACGTATATGCTTAGTTTGGCTGGTAGCTTCCTAAGTGGGCTAGAATGTTATAGTCCACTTTATTACCATGTTCCTCGATTTCTTCTCGAATGAGCAGTTCCTCTGCTGGGGTTGGCTCTTCCTGAGCAACCACCTGCTTTCCTTTATCCTTTGGACCCATTCTCGGGGGTAGAACTTTTCCGCTTCTTAAATTTACTTCAGTTATTTCTTCTGAATTTGGTGTTGAATCTGCCAGTGTATCATCTTGAATTGGAACCACTGGCTCTTTTGAAGTTGCTTCGGTGTCTGATGGTTCTAATTTTATTGTGATTGGAGCTCCTCGGGATACATAAATGGACTCGTTGCTTGTCGAGCTTTCGTAGCCTCGTTTGTGAACATTTTCTTCATCATGGTCGTCGAGGTTGTGTATGATTTGAGAATCGTTATTTGTATTGGAATCGAGATCTGGATTATGCCGGTTGGCGCTAGTTACGTAATCGTTAGAAACATTCAAAACGTAGCCAACGCCATAACCCTTATCATTATAAGATCCCGCCGGGGCGAGCAAATAATCATACAGAGTCAGGAGTTCGAGGGATTTCTCCCCCGAATCGGAAATAACCATCCTAGGATAAGCAGCCCCTAGTCTACCCTTCGGAGCCTCGGTCTTCTTTTCTTCCACGATATTCTCCTCCTTCTGGGGCGGTTCTTCAATCGCAAGTGATAGTGCCGGCTCGACAGGTTTCAAACTTTGAGTTGAAGCGCGTACCGAAGTGGAAAAGATGTGATCCAAAACTTTCTTCGATGATTTTGTCCAGACAGTACTCCATCCATCATCAGTCGTGTACGGGTTTATCGGAACAATGGGATCCGTTGAAATAACATTGACGGAACCTCCTTTATGGGGTTCCTTCATGTATTCCTTTGGGATCGTTATGTTCCCCCTCCGGAGATTGTCATCAAGCCAACTCTTGAAAGTGATGGAATCCTCTATCTTGTGTCCAAGCAACTGGTGGTAAGGGTAATAGTTCGAATGATCTTTCTTATTGACTTCCTCTGGCTTCTTGGGCTCTGGCAGCTGAAAATCCGGTGTCTTCATTAAGTTGCGGAACATCTTCGCTACTATTTCAGTTTTGAATGGATATTCTCTATTTAGAAGTTCTCTTAAAGTACGTGACGAACGAGGTGTTAGTTCATAATGCTGAGGCGACTGATAGCTCGGACGAGGTTGCTGATAACCCTACTGAGCTTGCTGATAGCCCTGCTGAGGTTGTTGGTATGTTCGTTGCGGTGGTTGGTAACTAGGCTGCGGTCACTCTGGCGGTATCTGCATTGGCTGCTTGCCCTTATCTACTTTCGCGACGATTCCAGATTTCTTTTCGAATGTTTTCACGGGCTTTTGTTTATCGTTCTTGTCCGCGAAACTTAACTTCTTTGCTTCCTCTTGCAAGCTCCCGGGCTTGCTAAGCAACTTCTCGAAAGTCTTGATTGTACATCCTTTAAGGAGAAGTGCTATCGGGCCATGGATACTTTTAAGTAGGATGCCGATCGCATGTTGTTCTTAAAGCCGTGGTTCACACCTCATGCTTAAGTTTCTCCATCGAAGTATGTAATCCACTAAAGTCTCGTTCGGCTACGTTGCTCCACCACTAGATCAGCGATAGTGATGTGGTGCTGAGCCCCGACAAATCTTTTAACGAAGAGATTCTCCAGTTCTGAAAAGGTCTTTACTGAACCGTTCGGCAATTTTTTGTACCAGTCGAAGGCAATCCCTGACAAACTGCTGACGAACTGGCGGAAGAGTAAAGCGTCGCTCCCACCGGCATTGCAGCAACTAGCACGAAAATGTGCGACATGCTGCCGAGGGTTTCCTGTTCCATCAAAGTCTTAAACAGAGGTGGTACGAAGCCTTTCGGGTACTGGACTGCATCGAACACTTTGGGGTAAGGTCTACCTGTCTGAATAGATGCGCCACTCTTGGATTGTGCTAAAGCTTCTCGCACCTGCTGTTCTACCATGTTTTTAATGTCCTTTTCGGGAATCATGCTCTGTGTAGAATCCTTCTTTGGTTGCTCATCTCCATTGACGGATGTGATCTCTTTTCCTCCATCTGCAATATGGATGATCTCTGGGGGTGTTTCTTTCTGAGGTTATACCTGACTCTGGAGAGTGGCTAAGGCAGCAGCCGTCTCTTCCATCCTCTTTGCCATCTGAGAAATTCTATCATCTCTTTCCCGAAGCTGTGCTCTCAACACTTCCGGTTCATCTCTTTCTGCAGCTGCTGGAGCACCTTGTGAAGCGGATGATGCTAGCGTTTCAACCATGTTGATCTCGGCATACTCCTCATCCATGAACTCTGATGAGTCAACTTCATCTCCTAGTTCTTCTTCTCTTTCTTTTGCTAACCGTCGGATATCGGTCCTTAATTTGTCCATGGCATCCTCTAGTGGTCTTTTCCGCACGGTCTCGCAGTTGTCTCGTGACGGTTGTTGAACTTCCTTCCCGGGAGACTCCTTTATTGCAGTAGCACTTTCTTCTGATTCCAGTCTCCTGACGAGACTTTTCTTCTCGGGACATTGTTTTGGTCTTAGCTCGCCAGTAGTAGGTCACCATACCATCCTTCTTGCATCCGGAAGCCCAGGACCGGATGATCTGTCGGCTATATGCTGGAAGGTGGTATCCTCCCTAATTTGTAGACTCGATACAACAACGGGTGAACTGGATTTTATGTTCTTCTTTGGTTTCTCTGTGGCAGAAACAGGCTCTATTCGAGGTCCGAGGCGGGATTTAGCTGGCGCTCGTCCTAGCCTTCTTAAGATTTCTGATAAAGGGCATCTTTCTTTCTTTGCCAATCTTTCTATAACAGCTTGCAGCCGAGCCAATGGCGTAGTCTTATCCCTTTTCCTTTTATAATTGCTGCAGTACGTAGGTCGGGGTAATGTAGTGGCGATCCTACGGACATTCTCTTCATCTAATGCGGCAGAGAGAGGGTGAAACCTGCTCCCTTCCAATAGAGGTATATACTCAGGCAGTTCTTCTCTTTCCTCAGGAATTTCTTCTAGAAAAGCAACTTCAGCAGCTACGGCTTTCTCGATCTTGGCGATCTTTTCGTTTCTATTTCTTCTTTGAGTCCGAGTTAGGGGTGCAATTCTCGAATTGGACCCAATCTCAAAACGAGATGGTATTGTAGCAAAATCGTACCCTCCACGGTGACAGGCTCATCACAGACTTAGATTTCCTTCCCCTTCAGTTTGGCAGAAGTCGGGGTAGGTGCAGAGATGACTAGACCGGTGGGGGTAGAGACAACAGTCCTCCTATGAACAGTAGTACTCCTTTCAGCTGGAATCCTTTGTAGGGGAGGGAATTCTTGAGTCGATTTTAGGTTGAACTCAATCACGAGCTCTTCAGTTTCTAACACTTTGTCCATTAGTGTGAAGAGAGTGACATCAGCGAATTTGATATCTGTGTTGCCGAATCCTTGTCCAAAACGAATGATTCCATTGTCGGGCAGCTCATCCTTGTAAACGGCGAAGTCCATTCCATTGGTGAAGGAGAAGATTAGCTTTGGGGGAGTCATTTTCTGCAGGGCAGATTCCGAATGTCAGTCCCAAATTATGCTTCTTTTCGTCGTAAAGTTTAGGACGAAAAAACTTTACGACGAAAAAGAAAGAGTCCGAACACATTTTCATTTATCTTAGTGTATTTGTGATTTTTTAAAAGAGATTGTTTATTAGGAGGTTATTTATTAGCAGGTTCGTTTTTTAGAAACAAAATGATTAAAGGAAAAAGGTTATAGAAAAGGTAAAGGGCCCAATTTAGAATTGGAAAGTAAAAGAAAGTCTTATGCAAGACTTCTTGACTCGAAGGACAGCTCCTAAACTAACACCTATTGGGGGTCCACCCCACCTTAGAAAAGAGGTAAAAGGATCTCGGAACCTCTCGTTTAGGGGTGTCTAAATAGTGGCTCCTAAATCCGAGAGGAGTTGGCTATACTCGTTCAAGACGTAAATGAACGGGGTATTCCAACGGAAGAATGGTAGTTTGCTCCTCTAGGGACATGGATACACTACCGATTTATGAAAGCAAAACCATCTAATCAAAAATGGAGAGAGGAACTAATCCCCAGCGGAGTTGCCAGAAATTGTCGGCATATTTTTAGGTTATGTGTTGTATTTTAAAAAAAGGGTCGCCTACAGAAGTTGTCGGCGAATTTTAAATTTTAAATTTAATTTAAATATATATATATATATATAGTTTTAAAAGATAGAATTTGATTTTGAAAGTAATTTTAATTTCAATAGTTTTAAGATATGAAATCAAACCGATCTCACATCCCAAGTAGTTTATATAAATGAGCACCGCACCTCAAACCATGTATTTATCCCGAGGAATAGACACACTACTTGATGATGGGGCTCAATTAAATAAACTAAAAGATTTGTGACATCCGTTTGGTCTGCGAACCAATTTTATAAGCCGACAAGTTCCCCTGCTTAATATAAATGAATTAAGCAGGGTTTATATTACCTGGGTTCTTAAAGTTCCCTATAAGGGCAAGCCCCTATAGTTAATTACATCTTAAATGACGGGAATCAGTTAAGAAAACTCTCGATAATGATCAGTGGTTTTGCTTTCAAGAATTTCAATGTTTAAGGTTTTCAAAGGATTGGATTTTGGAATTTTCAATAGGGATTAGATCAAATTTGGAACAGTTTATTTTAAGAGTCCAAAGGAAGAGAAGTAGGAGAAGCTGAGGATCCAAGAAGAATCTTGGCAACTTCCCAAACTATCCTATTGTTTGGTTTGAATTTGAGGATATCATTTAATGTTTCAATCCTGCCCATTTTAATTAATTAGGACTTATGTTTGTATGACATGATCATACAAATAGCCTTGAAGATGTGAGGGTTTATGTCGTATCAAACGACTACCTCAGAGTCCTAAGACCGGTTAGGGCTTAATTTGCATAAAAATGATTATACAAATGCCTAACAAAATATTGAGGATTTATGTTGCACTAGGCAAACTACCTCAAAGTCCTATGGCTTGGTTAATTAATTCTAAGAATGGTTTTGCTGAAGTAGATCCGGGTTTTGCTGATGACGATGGTCGAGCTGCCCACCATGTTCCAAGCTCCTTGTTGTTGTAGAGGTTTAGTTTTAGAAGTCATAAATCAGAAGATGAGAGAAGTGTTTTGGTTTAGAGAAAATCTTAAAATCCAAGTGTTTTTTAATATTTTAATTAAAACAAATCTTAAAGTTGTTTTAAACAGAACCGATTAAGATCCCACGGTTCCGTCATCCCGGCACCGTTATTTTCGTCGAATTCACTTAGTCCAGATGAATTTGTTAAACTCAACTGAATGAGTTCCACACTTTCATTTAGACCGTGGGAAATCCCGTTAGCAACACGTGGGTTACATCATCCGAGGTATTCCCGATCATTCAACGAGACATTTTAATTTAGTTGCAATCGTAGTTTTTTTGTTACTGTTTGTGATTAAATTTTGAGTTGTTTTATATTTTGGAATGTTGTGGCGGTGAATTTTATCTTGCAATGACTTTTAATTTAGTTTTGGTTTCAATTTAAGAACTATCCTAAAGGTTTTGGTTTTCATGCAACAGCTTTATTTATCATGCAAGAAAAAGTAAAGTACAGTGCATGTAAGTAAATTACAATAAAGTAAATTGTAATTAAATAAAAGCGTACCTGGAGGGTCTTCCCGTCATCCCAAGCTGCACTTAAAACACATGTTAATGCATTTAAATATTTTTTTGCAAGAAATACCTAGGTAAAGCTAAGGGAAAGGGTTTTGGTTGTCTACCAGATTCCTAATCCTATAACTAGTCGTCTCCTATGACGTCTAGGTTCTTGGTTTGGTTTAAGGATGATTTTCTTCATCAAAGAACGATTAAATTCAGTTGTTCTTCTAAAACATCCCGTCGTATTGAGGAAGTGCTTAGGACGAGTCCTAAACATCTTTTCAATATTTCTGGGATTTATTTTGAGTCTAAGTAAATTTAATTGCACAGGTGAATTAATCATCCAGGAGTTTAGTTAAACTTTGTCTCCTGCTCAGTGAACTTATGTATTTGATTACCTGATGAATGAAGTGACATCTCACTTAATACTCTATTTTGGAGTTATAATAATTAAAGCTTTTAAGGGCAAGTTGGTTTATTGAGAATTTTAATCAAATTTGAGTTAATGATTATAAGTGTTTTAGTTTGATTATGAGGTTTTAATTAATAATTTTAAGTTTGGAATAGTGTTCAAATTATTTTAGATTTAATTTAAATCTTTACATTTTCAATTATCTTAATATTTCAAATTTATGTTCATGTTTCAAATTCACTTAGATAGAATGATGTGTTGAAATTATTGATATGTTTTGATTTAACTCTTAATGACTTCATTTAGGTTTGTTGTTAAATGATTTTTTTTATTTAATTTAATTCAATTTGATTTTGATTTAATTTAACTTTAATTTAATTTAATTTTATTTAATTTTTAATTTAATTTTAATTTAATTTAAATTTAATTTAATTTAAATTTAATTTAATTTTAGTTAAATTTAAATTTAATTTAATTTAATTTAAATTAATTTTAATTTTAATTTAATTTTAATTTAATTTTAATTTAATTTAAATTTTAGTGTTAATTCTTAATTTGGATTATTATTTTAATTTTTAATTAAGAATTAAATATTGTTAAAGTGACTTATTTAGGGATTTTTAAATTAAAGAATAAATATCCTCTTAATAATATCCCTATTTTAATAATCCAAATTTAAATATATCCTTTCCAAAACTTAAATCATTTAATTAATTAAAGTTTTATTTTGATATTTTCAAAGTATTTAATGTGTCTCTACCTTTTAATTTCCCTAAGTTTCAATCATCCAAGAGAAAATTAAAATCAAATATTTTACCCCCCCCATTTTGATTAAACCTAAAGTTTTTAATTATGGGTTAAAATTCTTAATTACCTTTATGCCCTTTTAAGCTTATTTATTTCATAACTCACTAAATTGAGCTCAAATGAATTTGAAATTTTTATGTAACCTCACTCACATGTCAATTAAGACATTAGAGGAGAAAATGTGATTTCTCGGAATTTAATTTATTTATATAATTATTTTTAGTAGAAAATAAGGGTTTTCAAAGAAAATTCAACAACATGACTAAGGAAAGGTTTCTGTCCTTAAGAAAATTATTGGGTGTTCCTAATGACCAGAGGACCACTTGGACCAATTTTTATGATTTTTTTTAATTATAGTTTATTTATTATAATTATTTTGAATTTTAGAGTATTAATTAATTATAAAATAAAATAAAAGTTGAAAAATGGATTTTTATATTTTTCTTAAAACTCTTTGACTTCAAGGAGTTCAGAGAAACAAATTTAATAATTTTTTGATTTTTCTTTGATTTATTAGGAGGTTTGATGGAGAAGTACAGAGATAATAAGGAGGATCTACATTTGATTTTTATTGATTTAGAAAAAGCTTACGATAAGGTTCCTAGAGATGTTCTTTGGAGAGTCCTTGAGAAGAAATGTGTTGATTTGACTTATATTCAAGTCATTAAAGATATGTATGATGGAGCTGTTACATGTGTTCGAACTGAAGGAGGATTGACCAAGTATTTTACTATTTTTGTTGGTTTACATCAAGGATCGGCTTTAAGCCCATATCTTTTTGCTTTATTTATGGATGGTCTTACTGGCCATTTACAAGAGGATGTACCTTGGTGTATGCTTTTTGCTGATGATATCCTCCTGATGGATAAGACCAGAGAAAAAGTCCAAGAAAAACTTGAATTATGGAGGTCTACATTGGAATCTAAAGGTCTTCGTTTAAGTATAACTAAAACTGAATACATAGAATGTAATTTTAGTAATAGTAGGTCTAGTGACAGAAGTGTAACTTTGGGTGATCAAATTATTAAAAGGTGTGAACGATTTAGATATCTCGGGTCCATTGTTCAAAGCGATGGTGATATAGATGGGGATGTTAATAGTAGAATTCAGAGTTGGTTGGTTGAAGTGGAGGAATGCGTCCGGCTTATTGTGTCATAGAAAAGTACCGCTAGACCGATAGGAAAATTTTATAAGATGGTGGTGAGACCTTTAATGCTCTATGGTGCTGAATGTTGGCCTTTAAAAGAGAAGCATAATGTTAAGTTAAGTGTTGCCGAGATGAGAATGATTAGATGGATGAGTGGCTTTACACTTAGAGACAAAATGCGAAATGAATATATCCGTAATAGGGTTGGAGTTGCACCGTGAAGGATAAAATTAGAGAGAGTCGCCTTAGATGGTTTGGTCACATTAAACGTCGACCACTTCGATGATCCGATTAGGAGAGTAGATGTTTTAAATACAACTTATGTTAAGAAAAGCAGAGGCAGACCTAGGAAAACTTGAGCTTATTGCATAAAAAATGATCTTAATCTATTAGAATTAAACGAAAATTTGATATTAAATAGGACGCAATGGAGAAAAAAGGATTCATGTAGCCGACCCCACTTAGTGGGATTAAGGCTTTGTTGTTGTTGTTGTTGTTGTTTGATTTATTAGAATTATTTTAGTTAAAAAGGCCAAAAACTCTTTTTTTAATATTAAAAATTACATTAGGCCTTTAAAATTGAATATCTTATCCTAGGGACTTAGGAAAAATATTTGGTTTGTTCCTAAGTGATTAGGAGTCAAAATATGATATTTTTATGATTTTTAATATTTTTATGATTTTTATTATTTTTTTAATTATTAAAATATTAAAATATTGTGAAAAATCAACTTTTTTAGAAAATTCCAATTTTAATTTTATTTAACTCCTCTGATATCAGAGAAGCTCCAAAACCATTTTTATGAATTTTTGAAAAGTATTTTTGGAGTTATGATTTTTTAAAGTTTAATTTTAGTTATGTGACTTAATTAATCCATTTAGTGGGGTTAAACATTTCCAATTGATTCCAAATTTTTATGTGAGGTCTCTCTGATCCTAAAGATCAGTGGATAATTATTTTCAAGTTCTTTTGATATGTAGTTAACCCTAATTAATTAAAGTTCAGTTTTAGGGGTTTGGGCCCATTAAGGTTAATATGAATGAATTAACTCAAAATATATTTTTCATAGGGTCCTCTGGTTCTAAGAAACATCACCAAATTTTCTTAGAATTTATTTTATAACATGCTAATTATTGGAATTAAAATACCTAAAACAGTGACATGAACTTGAAAATTCAATAACTTTTCACAGAGATGGCCTCTGACCTTGAAAAATTCAGGGAATGTTCACAAGATTAGAGGCTTCAAAAGGCCTATGGTCTCATGCCATGGTGAATTATCTATGCAAATGAAGAATCAAAATACTAAAAACAGTAAATAAATTATTAAAAATAAAATACTCATCCAATTAACTTGAGTTTTTTTTTCCACATTATTCTCCTCTGTTCACTGAGCAAGAGGGTATTTTTATTTTATTTTTGTAATTTTTCTTTGGAAAGATATGAATTTTTGAAGTTCAGGGCATTTAATTAATTCAGAAAATAGGGATTTATCTACTTATCCACGCGGCGCTGCGTCAACCTCGGCAGCTCCGAAGCCCCTACGTATCGCGCTCCCATTTGACGCTGCCACTTTAGTCAGCAGCCACGCTTCCCGCGGTTCATGTATCATTGAGCCGTCCTACTTGATTTCGATCGTCCGCTCGATACATGCGTGATCCAACGGCTCCTGTCATCGTCTACGACTGGTGTGCACCCGTAACCATCCCCACTAAAACCCTAAGATCTCACTCGATTCTCAATGGATTTTTGCGTTCTTATACTCTATGGATTCATCTTAAAGAGACGAACACATCCATATTGTTTATAGGCTATGAAATTAACGCAAACAAAATGGATAATTGATGGAAGCTCGGGAGGAAGATTGAGTTCATACCTTTGCTCAGAGAAGTGAAGCTTCGATCTGAGAGTTGTGTCACCTTCGATTGAGTCCAGGCAAGCTCCAGATGAAGTCTTTGGCTCTGGGGAATTTTTTAGGTATGGAAGTGACCAAGGCCAGTCACAAAGCTTGGAGGCTTGAAGCAATGGCTGGCCTGGTGAGGGAGCTTTTGCTGGGGAACTTCTCCTCTTGGTCTGGTGAAGGTGTAGGATCAATCAATTTGGGGATTGGCTCACTGTGGTGAAGTGTCCTATTTTTTGGATGAATTTTCAACTCAGAAATTGAGCTCACAGAGAGGGTTTTAGGGCTGGATTTTAGTAGGGATCAAGTTCTCTATGTCTGGAGAGGGGTCTGGAATGATTTTGGCAGAGTTTTGATAAGGTTTGGTTCAACTCCTCTTTTCGCCGAGAGGTGGTGGTGTTTAAATAGGGGTGGCTGGAGGGCTTCCCAGGGGCAATTGGAGGCTTGGATCAACTGCTCAGGGCAAGGGAAGAACAGCCATGGTGGCCATTTAAGTTAGGACAACTCAGCAAGGGGGAATTGAATTTTTTGGCTCACATGGAGCTCTCGGCAATGGTTTTTTCCGGCAACCCAGGTGGCTGGCTGGCCAGGCATTGGTCACCATCTTGACCAGTGAGGTCAGGGCTGGGATTTGGTGCAAGCAATTGGCTATTGCCATGTGTAAGGAGGTTTGATTAAAATGGCATGGGGTAAGGGTCATTTTGGCTTGATTTTGGTCAACTCATGTCTTTGGGTTTGGTGCACCCACTAAGGGACTGATTTGGGCTGAGGGAGGCCAGATGAGTCAGCTACTTTGGAGTGGAGAAGTCCCCATCCAAATATAATTGGATTAATTTTGGGTTAGGGTGGAACATGGGTATGGCTAATGACATTTAGGGAGTGTTTAAAGGATCTCCTCCTTTTGTCATTTAGGGAGGGTTGACAATCCTAAGACTCTCATGTCTTCCATGTGGCTTAAGCATGGCTCCAAGGCTTATCTATGGCTTGCTCATGGCTTGGCTCAATTGCATAGAAATGGGTTATTTGGAATTTTGAAAATTTTGAATTCTTTTAATGGGATTTGTCATGATGCCATTTTGGTTTGATCAATATGATGGATTTTGGACATAGAGGGTGGTTTTAATTAAAAAGAATGACAAATGAAAATGTCATGTGGGCTTTAGGATGGATTTTGGGCTTTTTGAATTTTAGTGAAAATGGGCTTTTAAAGGCTTCATGGAAGTGGGCTTTTGGATTTTAAAATGGGCTTTTGGATGAAAGTTTTGTGAAGGATCATGCCAAATAAATGTTGGGCTTAGTCTAGGGATGTGTCATGAGTGATTTGGAACAAATTTGAAGTGATTTTGAATTGAATTGTGTTTAATTTGGGCTTTTTTTGGTAAAGGGGCCAAGGTGGGCTAAATTGGGCTAACTTGGGCTAAGGTTGAGCTAAAGTTCGATTTGATGTAAAATTAATGTTGAGAAATGTTCATGGGAGTGTCACTAATAGTTTTCAACTTTAGTTGGGCTTTGATTTTGGGATTTGGGCCCATTTGGGTTAGGTTTGGGCTTAGGTCAATTTAAAGGATTTTGGTTTCAGGTTAGGTTTAGGTGGAGTTTAGGTCCAAATTTTGGGCAAATCAAGTTAGTTTTTTTGTTTATGGGGATGTTAGGAAGGCTTTAGAAAAGATTTGGGGCCAATTGGGGTTGAATTGGGTTGGTTTGGGCTAGGTTTAGGTCATGGCCAAAATTGGGCCTTAGGCCTCAAATTGAAATTGGGCTCAAATGTCAATCAAATTGGACTTAGATTGGGTCTAAATTGATGTTGGGGATATTGAATTGAAGTTTAGAATTGAATTGGACCAGAATTGAGATCAATTGGGGTGGTTTGGTTTGACATTAGTTTCACTTGGGTTGCAAATGGGTCAACTTGGGGGTTTTGATAAAAGTGGGGTAAATTGGAAAAATTGGCCCATGGTGTAGTTGAACAAAATGAAATTGGGAATATTTGGGATTTTCGGAATTTTTTTGAGAATTTTTAGAATTTTTTGGATTTTTGGGCTAAGAAGGGCATTTTGGGTATTTGGAGGGTATTGGGGGGTACTATTGAAATTTTTGGTATTTTTGGCTATGGATGATCAATTTGAGTGATGGGAAATGTTTAGGATTGATTTTGAGGAATTTTTGGTAAATTAGGTTATTTTGCAAATTTTGGATAGCTCCAAGGGCATTTGGTAGGTTTGGTGGGTCCGGGACCCCGGGGGTCAAAAATTGAAATTTTGAAGAAAATGAAGATTGATGAAATTTGAGTAAAATGGAATCACTTTGGTTGAGCCATGAAGCCATATTAAGCCCGTATGACCCATGAGAGGACTCATTTGAGGCATTCACTATGTTGTTCCTAACCCTCTTAGCAAGGGGCATAGGGGTTAAGGACCATCCATATGAATTACCTACATGAGTCAGGAAGTCAAGTTGGGTAAGAATGTGGTTTTAGGACTTGGAATATGTGTGAGAGTGTAGTGTATGTGCAAGTCAACCCTCACCAGACCAGACCACCCAGGGTATTCATAAGGCCAAAAAGGTCCTATAGGGAACTCATCCTTTAAACCTCCACATTTGATTTCAACCCTCTAGATGATTAAGGGTCTACAATCAAGCTTATGGGGTTTGCAGGGAGTTAAGAGGTGTTTAAATTTCTAAAGAATGGGTTCCACTTCTAGTCCTCTAAGATTAGTCAAAGGAAAAGCCTATGGCTAGATCCTAAGTACTAAGGAGTGAGAAAAGAAGAGACCTCATTAAAAATGAGGTCAACAATTCCCTCTACAAGTTATGAACCTCCTACTTACAGTTCCCCTACCCTTCATGATATGAAGAATGAGATGATCCTGTAGAGAAAGAGTTTTTAGAAGATAGAAGAGAAATTGGAGCATATTGATCAAAAGATTGGAGGTTTGGAGAGGCGACATGATTATGACAGTGAGTATCTCCAGAGACACTTTGATTATGAGAGAGCTTATTACAATGCTGAGAGTCGCTACAAGAGAGTAGAAATCGATGTTGTATTCCATGAGTGCCCTCGATACATTCAATACCAGCCTACTCCACCTGCAGATCAAGGAGGCGATGACGTGGCTTGGGATTTTGATTTAGGAGATTAGATTTTAGATTTGATGTTTATTTTTATTTATTATTTGTTTAAGTTGTTTTAATTATGAACTTTAACTGTTATGTTGGATGACTGTTTATGTGATTTATGTGGAACTTTAAAATGGATGTTTAGTTTATGAACAGATTGTAATGTAATAGTAAATTATGGAATTTTGTTGTTGAAATTAATTAGTTTATTCTAATATTTCAAACTGATATTGTAATTTCTAAATAGAATAACAATTGTATGTTTAGTAGTAGGTTAAATATAAATTGTGTTAGTATTTTGTACTTATTTCAAAAACTTCATTACCCAACAATTTCTTTAATATTATGTGTGTAGAAAGTTATTAACACTACAGGTAATTAAGTGATGAAAAGAACCTGCAGAACTTCAAAAAGAGAAATTCCTAAAGCTCGAAGGTATGATTTAAATTTACAGTTTATTTCCTTTTCACCCTATATAGATAGATAGAAAAATTTATGTTTGGGGGAGAGGAAAATACAAATTTAATTATTAAATTGTTCTCAATTTACATTTTTAACAATTATTATAAAATGATATTTATGTAGTAATTTTAATTCAGTAAACTATAATTAATTTATTTAATTATTATTGAAAGTTAAGAAAAATACTTTTATTGATTAACTAATTTTGTAGATTAAGGATATTTAGTATAAGAGAATAAGAATATAGTTAACTATTTATAGTAAAAAAAATTCTATTTTCAAATATAAAATTCTTAGGTATTTAGTTGAGAAAAAAAAGATTGGAACTCAATGAAGTAAAAACTTTGAAATACATATAAGAGAAGTAAATGTTTCAGTTTCAAATTTAGGAAGAGGAAAATGAAATTCAAAATTATTAACGAGCTAACCAAAAATAGTGATCCTCATTTAAAAAAAAAAGTAAAGAAAAAGGGATTGAAGATCAATCCGTAAAGAAAAGAAAAAGAAATATATATATATATATATATATATATATATATATATATATATATATATATATATATATATAAGTGAGGAGAAGCTTCGAGGAGATGCCTTATCAAAAATTGACTTCTTTTGAATCAACCTAAAGGGTAAAATTCAATTACATTTCGAACTTATATATATGGATTAGTATTTTACTAAATAGTGCTTTCATGAAATTCCTATCATCTAAATATCTTAAGTAATTTAATATTAAAAAATATAGTCATTCATAAAATAAATAGAAGACTAGAAATCTTAAACTTGAAAACTAAATAGCCTTATATCTATATAATTAGTTTAATTATTTTAAAATATTTCTAAAAAACTTTACTATAATACTTATTTAAATTAAATTCATAGTAATTCTGAATTTAAAATTTACTACAAATAATCATTACTTTTATGTAGTATCTAAATTACTTGCGGATAAGTAATAGTTAAGTTTAGGGGATTTTGACCTCGAGAAAATATATTGGAAATTTTATACCAATTTTATATGAAATTGCACTTTAAAGAAAGTTATTTTCTTTGTTTTATTGCAGGAATGAAGAATTATAAGTACTGAAAGAAAAAAAGCACAAAAGAAGCAGATTTGGAGCAAAAAGAACTAAAAATGTTGAAAATTGAACTGTCCCGCCAACGGTGAGATTTAAGCCGTCGACGGCGAGATTTTCCCGAGAGTTTTTAAATATTTTATAAAGATCCCGCCAACAACGAGATCGAGCCCACCGACAATGAGATCGGCGCGGTTAGCCACCTTCTAGAAGCCCGCCGACGGCGAGATCGAGCCCGCCGACGGCGAGACAGTTGAAAAGAGCCAGATACAATGAACCTGGACGCTTTTTGAAGAGGTGCTTAAGCAACCTTTGAAGATTTGACTCCTTCTATAAATAGAGACGATTTCTGTCTCTTTAGTGTGTCGTTAAGTGTCATTTAAGTGTCATTTGTGTGTCATTTTTGGTGTCTGTTGGTATTGTTTTAAAGTCAATTATTGTTCATTTGTGTTGGAGTGTAAATCAGAGAGTCTTAGTGAGTTTAATTAAGTGTGCTGTACTGGAAGGAAGAGTCAAAGGAACTTCAAGGAGTCTGCTTGGGGAGAAAAATTGAGATAAGTATATTTGTTATTGTTTGTTAACTTTAATGAAATCCATGCTTTGTGCTATTTTTCCCATGCTTTCTGAGTAGTTTCCTTAGTCTTTTTGCTTGTTGTTGAGATTATGTGAAGTGACGAATCAAAGTAATTGTGCATAAAATTATTAAATAAAAATTGTGATAATTTTTTACTTAAAACATAATTTACTTTCAATTTGGCCAATTGATTTGTTAACATATGTTGAATTATCAACTATAGTAAAGATTACATCCGAGATTCAAGGAAGTCAAAAGCCTTGGAAGGAGGGTGCAAATAAAAAGGGAAATATTAACTATCGAGCATAGAATTGGACATTTTAGTGTGACAGACTAATGTATTCAATTTGGTCCTATTGTTTGAGAGCTGAAGTGTAGATGTTAGCCCTCAGGTGAGGGGAACGTGGGAGCTCTGAAGTGGCAGCCGGTATCCTCCCAGCCTAGCCGAGATTCAGTAATCAAACATAGGACAAGTCAATGTTCTTTGCACCTGGACCAAAGGGTAAAGAATAAGAATGCTCCTATTTGGCATAATACAAACTCTAAACTACTTTAATTCATCATTCACTTAATTCTCTCAACAAGGAGAAAGATGCTTTTCTAAATTAGAATCTTACATTTAAACCTTTTTGAGCAATAGTTTTAGTATAAGTGTTCTTAATTTCCGTATACTAGTTTAGTAAGTAAGTCTACTTTAATTTGTCTTGAAATTCTCTAACTTCCCTATGGGATCGATATCTTGGACTCCATTAGAGCTCTTTATTATTTGATAACGATACGTATACATGCATAGTATCCACATTATAAATCATAATTTTCATATAAGAATCATCAGTATAAATACATATATTTAGTGCATGATCAAGTTTTTGGTGTCGTTGCCTATATGAATAACATATTTTTGTAAGTATAAATATCAAAAGTGGGTCATTGGGTCCATGAAGGGTCAAAATTGGAAAGTTGGAAAAATTAAAATTAATTAGGAATGTTAATGATGGAATTACCCTTATTTGAGCCATTTACCAGGGAAGTCCCATTTTAGATCTTCCATGTGTTGGTCTTAGCCAAACCTTAGCCTAGGGCTAAGGGATTGGGGGACCACCCACATGAGTTTCCAAAAGAAGTAGTGAACCAGGCTGAGCATGTTTAGTTTATGGTTTTGGGCTATGAGTGAAAGGGTCAGTTTCAAGTGTGTGTATGCAAGCTTGACCAAGGCCAAACCACCCAGAGTTGACCTTAGGGCTTGACCATCTTATGGGGACTCCTTTTGAGCTCCGTCATATTTGGCTCCCACCTACTAAGTGCTAGAGGTTAGGACCAAACATGTAGAACTCCAAGAGGAGTAAAGAGGTGTTTAAATTTCTAATGAGACCAACATAACCTCTCAAGCTGGCATGCTCAGAGCTGAACACAGTGTTGTGTGAGAACTTGTTTCTGTTGGAGAAAAAGCAAGTGTAGTTTAAAATTGTAGCTGTGAATTCAAGCCACCAAGCTTGACAGAATGTGCTCTCGCTAGGGATTGCTAAAACGAGTTGCTCAATTAACTTGAATTTGATTTCATTTTGATTTTATTTTGAAATTTAACTTAATTTTTTTTACTTTATGGAATTAATTTAGGAAGAGGGAAATGTCACATCAGGGAGGAAGCGGGGACTTACATTCAACCCTAAGGCGTGTTGAAGGGTAGCTAGAATTTTGGTACTGGTCCAAAAAGTTGGAATTGTAATTTTGGTACCAATCCCAGATTGAAAATCAGAATTTTGGTACCAATTTCAAAAGGATGGAAATCAGAATTTTGGTACTGACTGCGATGGGAAAGAGCAGGAAGTTTGGTGCTAGCCTTGGAAACAGAATCTTTATTTAGGTACCGATCTCGAAAGGAAGGGGATCAGTATTTAGGTATTGATGGCAGAATTTCATGGAGATGGAAAAAATTTTCTCGTAAAGGATGTGGAAACTTGGGGGAAATTTCACTAAATTGAAAACAAAAGCTCAAGGATTCACATCCAGTTTAAGAGGTAGTAGAGTGTCACATTAGGAATAAAAGCTCAGAGACTCTCATATAACCCAAGGGGTGACGAAAAGATCAGATTAACACGAAAAGCTTAGGGACTCACGTCCAACTTAAGAGCTGATCGAGGGGAATCAAAATTTAGAAACATATTCCAGAACTTCAGAGAGATGGAAACTTCTCAGAAAGGATGCAAAACTTTGCAGAAATTTCACTACGCTGGGAAGAAAAGCTTAGGGACTCGCATCCATCCTAAGAGGTCGTAGAGTGTCACATTAGCAAGGAAAGCTCAGGGACTCACATCTAACCCAAGTGGTGATGGAAAGATCATATTAAGAAGGAAAGCTCAGGGACATACGTCCAACCTAAATGCTGATCGAGGTGAATCAGAATTTAGGTACTGATCCCAGAATATCGGGGAGAAGGAAAACTTCTCGGAAAGGATGCAGAAATTTGGCAGAAATTTCACAACATTTAGAAGGAAATCTTAGGGAATCACAACTAACTGAAGTGATAGAAAAGTTTCATATTAGGAAGGAAAACACAGGGACTCACATCCAACCCAAGGGGTGAAAAAAAGATTAGATTAATAAACAAAGTGGTGGGACTAACATCCAACTTAAGAGCTGATCCAGGGGAATCAGAATTTTGGTACAAGTCTCATAACTTCACTTGAAAGAATTCAAGTATTTTCGTGGAAATTTGTGATAAAATTTACGGAGCTTGTGCAGAGAGTGGAAATTTTTAAGAATTTATGAAGATTTTTTATGATTTGGAAGGTTTAGAATGTATAGAAATTGTGGAGATTCGATTTTAGAGAGTAAAAAAAATTTAATTTCGCTTGTTTAGCACAAATTTTCTTTATCATTTTCATCATCTTCTTTTATTACTTTTCAGGATCCATTGGTTTAATATTCTTTCTTTTGTTTGTTTTAGATTTTCCAGACATTGTAAATTTCATTTTCATTTTCATGTTTTTGCGTGTTATTTTATTTTTATGTAATGATGCATTTTTGTTTTGTTCTTTGTTCATTATAATTCGTGACCAACTTATGGTTCTATGGATTTTTATCGATTGCACAATTTATAACAGTTCCAGAGCACGTGCTGAAATCCAAAATGAACTTTACTGATTCTGCTTCCAAAATGCAGTACAACTAATCATATAATGAATTCGTTGTAACAACATTACGAATAAATCTGAGCAAAAACTGTAATCTGCTGAAGGTTTTCTGACCTTATCACAGTGCAAAACGTGACATGTTGTCTATCTTGCGGCGATTAGCACTACGACGTTGAGTGCGTCTCTGTGGTGCATCAGGAGGTCTCTCCAAAGTGGCAGCAACTAAATCTCCTTCGGGTGTGGTAATAATTGACGGTATCTACTTGTCTTTTTTTGTCGAGAGGCATGCCTCTGAATATCCCTCTATGTCTTTCCATTTCGATGATTCTCCTTATTCTCTGTGGTTGATTCTAATTATGAAATGCAGTCTTACAGTTTCTCCATAACTAACCAAGCTCATCAGTGGGCCTTCATAATCTACATTGACTCTGGTAAAGTCCAAGTCAAAGTTTATCAGACCCCCTTCAGGTACATTTTCTTTATTCAGTGTGAGAATTAAACTGAATTTGAATGTTAAGATCAGCTTTTGACCTGACATTTTTCATGTAGAAGACAGGAGAAACATCAGCGTTCTGAAATTCAAAACAAACAAGAACAAAAAAAAATTTATTATTTAGTTGAATTTTAAAATTTACACATGCCATTTTTTTATTTAATATGACTTTATTAAACTTGTAATCTAAATCAAAGGATTTCAATGTACCCATTTTATTTCATGGAAATTTATCTTCTTTCATTCAATGCTACTACAAATTTTCTTAGAATCCACTCACAGACACTGGCCATATAGCTATTCTCGGAATGAACATCATATTTTGAACTCTTTACGTTGCATGGTACTTCTTCAAATATCATCCATTGATTGGCAACATGGGCCTTTCTCCTTAAGAGTTCACCAGCTGGTATGATCGTCTTAATTAAATATTCTCCACCATGAATGGTCCTTCCCATGTTGGTTCAAATTTTCTATCTATCTTGCAGTGTGCAAGAATAGGCCTTCTGAGAACAAGAACAAGGTCACGAACTTTAAACATCCTTAAGCGGTCCAGTTTGTCATGGGTTTGAACCATTATTGCATGGTAAAGTTCTAAGTTATGTTGTGCGAGCAATCATTTTCCTTTGAGATTTTCCAATTCTGCAAGTCAGAGCTTGATGTTTTCTTCCGCTGTTATTTTGTTGGCAATAGCAACTCTAAGAGACGGTAGCTGAGCTCTTAATGACAGTACTGCATGAAAACCGTACAGGAGTGCAGAGCATAGACTATGTCGGCATTCTGACTATTGTTCGGTTGCCCATAAAGCTTCTAACATTTTCTTGTGTTATCCTCTTTTGATGTCATCTAATGTTCTTTTTTTTAATATTGTATGAGCGTCTTGTTGAAGGCTTCTACCAAGCCATTCGCTCTCTGGTAGTAGATCTTAAAGTATCTCCAATCTATTCCATGGTGTCTGAAAAAACTGTTGATCTTTTTACTCTTGAAGGCAGATCCAATGTCTGAAATAATTCTGCACCAAATTTTGAAATGATAGACATTGTGATTTCTGAAAAATTTTAAAACATGCTGTGTTGTAACTTCTCGTAATAAAGCTGCTTCTACCCAATTGGAGAAGTAATCTGTAATTAGAGCACAAACTTGTGTCCCTTAGAAAATGGAGGGTCTATCTGACCCACTATATCTGACCCCAGCACTCAAATGGCCACAACGCGATTGTGGGGTGTAGAACTTTCGGAGGTTGGAGCAGTACTACTCCATGTACTTGGCACTGATAACATTTCTTAGCCATTTCCATACAATCCGTCAACATAGCTGGCCAATAGTATCTGAGTCTCTTGATCTTCATCTTCATCTTCGGCCTTGACTAGAGAGCACGACACAATCTGGCATGTACCTCTTTGACAACATTCTACTTTTCTTCTCTGCTTAAACATTATAACCACGTCTGATCGAAAGATCTTCTTTACAAGACTTTGCCGATTAATGCATATGGAATTGCTCATTTCTGGATCTGATATGTTACTGACTTATATTCTTGTAGATTTCCTGTTTCCAAATATTCTATTAAATGCAAAAGTCAATCTTCGTTATCATTGGTCACTATAGCTGCTATCTATTACATTCTGAGTTTATGTACATTGTCGAGGTCGATCTGTGACATAACATGACGTCCTTGTAACGCAATGTCTACGAAGCCTTCCTGCAGACATGCAAAATCTTTAGTAAGCTTTGCTAAAGCATCTACGTAGGCATCTTCTAATCGTGAAATTTTTTAGAGGCTCACACTGGGAATCTTTTCTAACAACTTCATCGTATACTTGTGGTAATCTGCTAGTCTTGGTTTCAGAATCTTGTACTGTGCTACTACTTGATAAATGACGAGCTATGAGGCACCATAAATGGTGATATCTATTATTTCTATTGATATTGCCAATTCTAAACCAGATATTAATGCTTTATATTCTGCTCATTGTTAGTACATGGCTCTATAAAGTGGTAAAAAAATCTTAGCATTGCATGATATGGTGTTACAAAAATCAAACAAATTTCTGCTTTGTTGGGTATCATTGTTTGCAATCCTTTATCTTTCCTAGCTAGCGAAGCTCCGTCGAAGTACATTTCCCAATGTCTGGAACTAGGCTGTCCCACTTGCATTATATGTTCATCTTGGAGGTGGTCATTGAGAGGTGACCCACTGCGAGAAAGTTTGCAAGAATCTTCCTTTTAATAGTGTGAAGGGGCACAAATGTTATATCAAATTGGAATAAAAATATCGACCACCTTGCTAAATTTCTAGAAAGTGTTTGTTGGGTCATCAAATCTTGCAACGGATTAACTTTTAAATTAGGCTGACATTATGAAAAAATATGTAGTGCCTGAGTTTTTGAGCGGCAAAAACCAAAGTTAAAAAATGCTTCTCAATAGGAGGATACTTTACCTCCACTAGTATTAGAAGTCAACTTAAGTAGTCGAGTGTGTATTCCTTACCCTCATCATTGAATTGGGATAGTAAAGCTCCAAGAAATTCATCTAAAGACGCAGTATAAAGTATCAACGGTGTTCCTAGGATAGGGGCTACTAAAATAGTGTCAGTCATGAAATTTGAAATTGTCGGTCGTCAGAATGGAAATCCTGTCGCCTGTTTATTTTGAAAATATAAAGTCAAACTGATCTCATACATGCAATAGTTTAAATATTCGAGCACTACACCACATGCCATGTATCCATCCTAAAGAACAGATACATTGCTGATGGTGAGGCTTGATCAAATAAAATGAAGAATCAATGACATCAATTTTATCTGCAAACCATTTATTTTGACCAACAAAATCCCTTATCTAATATGAAGCAACTAGATAAGGTTTATATTACCTGGGTTCCTAAATTTTCCTATAAGAGAAAGCCTCTATAGTTAATTACATCATAGATGACTGAAGTTACTTAAGAAAACTCTCGATTTAGATTATGAAATATTGTTTTCATGACTTTAAAAGGGTAAGATTCTCAAATTAATGTGTAGGGGAACGCCAATAAGGACAGTTGCAAATTTGGAATAATTTATTTTCAGACTCCAAAAGATGAAAAGTAGGAGACGTCACAGATCCTAAGGCAAACCACGAAGACCTCTCAACTTATCCTTAGGTTTGGCTCTAATTTAGAAGAGATATTATCATATGTTTCAACTTGCCAATTTTATTAAGTAGGGCTTACATTAACATAATGCCGAGTATGCAAATAGCCTGGAAGATTGAAGGATTTATGTCGTACCAGATGACAACCTCAGAAAACCTAAGACGACCTAGGGCTTATATTTCATGGTGTGTAAGGGCCTAAAGAGATAAGTTGGGGATTTATGTTGCACTAAGCAGACAACCTCGAAGTCTTGTGGCACATTATTTATCTATAAGGAATGATTTGCTGTTCTAGAATCCTTTGTTTTTCTGATGGCATTCATCCACATACCTCATCGTGCAGACGACGATTTTTCCTCCAAGCTCTACATTGCAGCAGGTTTAAATTTAGAAGTGTCAAGTTTAAGTTATTGAGAGAAGTGTCATGGTCTAGAGTTCTAATTTTTTGTTTCATTTAAATGACTTGATTGTCTTATTAAGAGGAATGTTTATGTTTATTATGCGACTATGGTTAGGATCCCATGATTCCCTCATTCTAGCACTACTATTATATTAGAATTCACTTAGTCTAGATGAATTTACCAAATTCAAATAAATGAATTCAATACTTCCATCCAGACTGTGGGAAATCTTGGTAGCAGCCATAGGTTTTCTCATCAGAGTGATTTTCGATCTTCCAAAGAGATGTTTTCATTTAGTTGAAATTGTCGTTTTTCGTTTTGTTTGTGATTAAATTTTGATTTCTCTTATATTTTTGTTTGCTATGAATTGATTTATGTTCTCGGGGTTTGGTTTTATTCTTGACATGTAAGTTTTGTTTTGCAAAAATCACTAAAATTAAAGTGCAATAAAGTGAACAAAGGAAATTGCAATTCATAAAATGTAAATGCGTACCAGTCCTCTTCTCGTACTCCAACTAAATGTTTAGTATTCACATGCAGAGAATTAAAATTGCATGAAGGAAAAGTTGTAAATACGGGTTTAAGGTGTGCCTACAGAATCCTATGTCATAGCTTAGTGTGTCCCTATTTGTTCAAGTAGATGATGTCTTTCTTTGCTAAAGCATAATAAGTCCAGTTGACCTCCAAGATATCTAAAAAATTTGTTAAAGTTCTGGGGAATACCATAAATATTTCACAACCCTGTTGAACCATCTTAAGTTCTTTTAAACTTATTATATTGCTAAATAATTGATCCACATTGTACCCTTATGTTCAATGGACCTTGATGTTTTAATTATCCCTTTAAGTGAGGTAAGAATTATTTGACATTTTACTTATTAATTATGTGGGTGAAGGTCTCTAAGGGCAAAATTGATTCATTAAGAACATTAGCCAACTAGTTTAGAGGTGGACTTGTAGTGTTTCAAAGATGTTTGAAGTTGATTATATTTCCTTTTCTAAACCTCATCATCCAATCTGGATTAAGCCTAGTTCACTACTAAGCCCTCAAGTCTTAATGGGTAGATTTGTAATTTTAAGAATATTGACTTGTGTTATCTTAATCCTTATAAAAAAATTGAATTATTATTGGACCATCGATTTGGGGTTCTAAATTATTGAATTTTTATCTTCCAAGATTTATCCCCTCACCTTAACATTTTTTGATTTAATTATCTTCCAAATTTCTTTACTTATTTATGAAATTACAATTATGTGCTTAATGTGGAAATGTGTGAAATTGGTTTCTATCATTCAACCCTTATAATTCAATCATCTAGAAGAGTTGAATAAGATCACTAACTACGCATTTACCGCTATTGAGCTTAAATATTAATTAAGGTTTAAATTCCATAATTGCAATTTTGCCGCTAAAGGCTTTATCACTTCATAATTCATTAAATTTAACTCAAGTGACTTTAAAATTTTTTATGTTACTCCATTTATGAGCTAGTTAAAACAACAGAGGAGAAAATATGATTTTTTTGAATTTATATAATATTTATAATTATTTAAATGTAAAAAATAGTTATTTTCAAAGTTCATTCTATAACTTGACTAAAACATATCATCAATCCTTATTAAAATTACTGGAGGTTCATCTAGGTTAGAGGACCACATAGACCAATTATCATGTTTTTTTTTTTAATTTTAATTATTAGATTTATTAATCAAATTTGAACTTTAATTAAATATAAAATATTAGTTAGTTTTAAAAATAAGTTTTATATTTTTTATAAATCTCTCTAAAGCTAAGAAATCCAAAGAAACAAATTTCATATTTTTTTATTTATATTTTAATCACTAGAATTATTTTAATGGAAATACAAGAAAAAATAAATTTAAGCCTTTAAAAATTAATATCTTTACTTAGAAAATTAGGAAATTTGTTTTAAATGCTCCTACGTGATCAGGAGACCATGTGATATATTGGTGCATTTTTATATTTTAGTTACTTTTATTATTATTAATGATTTTTTTAATTATGTTTTAATTATTTAAATATTCAAAATAGACTTAAAAATATAATTTTTATTTTAGTTCTAATTTTAATTTTCCTAAGTCCCACTAGTCACAAGGAACTCCCAAATCCACTTTTATAATCTTTTGACTTATATTTTAATTATTGCAATTATTTTAATGCCAAAAATACCATTTTACTTGAAAAATCCATTTTAGTAGGTAAATTAACTCCAATTAACTCCAAATTTTTATGGAGACGTCCTCTATTCATTATTCATAGTTTGGAATGAGTTCTATGACTTTTTCATTTATATTTAAATTGTTTAATCTTTAAAGATTTTCATGAGTTAATTACCATTAATGCCATTTTTAATTATGTAACTCCATTTGACAATTTTCTCAGAATCTACTAACTACAGTAAATTTAACAAAACATAATTTTTATTTTTTTGTATTATATTTTAATTTTTATAAATTTTAAACCATAATAAAGGGGATTAATTTGAAAATTCGGGATCTCTAGGTAGAAATCCCCCCTAACCTTGGCAAAATCAGGAAAGATCCATAACCATAGAACCTCTATGCCCTCCAAACCTCTTGCCACGGTGAAACGTTTGTGATGAATTATGATTGAAACAAATTTCACAGTATTTAAATAATTTAAAAATAGGAGCAAGTCAAATAACTCCAATTTTATTTTCACACTGTGCTTCTCTATTTGCTGAGCAATGACATATTTTTTTTATTTTGTTTATTTTTCTACACGATGTTATAAATTTTTAAAGGTGACTGAATTAAATAAATATAGAAAATTCAGAATATCCTACTTATCCATGCAGCGCTTACTGGATCCTAGGTAGCTTTGAAAGACCACGAGGTGTGCTGCCATTCGACGCCGCCTTCTGAGTCAGCTTACGCTTTATGTCTCATGGTTCTATCTGGCACAATCCTGGCCATCCATCTGATACACACTTGATCCGATGGCTCCTGGTCATCGTCTCTAACTAGTTCTTCCTGCAAATCGTCCACACTAAAACCCTAGGATCTCAGCCTAGACTCAACTAAATCTCTTTGGGTTTAGTTCTATAGAGACATCTAGCCTAGACGAACACATATATATAGTTTATACATTATGAAATCAAGCCTACTTCCATGAAAGCCCAAACCAAGCTCGGTTTGGTGGGAGAGTTCAATAATTTTGTCTGAGAGGTGAGACCTCAATTCGATTCTTGTAGAGGCTTTAGAGGACTTCGATGAACCTCATGGAAGTGTTGTTGAGCTCTGGTGAATTGTTCAACTAAGACTTCAATCAGACCAATTTGGGGGCCTTGGTGGAAGTCTAGGTTAGAGGGGCTCCGTGATGGGGCTTCTGTGGGGGATCAACTTAGTTTAGTCTTTTTATGATGGTGTGAGAAAATTTAATTTGGATTTGTTGCAGTGTAGCGGTACGGTGAAATATTTCCTTGTTTCACCTAAAACTTGGGTGAGGAAATTAGCTCTGGACAGTGGAGAAAATGGCTGAGAGGCAGTCGGCTTTGCACTCAGGAAGGTCTTGAGGAGCTTTGGCGAGAATTCGGCATAATATCCCCATGAATTTGACCACTTTTCACTTTTGGCCCTAAGGATGTCCATTTATAGCCTGGGTAAATGGTGGAGCTTAGAACTGGATAATGGGTGCAAAGGCTTGTTAAAGTGGAGAGCTGAGCGGCACAGTTAGCCAATTGAGATTGGACAAATAGAATGTGTTAATTTGGGTTTAATTTGTTGTGGAGTGGCTCTCATTTGTGGCTCCTCCGGTGGCTAGGCCTGCCGGCTAGGGTGGTTGTTAGGCTAGGGTGTCTACTGAGGCAGTGAGCAGGCCTCATGGTGATTAACTTGAGTGGTGATGGCTTTGGGTAAGTGATCTTTCTGGTTTAGCTAAAAAATAAGATGGAATCCCCTAATTCATGGGAACCTTCATCTTTTGCTCCATTAGGTTTGGCTTGTTGGACCTAGCTTGGTTCCTAGGGTTCAAGTGGAGGCTATGGTGAGCTTGGCTTGGTCAATTTGGCTAGGTTTTCTCACATCTGGGACTTTGGTTCAAACTAGGGTCTTTTGGGTCAAGCTTGGGCTAGATTAGTTTTGGGTTTGATTTGGGGTTAAGTAATTTATCTTTGATGGGGATAATTGTCATGAAGAGTTTTGAAGAGAATTTGAGTGATTTTGAATTTATTTGGGAGTTCAATTCAGTGAAATTCGATTGGGGTTAATTTTGGAGGATGTTGGTTAGACTTGGGTTTAGGTTAGGCTAGGGTTGGGTTAAGGTTCAATTAAATGTTTGGAATGGCTTAGGAGAATTTCATGAAGATTTTTGAACATTAAATGGGTGGAATTCTTGGGTTATGGCCTTCAATTTGGTGACATTTGGGTATGTGGCTAATTTGGGGCAAAATTGGGGATTTGTGTTTAGGTTCGATTTGGGTGACAGTTGAGTTCAAATGAGGGTCAATTGGTGGATCAATTTGGTTTGGGGGGATGTTATGAAGAGTTTGTAATTCAAAGTTAGGGAAATTAACCTAGCTATGGAGTTCAATTTAGAGGAATTTGGGTACATGGTTAAAATTGGGGTTTTTTATTTAGGCTTGAAATTGGGTTTTTAAATTGGTTTAATTGGAATTGGATTTAGTTTATAATGAGATTGGAAATGATGAATTTGAATTTAGAATGGAATTTGAGGGAAATTGGGGACAATTGGGTGGGCATTGGGGGTGATTTGGGTATTTTAGGCCTCTAGGGGGAATTTGGGGATTTTGGTCAAATTAAGTCAATTTGGTAAAATTATGCTTATTGGATTGTTTCAAGTTGATTTTGGGAATTATCGAAATTTTTTTCGAGATTTTGGAAATTTTTTGGATTTTTTGGGTTATGAATGGTATTTAGGTCATTTTGGTTAACTTGGGAGCTTTTTGGGAAATTTGGGTTATCTTGGTCAATTTGGGTGGTGAGAAACATTCTAGAATGGTTTTTGGAGAGAATTTGAAATTTTTGGTCAAATTGTGGGTTTTGGGGTACTTTGCGTAATTTTGTGGAGTTTGTGGCTAAAGCGTTAAAATTGGGAGTTTGATGAAAGTGTGGTTAAATGAGTATGTCAATCATGATATTAACCCGTTTGAGCCATGGATCAATGAAAGTCCCATTTTGGATCCATCATGTGTTGGTCCTAGCCAAACCTTAGCCTTGGACTAAGAGCTTGGGGAACCACCTACATGAGTTTCCAAAATAGTAGGACATCAAGTTGAGTAAATTTGGCTTAGGGTTTGGGGTAGTGAGTGTACATGTAGTGTAGGTTTTAGTGTATGAGCTAGCTTAACGAAGACCAGAATACTCAGAATTTACCTTAAGGCTTGACCATTCTGTAGGGGACTTTTCTTGAGCTTTCTTATGCTTAGCCTCATCCTACTAAGTACTAGAGGTTAGCCTTAAGCATATAAAACTCCAAGTAAAGCAAAAAAGCATTTTTAATTTCTAAGGGGGAGGGTTCCATCACTAGTCTTCTAAGTAGTCACCAATAAAGTTCTATGGCTAGACCCTAAGTTCTTCTAAAGAATGACTAGACTTCAACAAAAGAGAGGTCAACAAATGGACACCCAATAGGTGTGGTGTACCGGACGACTACACTGCATGTATTGGTGTTGACCAATAAGATCAAAAGAACCAACACAACATTCCAAGCCAACCAACTTAAAATAAGACATACCATTCAACGAGAAAGTGTCTACTGGAGATTATATGATAGAAATCTTTAGATTTTGGAACTCTCACTGGGGAAAGCGGGTGGAATCATTCCAAAGGCAGCATGAATTAAAGCTTCCACATTCTGAAGGGAGTCCGATTCAATTTCAAAATTTTGAATTTGAATTTGATTTCAGATTTAGATTTTAGATTTTATTTTTAATTTTTATTTAAGCTTTGAATTTAAGGGAATTTGATTTTGAGCATTTAATTTATGGGAATTTGACTCTATAAAATCTTGATGTTGTGAAATTTTACTTTGATTTGAGGATTTAATTTTGTGGGGAGATTCAAAATTGAGCGGGCGTGAGAGGAGAGTCTGAATTTTGGTGCCGACCTCGAAAGTTGGGAATCCGATTTGAGGTACTAATCCCTGTTGACCTCATTTTTTATGAGGTCTTCTCTTCTCCTATTAGTACTTAGGATCTAGCCTTAGGCTTTTCTTTCGACTATCCTAGAGGACTAGTAATGGAGTCCGCCACTTAGAAATTCAAACTACTTCTTAACTCCCTGCAAACCCCGCAAGCTTGATTGTAAACCCCTAATCACCTAGAGGGTTGAGATTAAATGTGGAAGTTTAAAGGATGAGTTCCCTATAGGACTCTTTGGCCTTAGGATCACCCAGGGTGGCCTGGTCTGATGAGAGCTGACTTACACATATACTACACCCTCACACACACATCCTAAAATCCACACCTATACCCAACTTGATCTCCTGACTCATGTAGGTAATTCACATGGATGGACCTTAACCCCTAAGCCCTTGGCTAAGAGGGTTAGGAACAACATAGTGATACCTCAAATGAGTCCTTTCATGACTCATATGAGCTTATCATGGCTTCATGGCTCAACCAAAATAATTTCATTTCACTTACATTTGATCAACCTTCATTTTTTCAAAATTTCACTTTTTGACCCCCGGGGCCCCGGACCAACCTAGCCTACCAAAAAAACCCTTGAAATTACCCAAAACCTCCAAAATTTCCAAACCACCCAAAACTCCCCAATACTAACCTTGAACATTCCCAACCATTCAAATTGATCATTCATAACCAAAAATACTAAAATTTCCAAAAATACCCCAAATACCCTCCAAATTACCAAAATGCCCCTCTTGACCCAAAAATTCAAAATTTCCAAAAATTCCCAGAAAATTCTAGAAAATTTCAAATATTCTCAATTTCATTTTGTTCAACTACACCATGGGCCAATTTTGTCAATTTACCCCACGTTTGCCAAAACCCCCAATTTGCCTAAAAGTCGAAACCAAATGAACCCAATGTCAAACCAAACCTTTCCGATTGACCTCAATTTTGGTCCAATTCAATTCTAAACTTCAATTTAATATCCCCAATATCAATATAAACCAAATCCAAGCCCAATTTGATTGACATTTGAATCCAATTTCATTTTTAAGCTTAAAGCCCAATTTTGACCCATAACCCAAACTTAGCCCAAACCAACCCAATTCAACTCCAATTAACCCCAAACCTTTTCTAAATCTTCCCTAAAATCTCCACAAACAAAACACTAACATAGTTTGCCCAAAATTTGGACCCAAACCTTACTCAAATTCAACCCAAACCCAAAATTCCCTAAATAGGCCTAAATCCACCATGAACCCAAATAGGCCCAAATCCCAAAATTAAAGCCCAACCAAGGTTGAAAACTCTTTGTTACACTCCCATAAACATTTCTCAACATTAAATTTACATCAACTTCAACATTAGCCCAACCTTAGCCCAAGTTAGTCCATTTTGATCTATTTTGACCCTATCACCAAGGGGACCCAAATTTGACTCAATTCAATTCCAAATCACCTCAAATTTGTCTCAAATCACTCATGACACATCCCTAAACCAAACCCAACATTTATTTAGCATGGCCCTTTGCAAAATTTTTTATCCAAAAGCCCATTTTGAAACATAAAAGCCCATTCCGTTAAGCCATTTTAAAAGCCCACCTTTACCAAATTTTAAAAGCCCAAACCCATCCTAAGTCCCACATTACAATCTCATCTAATCCTTACTCAATTAAAATCATCCCTAAGTTCTAAATCAACAATCAAACTTTTCTAAACTAAGCCATATGACAAACCATCCAAATTTCACACCAAAATACCAAAATTCCTAAAACCTATTTCCATGAAACCAAGCTAACTTTTCCCAAGCCATATAAGAGCCATGAAGCCATCCTTAAGCCCCATGTAGAGCCATGAAAGGTTTGACATGTGACCATACCACATTGGGAAAATGGAGGAAGTTCTTTCTTGATTCCCTTAAGGTCATTAACCTTAACCATGATTACCATTAACCCAAAATTAATCCAAATATGTTTGGATGGGGACTTCTCCACTCAAAACCAGCTGACTTGCCTGATTCCCCACAACACACAAAGTCCCTTGGAGGGTGCACCAAGCCCTAAACAATGGGTTGACCAAATGAAACCCAAAATGATCCCTCCCCCCTTCTACTTTGATTCAACTCCTTTACACTTGGCACTTGCTAATTGAACTCACAAACCTCAAGCACTGACCTCCCTGATGACATTAGTGACCTGACCTTGCCGGCCAGCCACCTGAGTCGCCCGAAAATGCCATGGCTGAAACCTTGGGATGAGCCAAAGTTTGGAATTCCCCCTCGCCGAGTCTGCCCCATGCCCAATGGCCATTGCGACTGTTCTTCCCTAGCCCCGAGCAGCTGATCCAAGCCCCTAACTCCCTCGGGAAGCCATGCCATGGCTATTTAAGCCAGCCAACCCCTCTCGGTCAAAAGGTCAGTCGAACCAAACCTTCACGGAATCCCTCCAAACTCCTCACAAAGCTTCCCCTATCCAAGAGCAATCCATCCCCACTGTTCTCCTGCCCTAACTCCCACTGATTGAGCTCAATTTTGGAGCTCAAATCTCAGGCCAGAACAAGACACTCTCAAATCCTCCACCAAAATCAAATTAAACTCACCCACACCTGCACAAGACCAAGAGAAGGAGTTCCCCAGTGAAAGCCCCCTCTCCAGGCCACCCATTTGTTCTAGCCTCCAAAGGTTGAAATCGGGTCTGGTGGAAATCAGGTCTAGGCAATTCCCCAGGGCCGGAGACTTCATCTGCAGCTTGCTTAGGTTCAATCAAAGGTCACACAACTCTCAGATCGAAGCCACACTTCTCTGAACAAAGGTATGAGCTCTCTCTTCTTCCCGAGCTTCTGAACATTCTCTATTTTGATTGGGTTAACTTCATGCCACATAAACCATATGGATGTGTTCGTCTCTTCAAGACGAATCCATAGAGTATAAGAACATAGAAATCGGTTAAGAATCGAGAGAGATATCAAGCCTGGAAGATGGACGACTCTCGGGTGAAGTCGATCGGGGACGATGAACGGATGTCGTCCATTCGCGTGTGTATTGGACGGACGGCTCAGATGGCGTCGGACCGGGAGATGATACATGAATGACGGGCCCCCGCAGCGCTGACTCAGATGGCGGCGCCGAATCAGAGCGCGCCGCGTGGCCTTTCGGAGCTGCCGAGGATGGCGTGGCGCCGCGTGGATAAGTAGGAAATTAGGGCTATTTTCTTTTTATTTAATTACCATAACTTCAAAAATCCATATCTTTGCATAGAAAAATTACAAAAATAAAATAAAAATATCCTTTTGCTCAGTGAATAGAGGAGAATAATGCGAAAAAGAAATCAAGTCATTTCATCAAGTATTTTATTTTTAATTGTTTATTTACTCTCTGCATTGTTTTAATTCTTCATTTGAATAGGCAATTCACCATAACATGAGACCATAGGGCTTTTGAAGCCTCTGAAGTTGGGAACATTCCTTGAATTTTCCAAGGTCAGAGGTCATCCCTACGAAAAGTTATTGATTTTCCAAGTTCATGTTACTGTTTTAAGTATTTTAATTCTAATAATTAGCATGTTGAGAATTAAATTCTAGGAAAATTTGGTGATGTTTCTTATGACCAAAGGAACCTAGGAAAAATAGGTTTTGAGTTAATTCACATGGAACAACCCTAATTGGCCTAAACACTCTAAATTGAATATTAATTAATTAGGGTTAACTACACATCGAATTAACTTGAAAACAATTCTCTACTGATCTTTAGGATCAGAGGAACATCACATAAAAATTTGAAATGAATTGGAAATGTTTAACCCCACTAAATGGATTAATTAAGTCACATAACTAAAATTAAACTTTAAAAATTCATAACTCACAAAATACTTTTCAAAAATTCAAAAAAATAGTTTTGGGGCTTCTCTGATATCAGAGGAATTTAGGAAAATTAAAATTGTAATTTTCTAAAAAAGTTGATTTTTATCATTATTTTAATATTTTTCATAATTAAAATATAATAAAAATCATAAAAAAATTAAAAATCACCAAAATGTGACATTTTGAATTCTAATCACCTAGGAACAAACCAAATATTTTTCCTAAGTCTCTAGGGTAAGATATTGAATTTTAAAGGCTTAAAACAATTTTAGAATTAAAAAAATGATTTTCTTTAACATTTCCACTAAAATAATTCTAATAAATCAAAGAAAAATTAGAAAAATATAAAATTTTGTTCTCTTATTTCCCTGAGGTCAGAGAGATTTTTGAAAAATATTAAATCCATTTTTCAACTTTTATTTCTTTTTTAAATTAATTAATACTCCAAAACTCAAAATAATTCTAATAAATAAAATATAATTAAAAAAATCACCAAAATTGGTCCAAATGGTCCTCTGGTCATTAGGAACATCCCATAATTTCCTTGGTCATGTTATTGAATTTTCCTTGAAAATCCCTATTTTCCATTAAAAATAATTACATAAATAAATTAAATACAGAAAAATCACATTTTCTCCTCTAATGTCTTAATTGACATGTGAGTGAGGTTACATAAAATTTTCAAGTTCATTTGAGCATAGTTTAGTGAGTTATATAGTTATTAAGCTTGGAGGGCAAAAGGGTAATTAAAAATTTCAACCCTTAATTAAAATTTTAGGATTAATCAAAAAGGGGAGGATAAAATATTTGATTTTAAACTTATTTTGGATGATTGAAACTTATATGATTGAGGGTAGAAACCTACTAACCATTTCAAATATAATTAAAATAAAATTAAAACACATTTCACGGCTCAGTTGCGTCGAGCCCAGGGAAGCATGCGCGAGCCGTGAGCCCAATGGCGGCGAGTCGGATGGTGGGGGCGAATGGGAGCGCGTTGCGTGGAGCCCGGGAGAGATGCTAAGGTTGCCATGGCATTGAGTCGAGATAAGTAGGAAAATATGGAATTTATGATTTAATAAAATGCTGAAACTTAGAAAATCCATATCTTTGTGTAGAAAAATCACGAAAATAAAATAAAAATACCCTCTTGCTAAATGAACGAGAGGAGAATAATGTGGAAAAAAGGTGAGTTAATTTGATGATTATTTTATTTTAATTAATTATTTACTCATTTCGGTATTTTAATTCTCCATTTGCATAGACAATTCACCATGGCATGAGACCATAGGGCTTTTGAAGCCTCCGTCTAGGGAACATTCGCTTGAATATTTTAAGGTCGGAGAAGTATCTCTATGGAAAGTTATGTTTTTTTCAAGTTTATGCCACTATTTTGGTATTTTAATTCCGTTAATTAGTATATTGCTTGAAAACTCTAGGAAAATTTAGGGAAGTTTCTTAGGACCGGGAGGACCACCTAGGATGAGTATGTTTTGAGTTAATTCATTAAGAATAACCCTAATTGGCCTAATTACTGACGAACTTTGGTGAATTAAGTTAACCACACATCAAAAGAACTTAAAAACATTTCTCCACTTAATCTTTAGGATCGAGAGGGACCTTACATAATAATTTGAAATCGATTGGAGATGTTTAACCCTTTATAAATTTGATTAATTAGGTCACATGGGCAAAATTAAACTTTAAAAATTCATAACTCGAAAAACATTTTAAAAATTCAGCAAAAGTAGTTTTGGGACTTCTCTACAGTATGGAAAATTAAAGAAAATTAAAATTGGAATTCTTAAAAATCTTTATTTTCACGTTATTTTAATATTTTAATAATTAAAAAATAATAAAAATCACAAAACATTAAAAATCATAAGAATGTCACATTTTAACTCCTATTAAACAAGTGAAACTAAATATTTTTCCCCGAGTCCCTAGGGTAAGATATTGAATTTTAAAAGCCATAAAACATATTTTTGAATTAAAAAATAAATTTTCCAACATTTTCACTAAATTAATTCTAATAAATGAAAGAAAAATCAAAAAATTATAAAATTTATTTCTCTGGACTCCTTGAGGAGTTAAGAATGATTTGAAAAATATAAAATTCATTTTTCAACTTTAATTTTATTTTATAATTGATTAATACTCCAAAACTCAAAATAATAAATAAAATATAATTCAAAAAAATCACTAAAATTGAGTCCAAGTGGTCATCGAATTAAATTAGAAACATCCCATAATTTTCTTAAGGACGAAACATTACCTTGGTCATGTTGAATTTCCATTGAAAATCTCTATTTCTATTAAAATAAATATATAAAATTAAATTAAAAAAGAAAAATCACGTTTTCCTCAAAATATCTTCTAATTGACATTGTGAAATTGAGCGTATAAAAATTTTAAATATTGGAAATAATTTGATAATTATAAATTAATTAAACAAAAGACATAACAACAATAAAATTTTATGTAATTAACAAATTTAATCAATGATAAAAATAATGATGTTAATTAACAGAATAAATTAGACTTTGAAAATAAAGAGATAACTCAATCCAGCAACCAACAAAAATAAAATAATTAAAGTAATTTTGAATTTTTGAAAAATTAATCAAAAATTTGATTCTATTAAAATGAAATGTATTCAGAAACTACTCAATCATGCTAAACTAGATGCAAATCAATCACAACACCATTGTTAAACTAACAATTAAACTTTAAAGTGGAAGCAATTGAAAACTAATAAAATTCAATAATAAAGAAAGAAATTTAATAATAAATAGAAACTTAACATTAATAAACATACATTAATTAATTGAATAATTTAAAACATTAAAAAGAACATTCATTCAAAATGCAGCAAAGCAAATTTAAAAAACTCGAAACATCAAAATCAACTTGAAAAATAATTCTTACTTAATTAAAAAATGGCAAATTAAAGTTAATATTTAGAATATTGCAATTAAATTAAAATTAAATCATTAAAGCTAAATTTAATAATTTAACTCTCTTTCAATTTAAATAGTTTAAAACCGCAAGAATAAACAACTGAACACTATTCCAAACTTAAATTTATTAAAATTTATAACTAAATTAAATCACCTTAAAACATTAATTCTAATTTTAAATACGTTGAAATTATTAATAAATTGATTTGCCCTAAAAGACTTTTATCATTATAACTCTTAAATGGAGCATCCGTGAGGTGTCGCTTCATTCATGGGATAATCAAATGTCCCAATTCTTAAGGCAAAAGTTAAAACTTAACTAAAATTTTGCTTGATTGATTCATCTGCATGATAAAAATTCATTTAGACTCGAAATAATCTCGAGAAGTTTTGCAAAGATGTTTAGAACCCGTTCTAAGCACTTCACCATTACAATGTGTTTTAAAAGAATAAATTGAACTTAATTGTTCTTTGGTGAAGAAAATTATCCACCAAAATATAAAGAACACAGACATCATAGGAGTATTGTGATGGGGGATTAGGATCTTGGTAGATAACTTGAAAACACTCTGTGAATTTACTTAGGTGTTTTCTTAAAAATATATAAATGCTCTAACATGTGTTTTGGTGTAAGCTTAGAATGATGGAAAGACCCTCCAAGTACGCTTTTATTTTATTGTAATTTGCCACTTGTATTGCATTTACTTTTCTTGCATGTTAAGCAAAGGAATGCTTCATGTGAAACCTTTAGGATAGCCACAAAAGTGAAACCAAAACTAAATTAAAAGTCAAACAAGATAAAATTCACCGCTATAACATTTTCAAAAATATAGAAACAACTCTCAAAATTTAATCACAAAACGAGAACAACAAAACCACCCGCTTTAATTAAATTAAAACTTCTCGTTGAATGATCGGGAATACCTCGGATGATGTAACCCGCATGTTGCTAACGGGATTACCATGATGCAAATGAAAGTGTGGAAGTCATTCGGTTGAGTTTGTAGTTCATCGGACTAAGTGAATTCGATGAAAATAGGTGCCGGGATAGTGAAAGGCTTGTGGGATCTTAATCGGTTATGTTTAATCGACTTTAAGATTTGTTTAATTAAAACATGTAAAGACATTGGGACTTTAAAGGTTTCTGCAACCAAAACAATTTTCTCATCACGATTTTCACCTTCGAAACTAAACCTGCAACGACAACAAGGAGCTTGGAGCACGATGGGGTAGCATGGTCGTCGTCGTTAGCAAAGCATGGATCGACGTAGTAATAATTCTTAGAATTAAACAACCAAACATAGGATTTTAAAAATTGGTTGCACAGTGCGGCATAAAATCTTGACTCTTTGATAGGCATTTGCATAATCATGTTATGTAAATTAAGCCTGTCGGTTTTAGGATTCCGAGTAGTCGTTTGGTACGACATAAGCCACCACATCTTTAAAAAAAATTTATTAGCTTGATCATGTCGTATAAATATAAGTCCTAATTAAGCAAAATTGGAAGGATTGAAAATTAAATAAACCCGCAAATTGAAGCCGAACGATGGATGGTACGGGAAGTTGCGAGATTCCTCTTGGATCCTCGACTTCTCCACATCTTCTCCTTTGGACTCTCAAAATAAGCTGAATTCTGAATTTGAGCTAATCCCTTTGAAATTTCCCGAAATCGATTGGTTTGAAACCTTAAACTTTTGAAATTCTTGAGAGCAAAAACAACGATCATTATCGAGTTTTTCTTAAATGATTCCCATCATTTAAGATATGATGTAATAGTGGCTTACTTATAGGGAACTTTAAGAACCGAGGTAATATAAACCTACTTAATTCATTTATATTAGCGGGGAACTTTTCCGGCTTATAAAGTATTTCGCGGACAAATGGATGTCACAAAATCTTTTGTTTATTTAATTGAGTCCCATCATCGAGCGGTGTCTACATTCTTGGGATAGATACACGGTTTGTGGTGTGGTGCTCGTTTATATATTATTGAATGTGAATTCGGTTTTGATTGCATATCTTAAAATTTTCAAACTTAGAATTATTTTGAAATAAAATCTTTACTTTCTAAATTATATGTATATTTAAATTAAATTTAAAATTTAAAATTCGGCGATAATTTCGTAGGCGACCTTGTCGAAACATAACCTAAAAATATGTTGACCTTAATGTAATTAGGGTTTAATGAGTTTAATTAAACTTTAGTGGTGTATTTAAGCTTAATTAAGGTTTGATTTGTATTAAGCCTAAATTAGTTAAGGTTTAAGATGTTTAATAAAGCCTAATAATGTCTTTGAGCCCTGGTATATGGTTTGTCTTAAGTCTATTTGGGTTTAGACTCGGCATTGACTTACTCGTATGGAATGAAATTTAAATAGGGTAAGAGGAAGGATTTGGGTTTATTAAAAATTTAACCTAATGTGAATAAGGCTTGACTTGAGTTGATTGATTACAATGTGGTATCTTAAACCTAACTAATGTTGTCATTAGCTTTAATGTGATTCGAGTTTAACTTGGTTGATTATGTAATGTGTTAATGTGGGCCTCAATTAAATTTTATTAAGCCAAGCTTTAATTTGATTAAGGCTTAACTTAGGTTGATTTAAGCTTAACTTATTTTAAGCTTAATTAATGGTTTTGCGTCACAGTGATGATTAAGCCTAATTTGTCATCTTAGACTTGATGTCAGGCTTGTCGGCCATTAGTGTGGGATAGGCTCATTTTGAACTTAGTCTACTTAAAAATAGACTAAGTTATAAAGAGATGATTTTAGGATTTAAATTTATTAATTTAATTATAAATTTAAATCAAATTTCCCAAATGTCATTTAAAATTATTTAATGACTTAAAATTTATTGTCTAGGGTCATTTATCTGTTACCTAAATTTCTAGTCTTTTTTCAATTTTATTTTCATTAATTTCTAATTTTTATAATTATTTTTAAAAAATAATTATAAAGTGTCTTAGAAATTATGAAATGTCACCTAAATGTATTCTCGTCCTTAGAAAATTAGGGGATATGTAATCTCATGAGAAGATTGTTTGGTGAAAATTTCATAATTTTTGGAGTTATAATTAGTTTTTAATAAATTAAATTACTCTAGAGAGGGCAATTAATTAATTAAAAATCAAATATAATTGAAAAATTCAAAATTTTGCTTCCACATTATTCTCATATTTTATAACAAAGTATTTTTTATTTTATTTTTGTGATTTTGTAGGAAAAGATATGTTTTATTTTGAGTTGGATTTAGTGAAGCCCAAATAACCGCAGAAATTTTCCACATGTCCTCGTACCGTCGAACACGTGGGACGATGTTGCTGAGAAGTGAACGGTCGATCTCATCGGCTTTGAACGGCGTCGTCGTTCCTGTCTTCCTGGAGCGGAGCGTCATCTCATTGTCTGGTAATTTTCGAGTTTTGTCGGACCGTCCATCTTAGGATCAATATTTTTGCTCATTTCTCAATGGAATTAGTGATTTTGAACACATGGAATCATCTGGGATGTGATTACATCCATGTGGTGACCATAGGGTTTCGAATTAACTTGGTGCTCAATTTACCAAAAATTTGAAATATTTTTGAAAATAAAATTTCATACCTTAGCCATGATAACTTTAAGCTTAATCAAGCTTGTTTTGGCAACCTCTTGTGGTCCTAAGTAAGCCTCTCCCCAACTCAATTTGGACTCGAAATCGGTTCTATATAGGTGCGAGACCAAAGGTGGCTGAAATTTGTAATTTTGGCTCGGGTTAGCCTTAATTGGCTTAATCGGGTGGCTAAAGTTAGGCAGCCGATTTCGATTTAAGGACTTATTTCTTAGGTCCTAAACAAAGTTTTTGATGTTAGGAGTCATAGGAATTGGGCAAATTTTGGACGTCTATGGTTTATTCTTCCTCTCCCCTCCATGGGCTAAAGTTTGCCTTATTTATAGCCATGGGGAGGTCATGGTTGGGCTTGGGATGACTTATGGAGGTGATGACAGGTACACCATATCCTGTAGATAAGGTTTGAGCAATGTGGCAGCCATAATTAAGCATCCTAGTATATTCATGATGAATTGAACCAGGTGAGACTTTGTGTTTAAGTTTTGGCTTGCTCTGGTAGGTGAGCTAGGAGGTGCATAGGGCATAGTAAATCTTGTTGAATTCACCTCCCCTAGGTAGTTCTAAATTCATTTAACTTTATTTGAAGAAATGGTGACACTTTTGCCTCTTACTCATTCCATGCATGCCTTAGCCATGATTGCTTTTAACCATGGTGTGAAATAGGTTTGAATTTTTTTCCCCTCATTGGATGGTAAGGAGGTGCATGGTAAGTCGAGAAGGCAACCATCTTCCTTTTAACATGTCATTTAAATTTTGATGAGGGGATGACACATAAACCTCCCATTTAAATTTTTTATAACTTAGTCATGATGAGGTATAACGTAGGAGTCAATCTTGTGGTACCAAGAGAGATAAATTGGTGTTTTACTCCTATTGGTGAGCTCATCACACACTTAAGTGGTCATCCACCTCATCTTGATGGAGAAGGTGAGTCATGATTTAAGCTTGAAGGATGACCTCATTTCCCTTTATGATGAACTTTTTTTTAACCTGTGGTTAAAGTGGTGGATCATGGGTTATTTAATGTGTTAACTCATATCTAATGAATCCCATGGGTCATGGGTGACCCATTGATGACTTCATATGAAGTTATTAATGATGTCATAAAGGGTGGGAGTTTTTTTTGAAACCAATTATTATATCATAATTGGTGTCATGGGTTAAAATTCCATTTATGCCCTTTTTAATTTAATTTCAGTTTAATTAGTTATGTCATTAATTAAAAAAAATGTTGGAAATTATTTTTTAACCAATTAATTTTAAATTAATTATTTGATTAATTTTATGTCAACTTAAAATTGAATTTTGTCTCATTTAGGGATTTTAATTATATTTTCATTTTAATTAATTATTTAATTAATTTAAATATTAAAAATTATATTATTATCGATTAATTAATCAAAATAATTTTTTGGAATAATTATTTGATTAATTTATATTATTTTTGGTTCAAAACTGAGTATTTTTGCAAATTTGATGAATGTTAACTAAGATTGACCAATATTGATCTAAGTTGACTGAAGAGTTGACCCAAGTTGATCGATTTTAGTCCCGAGGATGTGTGATGTGACTTTTTCAACCTTGTCATGATTGGTTTGGTCATAAAGTCCAAGGGTTTAGAACTTTTAGGTTGGTTTGGTCATAATGACCATTTTTAAAGTTTATGTCAAATCAAAAGTCAATGTGTTGACTTTTGAGTTTTGCTGGTCTTCTTAACCAATATAAAATTGATTAGGTCATTGTGTAACCTATGATGTCGATGTGGTAAGGTTTTAGGTCTTAGGTTAGCCAATTTAACCAATTTGGCTTCTTTAGATCAAGATTTGATTTATGATTTTAATGTGATGGTCTTTAGGTCGTGGGTTGACCATTTTGACTAATTTTGATCTATCACATGTCGAGGTTAACCTATTGGGTCGGTAGTGTTTAGTCATTTGATCAAATTGATCATTTTGACAAAGTTGACTTTTAAGTCATAGGTTGACCTGTTAGGTCAGTAGGGTTGATCGGCTGGGTCAGAATTAACTAGTTTGACCAAAGTTGACTTTTTAGATTAGAAAGGTTGACTGTTGGGTCGAAATTGATCATTATGGCCGTAGTTTGACTTTTTGGGTCGAAGGTTGATCTGTTGGGTCGATTGGTGATCAAATCGTGGTTTGTTATTGCTTATTAGATCATTTAAGAATGTCATTAGGTTTGAGTCTCATTGAGTTTTACACCAGTGCGTTAGGGATTTATTAGCCCCATCATTGAGATTTTCACAAAGAAAGTGAGGTCAACGAAAGGGGCCTAATATGTGGAATACGCAAGTATGCCGCACATATTAGCAGATTGGCGAAATGGTACGAATATCATTATCGAGTTTGTCGAAATATCTCATAATAATCGAGAAAAAGAGAATGTCGGATGTACGTATATCGATTTTGAGAAGGAATGTTATGTGACTTATATCCTTTCTCAAAAAGATAATCATTGGAATGCCACAATTTTCGTGTAAGAAAAAGGACTTATATCCAATCACTAAAGAGAGAGATGTCATATTGTCTTTTAGAGATGTCGAATGTCGTGTTATAGGAATGCCATAATTTTTCGTGTCGGGGAAAGGACTTATATCCAATAACCAAAGAGAGACAAGATATCATATTATCTCTCGAGAGATGTCGGAAATGTCGATATGTCGATATGTAAAATGTCAAAATGTCGATATGTCGAATGTCGAAATGTATCGATATGTCGAATGTCGATAACAATTGTGAGAAATGTAAATATAGAAATGTTGATATGTCGAATGTCGAAATGTCGATATGTCGAATGTTGAAATATTAATATATAAATTGTTGATATGTCAAATTTCGATAATTATTGTCGAAATGTCAAATGTCAAAATATCGACATGACAATTGTCAAATGTCGGTGTCGATATATCGAATATCGATAACGAGTTGTTGATATGTCGAATGTCGAAATGTCGATATATCTATATAACAATTGGTGATATGTCAAGTGTTGAGATGTCGATATATCGAATGTAGTACTGATTGTCGAAATGTTAAATGTCAAAATGTCGATATGTCAAATGTGAAAATGTTAAGTTATGAGAATGCCATAATTTTCGTGTCGGCGAGAGAGAGAGTAGATGTCATCTTGCATTTAAGGAGGTCTTACACTATCTCTTAGAAATATCAATGTCAAAAATTTTGCTTTTGGAATAAGAAAGCGTTTGAGACTTATATCCTATCCAAATAAAGATTGCTAAAGGAAAGCCAATGTCATGATGGTCTTATATCCAATAGCAGAAAAGAGAGTAGATGCAATTTTCCATTAAAGGAGTTCTTATACTATTTCTTAGAAATGTCAATGTCGATATGTTGGTTTTGGAATAGGAATGCATATAAGAATTATATCCAATCCAAAGAAAGATTGCTAAAGGAAAGCCAATGTCATGATGGTCTCAAATCCAATAGAGAGAAAAAGAGTAGATGTCATCTTCCATTTAAGGAGGTCTTACACTAACTCTTAGAAATATCAATGTCGATATGTCAGTTTTGGAATATGAATGCATATAAGACTTATGTCCTATCCCAAGAAAGTTTGCTAAAGGAAAGCCAATGTCATGATCATCTTATATCTAATAGCGAGAAAGAGAGTAGATGTCATCTTCCATTTAAGGAGGTCTTACACTATATTTTAGAAATATCAATGTCAAAATGCCGCTTTTGGAATAGGAATGCGTGTGAGACTTATATCCTATCCATAGAAAGATTGCTATAAGAAAGCCAGTGTCATGATGGTCTTATATCCAATAGGAATAATGAGAGTTGATGTCATTTTCCATTTAAGGAGGTCTTATACTATTTCTTAGAAATGTCAATGTCGATATGTCAGTTTTGGAATATGAATGCATTTAAGGCTTATACCCTATCCAAAGAAATATTGCTAAAGGAAATCTAATGTCATGATCGTCTTATATCCAATAACAAGAAAGAGAGTAGATGTCATCTTCCATTTAAGGAGGTCTTACACTATTTCTTAGAAATATCAATGTCAAAATGTTGCTTTTGAAATAGGAATGCGTGTGAGACTTATATCCTATCCAAAGAAAGATTACTAAAGGAAAGCCAATGTCATGATGGTCTTATATCCAATAATGAGAAAGAGAGTAGATACCATTTTCCATTTATGGAGGTCTTATACTATTTCTTAGAAATGTCAATGTGGATATGTCAGTTTTGGAATAGGAATGCATATAAGAATTATATCCTATCCAAAGAAAGATAGCAAAAGGAAAGCCAATGTCATGATGGTCTTATATCCAATAGCGAGAAAGAGATTAGATGACATCTTCCATTTAAGGAGGTCTTACACTATCTCTTAGAAATATCAATGTCAATATGTTGGTTTTGGAAGAGGAATGCATATAAGACTTATATCCTATCCAAAAAAAAATTACTAAAGGAAAGCCAATGTCATGATCGTCTTATATCCAATAGCGAGAAAGAGAGCAGATGAAATTTTCCATTTAAGGAGGTCTTAAACTATCTCTTAGAAATATCAAGGTCAAAATGTGGCTTTCGAAATAGGAATGTGTATGAGACTAATATCCTATCCAAAGAAAGATTGCTAAAGGAAAGCTAATGTCATGATGGTCTTACATCCAATAGTGAGAAAGGGAGTAGATGTCATTTTCCTTTTAAGGAGGTCTTAGATTATTTCTTATAAAGGTCAATATTGATATGTCGATTTTGGAATAGGAATGCATATAAGACTGATATCCTAACCAAATAATGATTGCCAAAGGTAAGCCAATGTCATGGTGGTCCGATATCCAATAACGAGAATAAGAGTAGATGTCATCTTCCATTTAAGTAGGTCTTATACCATCTCTTAGAAATGTCAATGTCGATATGTCGGTTTTGGAATAGGAATACATATAAGACTTATATCCTATCCAATGAAAGATTGCTAATGTAAAGCCAATGTCTTGATGGTCTTATATCCAATAGTAAGAAAGATAGTTGAAGTCATCTTCCATTTAATGAGGTCTTACACTATCTCTTAAAAATATCAATGTTGATATGTCGGTTTTGGAATAGGAATGCATATAAGACTTACATCCTATCCAAAGACAGATTGCTAAAGGAAAGCTAATGTCATGATCGTCTTATATCGAATAGAGAGAAAGAGAGTAGATGTCATCTTCCATTTAAGGAGGTCTTACACTATCTCTTAGAAATATTAATGTCAAAATGTCGCTTTTGGAATAGGAATGCATAATAGATTTATATCCTATCCATAAAAAGATTGCTATAAGAAAGCCAATGTCATGATGGTCTTATATCCAATAAGAAGAATGAGAGTAGTTGTCATTGTCCATTTTAGGAGGTCTTACACTATCTCTTAGAAATATTAATGTCAAAATATTGATTTTGGAATAGGATTGCTTATGAGACTTATACTCCATGCAAAGAAAGATTGCTAACGGAAAGCCAATGTCATGATGGTCTTATATCCAATAGCGAGAAAGAGAGTAGATGTCATTTTCCATTTATGGAGGTCTTATGCCATCTCATAGAAATTTCAATTTTGATATGTTGGATTTGGAATAGGAATGCATATAAGACTTATATCCTATCCAAAGAAAGATTGCTAAAGGAAAACAAATGTCGTAATGGTCTTATATCCAATAGCGAGAAAGTGAGTAGATGCCATCTTCCATTTAAGGAGGTCTTATACCAACTCTTAGAAATGTCAATGTCAATATATATTTTTTGGAATAGGAATGCATATAAGACTGATATCCTAACCAAATAATGATTGCCAAAGGTAAGCCAATGTCATGATGTCTTATATCCAATAGCAAGAAAAAGAGCAGATGTCATCTTCCATTTAAGGAGGTCTTATACATCTCTTAGAAATGTCAATGTCGATATGTCGGTTTTGGAATAGGAATGCATATAAGACTTAAATCCTACCCAACGAAAGATTGCTAAAGGACAAACAATGTCATGATGGTCTTATATCCAATAATGAGAAAGAGAGTAGATGTCATATTCCATTTAAGGATGTCTTACACTATCTTCTAGAAATATCAATGGTGATATGTCTGTTTTGGAATAGGAATGCATATAAGACATATATCCTATCAAAAGAAAGATTGCTAAAGGAAAGCCAATGTCATGATGCTCTTATATCCAATAGCGAGAAAGAGAGTAGATGTCCTGCTCCATTTTATGAGGTTTTATACCATCACTTAGAAATTTCAATGTCGATATGTCGCTTTTCGAATAGGAATGCATATAAGAATTATATGCTTTCCAAAGAAAGATCTCTAAAGGAAAGTGAATGTCATGATGGTCTTATATCTAATTGTGGGAAAGAGAGTAAATGCCATCTTCCGTTTAAAGAGCTCTTACACTATCTCTTAGAAATATCATTGTCGATATGTCGGTTTTGGAATAAGAATGCAAAGAAGACTTATATCCTATCCAAAGAAAGATTGCTAAAGGAAAGCCAATGTCATGACTGTATTATATCCAATAGAGAGAGATAAAGTAGATGTCATCTTGCATTTAAGGAGGTCTTACACTATCTCTTAGAAATATCAATGTCAAAATGTCGCTTTTGGAATAGGAAAGCGTATGAGAATTATATCTTGTCCAAAGAAAGATTGTTAAAGGAAAGCCAATATCATGATGGTCTTATATCTAATAGCGAGAAAGAGAGTAGATGCCTCCATTTAAGGAGGTCTTATAATACTTCATAGAAATGTCAATGTCGATAGGTTGGTTTTGGAATAGGAATGAATATAAGAATTATATCCTATCCAAAGAAAGATTGCTAAAGGGAAGTCAATGTCATGATGGTCTTATATCTAATAGAGAGAAAGAGAGGAGATGCCATCTTCCATTTAAGAAGGTCTTACACAAACTCTTAGAAATATCAATGTCGATATGTTGGTTTTGGAATAGGAATGCATATAAGACTTATGTCATATCCAAAGAAAGATTGCTAGAGGAAAGACAATGTCATGATCGTCTTATATCCAATAGAGAGAAAGAGAGTATATGTCATCTTCCATTTAAGGAGGTCTTGCACTATCTCTTAGAAAAAATCAATGTCAAAATGTCGCTTTTGGAATAGGAATGCGTACAAGACTTATATCCAATCCATAGGAAGATTGCTAAAGGAAAGCCAATGTCATGATGATCTTATATCCAATAGCAAGAAAGAGAGTAGATGCCATTTTCCATTTAAGGAGGTCTTATACTATTTCTTAGAAATGTCAATGTCAATCTGTCGGTTATAGAATAAGAATGCATATAAGACTTATATCCTATCCAAAGAAAGATTGCTAAAGGAAAGCTATTGTAATGATCGTCCTATATCCAACAGCGAGAAAGAGAGTAGATGACATCTTCCATTTAAAGAGGTCTTACACTATCTCTTAGAAATATCAATGTCAAAATGTTACTTTTGAAATAGGAATGCGTATGAGACTCATATCCTATCCAAAAAAAGATTGCTAAAGGAAAACCAATGTCACGATGGTCTTATATCCAATAACGAGAAATAGAGTAGATGCCATTTTCCATTTATGGACGTCTTATAATATTTCTTAGAAATGTTAATGTCGATATGTCAGTTTTGGAATAGGAATGCATATAAGAATTATATCATATCCAAATAAAGATTGCTAATAGAAAGCCAATGTCATGATGGTCTTATATCCAATAGCGAGAAAGAGAGTAGATGTCATCTTCCATATAAGGAGGTCTTACACTATCGCTTAGAAATATCAATGTCAATATGTCGGTTTTGGAAGAGGAATGCATACAAGACTTATTTCCTATCGAAAGGATGATTTTTAAAGGAAAGCCAATGTCATGATCGTCTTATATCCAATAACGTGAAAGGGAGTAGATGCCATTTTCCATTTAAGGAGGTCTTACACTATCTATTAGAAATATCAATGTTGAAATGTCACTTTTGGAATAGGAATACGTATGCGACTTATATCCTGTCAATTGAAAGATTGCTAAAGGAAAGCTAATGTCATGTTGGTCTTATATCTAATAGCGAGAAAGAGTGTAGTTGTCATTTTCCTTTTAAGGATGTCTTAGACTATTTCTTAGAAATGTCAATATCGATATGTCGGATTTGGAATAGGATTGCATATAAGACTGATATCCTCTCTAAACAAAGTTTGCTAAAGTAAAGCTCATGTCATAACGGTCTAATGTCTAATAGTTAGAAAGAGAGTAGATCTTTCATTTAAGGGGTACTTATACCATCTCTTAGAAATGTCAATGTCGATATGTCAGTTTTGGAATAGGAATGCATATAAGACTTATATCCTATCAAAAGAAAGATTGCTTAAGGAAAGCCAATGTCATGATCGTCGTATATCCAATAGCAAGAAAGAGAGCAGAAGCCATCTTCCATTAAAGGAGGTCTTACACTATCACTTAGAAATATCAATGTCAAAATGTCTCTTTTGAAATAGGAAAGCGTATGAGACTTATATCAAATCCAAAGAAAGATTGCTAAAGGAAAGCCAATGTCATGATGGTCTTATATCCAATAGCGAGAAAGAGAGTAGATGTCATTTCCATTTAAGGAGCTCTTATACTATTTCTTAGAAATGTCAATGTCATCTGTCGTTTTTGGAATAGGAATGCATATAAGAATTATATCCTATCAAAAGAAAGATTTCTAAAGGAAAGTCAATGTCATGATGGACTTTTATCCAATATCTTGAAAGAGAGTAAATGTCATTTTTCATTTAAGGAGGTCTTACTCAATCTCTTAGAAATATCATTGTCTATATGTCGGTTTTGGAATAAGAATGCATATAACACTTATATCCTATCCAAAGAAAGATTGCTAAAGGAAAGCTAATATCATGATCATCTTATGTCCAATAGCAAGAAAGAGAGTAGATGTCATCATCCATATAAGGATGTCTAACACTATATCTTAGAAATATCAATGTTGATATGTCAGTTTTAGAATAGGAATGCTTATAAGACTTATATCAAATCCAAAGTAAGATTGCTAAAGGAAAGCCAATGTCATGATCGTCTTATATCCAATTGTGAGAAAGAGAGTAGATGCCATCTTTCATTTAAGGAAGTCTTACACTATCTCTTAGAAATATCAATGTCAAAATGTCACTTTTGGAATAGGAAAGCATCTGAGACTTTTATCCTATCCAAAGAAAGAATGCTAAACGAAAGCCAATGTCATGTTGGTCTTATATCCAATAACGAGAAAAAGAAATGATGTTATTTTCCATTTAAGGAGGTCTTATACTATTTCCTAAAAATGTCAATGTCGATATTTCGTTATTGGATTAGGAATCAATATAAGAGTTATATCCTATCCAAAGAAAGATTGCTAAAGGAAAGCCAATGCCATGATGGACTTATATCCAATAATGAGAAAGAGAGTGGATGCCATCTTCCATTTAATGTCTTTCACTATCTCTTAGAAATATCAATGTTGATATGTCAGTTTTGAAATAGGAATGCATATAACACTTCTATCCTATCCAAAGAAAGATTGCTAAAGGAAAGCAAATGTCATGATGGACTTATGTCCAATATTGAGAAAGAGAGTACTTGTCATTTTCCATTTAAGGAGGTCTTACACTATCTCTTAGAAATATCAATGTTGATATGTCAGTTTTGGAATAGGTATGCATATAACACTTATATCATATCCAAAGAAAGATTGCTAAAGGAAAGCCAATGTCATGACGGTCATATATCCAATAGTGAAAAAGAGAGTTGATGTCATCTTCCATTTAAGGAGGTCTTACACTATCTCTTAGAAATATCAATGTCGATATGTTGGTTTTGGAATAGGAATGTATATAAGACTTATATACTATCCAAAAAAAGATTGATAGAGGAAAGCCAATGTCGTGATGGTCTTATATCCAATACATGGAAAGAGATTAGATGATATCTTCCATTTAAGGAGGTCTTTTTACCAACTCTTAGAAATGTGAATGTCGATATGTTTGTTTTGGAATAGGAATGCATTTAAGAATTATATCCTATCCAAAGAAAGAATGCTAAAGGAAAACCAATGTCATGATGGACTTATATCCAATAGCGGGAATGATAGTAGTTGTCATCTTCCATTTAAAGAGGTCTTACACTATCTCTTAAAAATATCAATGTTGATATGTAGGTATTGGAATAGGAATGCATATAAGACTTATATCCTATCTAAGAAAAGATTGCTAAAAGAAAGCTAATGTCATGATGGTTTTATATCCAATAGCGGGAAAGAGAGTTAATTTGATCTTCCACTTAAGGAGGTCTTACATTATCTCTTAGAAATACCAATGTCGATAACTCGGTCTCAGAATATAAATGCATATAAGACTTATATCCTATCCAAAGAAAGATTGTTATAGGAACGCCAATGTCATGATGGTCTCATATCCAATTGCAAGGAAGAGAGTAGAAGTCATCTTCAACTTAAGGAGGTCTTACACTATCTCTTAGAAATATCAATGCCAAAATGTTGATTTTCGAATAGGAATGCGTATGAGACTTATATCCTATCAAAAGAAAGATTGTTAAAGGAAAGCCAATGTCTTGGTTTTATATCCAATAGTGAGAAAGAGAGTAGATGTCATTTTTCATTTAAGGAGGTCTTATACCATCTCATAGAAATGTCAATTTCGATATGTTGGTTTTGGAATAGGAATGCAAATAAGGCTTATATCCTATCCAAAGAAAGATTGCTGAAGGAAAGGCAATGTCATGATGGTCTTATATCCAAAAGCGAGAATGAGAGTTGATGCCATCTTCCATTTAAAGAGGTCTTATACCAACTCTTAGAAATGTCAATGTCGATATGTCAGTTTTAGAATAGGAATGCATATAGGACAAACATCCTATCCAAAGAAAGATTGCTAAAAGAAAGCCAATGTCATAATGGACTTTTGTCCAATAGTGAGAAAGAGAGTAGATGACATCTTCCATTTAAGGAGGTCTTTTACCATCTCTTAGAAAACTCAACGTCGATTTGTCGGTTTTTGAATACGAATGCATATAACACTTATATCCTATCCAAAGAAAGATTGCTAAACGAAAGCCAATGTCATGACAGTCTTATATCTAGTAGTGAGAAAGAGAGTTGATGTCCTCTTCTATTTAAGGAGGTCTTACACTATCTCTTAGAAATATCAATGTTGATATGTCAGTTTTGGAATAGAAATACATATAAGACTTATATCATATCCAAAGAATGCTTGCTAGAGGAAAGCCAATGTCATGATGGTCTTTTATCCAATACCGAGAAGGAGAGTAGATTCCATATTCCATTTAAGGGGGTCTATTACCATCTCTTAGAAATGTCAATGTTGATATGTTGGTTTTGGAATACAAATGCATTTAAGAAATATATCCTATCCAAACAAAGATTGCTAAAGGAAAGCCAATGTCATGATGGTCTTAAATCCATTAGCGAGAATGATAGTAGATGCCATCTTCCTTCTAAAGAGATCTTACACTATCTCTTAGAAATATCAAAGTCGATATGTAGGTTTTTGAATAGGAATGCATACAAGAATTATATCCTTTCCAAGAAAAGATTGCTAAAGGAAAGCTAATGTCATGATGGTTTTATATCCAATAGCGGGAAAGAGAGCAGATGTCAACTCCCATTTAATGAGGTCTTACACTATCTCTTAGAAATACCAATGTCGATATGTCGGTTTTAGAATAGGAATGCATATAAGACTTATATTCTATCCAAAGAAAGATTTCTGAAGGAAAGCCAATGTCATGATGGTGTTATATCTAAAAGCAAGAAAGAGAGTAGTTGTCATCTTCAATTTAAGGAGGTCTTACACTATCTCTTAAAAATATCAATGTAAAAATATCGATTTTCGAATAGGATTGTGTATGAGACATATATCCTATCCAAAGAAAGATTTTTAAGGTGAAGCCAATGTCATGATGGTCTTATATCCTATAGTGAGAAAGAGAGTAGATGTCATTTTCCATTTAAGGAGGTCTTATACCATCTCATAGAAATGTCAATTTTGATATGTTGGTTTTGGAATAGGAATGCAAATAAGGCTTATATCCTATCCAAAGAAAGAATGCTAAAGGAAAGCAAATATCATGATGGTTTTATATACAAAAGCGAGATAGAGAGTTGATGCCATCTTCTATTTTAGGAGGTCGTATACCAACTCTTAGAAATGTCAATGTTGATATGTCAGTTTTGGAATATGAATGCATATAAGACATATATCCTATCCAAAGAAAGATTGCTAAAAGAAAGCCAATGTCAAGATGTTCTTATATCTAATTGCTAGAAAGAGAGTAGATGACATCTTCCATTTAAGGAGGTGTTATAGCATCTCTTAGAAAAGTCAATGTCAATATGTTGGTTTTGGAATATGATTGCATATAAGACTTATATCCTATCCAAAGAAAGATTGCTAAAGGAAAGCCAATGTTATGATGGTCTTATATCCAATAGTGAGAAAGAGAGTGGATGACATATTAGATTTAAGGAGGTTTTACACTATCTTCTAGAAATATCAATGTCGATATGTCAGTTTTCGAATAGGAATGCATATAAGAATTATATCCTATCTAAAGAAAGATTGCTAAAGGAAAGCTAATGTCAAAATGGTCTTATATCTGATAGCGAGAAAGAGAGTAGATGTCATCTTCCATTTAAGGAGGTCTTACACTATCTCTTAGAAATATCAATGTCGATATGTCAATCTTGGAATACAAATGCATATAAGACTTATATTGTATCCAAAGAAAGAATGCTAAAGGAAAATCAATGTCATGATCATGTTATATCCAATAGAGAGAAAGAGAGTATATGCCATCTTCCATTTACGGAGGTCTTACACTAACTCTTAGAAATATCAATGTCGATATGCTGGTTTTGGAATAAGAATGCATATAAGACTTATATCCTATCCAAAGAAAGATTGCTATAGGAAAGCCAATGTCATGATCGTCTTATATCCAATAGCGAGAAAGAGAGTAGATGTCATCTTCCATTTAAGCAGGTCAAACACTATCTCTTAGAAAAATCAATGTCAAAATGCCACTTTTGGAATAATAATGCGTATAAGACTTATATCCTATCCATAGAAAGATTGCTAAAGGAAAGCCAATGTCTTGATGATCTTATATCCAATAGCAAGAAAGAGAGTAGATGTCATCTTCCATTTAAGGAGGTCTTACACTATCTCTTAGAGATATCAATGTCGATATGTCGGTTTTGGAATAGGAATGTATATAAGACTTATATCATATCCAAAGAAAGCTTGCTAGAGGAAAGCCAGTGTCATGATGATCTTATATCCAATACCGAGAAAGAGAGTGGATGTTATCTTCCATTTAAGGAGGTATTTTACCATCTCTTAAAAATATCAATGTTGATATGTTGGTTTTGGAATAGAAATGCATTTTAGAATTATATCCTATCCAAAGAAAGATTGATAAAGGAAAGCCAATGTCATGATGGTCTTATGTCCAATAGCCAGAATGATAGTAAATGATGGTTTTCATTTAAGGAGATCTTACAGTTTCTCTAAGAAATATCAATGTCGATATGTAGGTATTGGAATAGGAATGCATATAAGACTTATATCCTTTCCAAGAAAAGATTGCTAAAGGTAAGCTAATGTAATGATGGTTTTATATCCAATAGCGGGAAAGAGAGTAGATGACATCTTCCATTTAAGGAGGACTTATACTATCTCTTGGAAGTACCAATATCGATATGTCGGTTTTAGAATAGGAATGCATATAAGACTTATATCCTATCCAAAGAAAGATTGCTAAAGGAAAGCCAATGTCGTGATGGTCTTATTCCCAATAGCGAGAAAGAGAGTAGTTATCATCTTCAATTTAAGGAGGTCTTACACTATCTCTTAGAAATATCAATGTCAAAATGTCGATTTTCAAATAGGAATGCGTATGAGACATATATCCTATCCAAAGAAAGATTTTTAAAGGTAAGACAATGTCATGATGGTCTTATATCCAATAGCGAGAAAATGAGTAGATGTCATTTTCCATTTAAGGAGGTCTTATACCATCTCATAGAAATGTCAATTTTGATATGTTAGTTTTGGAATAGGAATGCAAATAAGGCTTATATCCTATCCAAAGAAAGATTGCTAAAGGGAAGCCAATGTCAAGATGGACTTATATACAAAAGCGTGAGAGAGAGAGTTGATGCCATCTTCCATTTAAGGAGGTCATATACCAACTGTTAGAAATGTCAATGTTGATATGTCAGTTTTGGAATAGGAATGCATACAAGACATATATCCTATCCAAAGAAAGATTGCTAAAATGAAGCCAATGTCATGACGGTCTTATATCTAATAGCGAGAAGGAGAGTAGATGACATCTTCCATTAAAGGAGGTGTTATACCATCTCTTAGAAAAGTCAATGTTGATATGTCGGTTTTGGAATAGGATTGCATATAAGACTTATTTTCTATCTTAAGAAAGATTGCTAAAGGAAAGCCAATGTCATGATGGTCTTATATCCAATAGTGAGAAAGAGAGTAGATTTCATATTCCATTTAAGGAGGTTTTACACTATCTTCTAGAAATACCAATGTCGATATGTCTTTTTTTGAATAGGAATGCATATAAAACTTATATCCTATCCAAAGAAAGATTGATAAAGGAAAGCTAACGTCATGATGGTCTTATATCCAATAACGAGAAAGAAAGTAGATGCCATCATCCATTTAAGGAGGTCTTATACAATCTCTTAGAAATGTCAATGTCGATATGTCAGTTTTGAAATAGGAATGCATATAAGAATTATATCCTAACCAAAGAAAGATTGCTAAAGGAAAGCCAATGTTATGATGGTCTTATATCTGATAACGAGAAAGAGAGTAGATGCCATCTTCCATTTAAGGTAGTCTTACACAATCTCTTAAAAATATTAATGTCGATAAGTCAGTCTTGGAAAAGGAATGCATATAAGACTTATATCCTATCCAAAAAAAAGATTGCTAAAGGAAAACCAATGTCATGATCGTCTTATATGCAATAGCGAGAAAGAGAGTAGATGTTATCTTCCATTTAAGGATGTCTTTCACTATCTCTTAGAAATATCAATGTCAAAATGTCGCTTCTAGAATAGGAATGCGTATGAGACTTATATCCTATAAAAAGAAAGATTGTTAAAGGAAAGCCAATGTCATGATGGTCTTATATCCAATAGCGAGAAAGAGAGTAGATGTCATGTTCCATTTAAGGAGGTCTTATAATATCTATTAGAAATGCCAATGTCGATATGTCGATTTTAGAATAGGAATGCTTATAAGAATTATATCATATCCAAATAAAGATTGCTAAAGGAAAGCCAATGTCATGATGGTCTTATATCCAATAGCGAGAAAAAGAGTAGATGCCATCTTCCATTTAAGGACGTCTTACACTATCTCTTAGAAATATCAATGTCGATATGTCGGTTTTGGAATATGAATGCATATAAGATTTATATCCTATCCAAGTCAATGTCATGATCGTCTTACGTTCAATAGCGAGAAAGAGAGTAGAAGTTATATTTCAATTAAGGAGGTCTTACACAATCTATTAGAAATGTCTATGTCAAAATGTCGCTTTTGAAGTAGGAATGCTATGAGACTTATATCCTATCCATAGAAAGATTGCTAAAGGAAAGTCAATGTCATTATTGTCTTATATCCAATAGCGAGAAAGAGTGTAGATGCCATTTTCCATTTAAGGAGGTCTTATACTATTTCTTTGAAATGCCAATGTCAATATGAATGTCGATATGTCGGTTTTGGGATAGGAATGCATATAAGTTTTATATCCTATCCAAAGAAAGATTGCTAAAGTAAAGCTAATGTCATGATGATCTTATATCCAATAGCGAGAAAGAGAGTAGATGTCATCTTCCACTTAAGGAGGTCTTATACCATCTATTAGAAATGTTAATGTCGATATGTTAGTTTTGGAATAGGAATGTATATAAGACTTATATCCTATCCAAAGAAAGACTACTAAAGGAAAGCCAATGTCTTGATCATCTTATATCCAATAGCGAAAAAGAGACTAGATGCCATCATTCATTTAAGGAGGTCTTACACTATCTCTTAGAAATGTCAATGTCGATATGTCGGTTTTGGAATAGGAATGCATATAAGAGTTATATCCTATCCAAAAAAAGATTGCTAAAGGAAAGCCAATGTCATGATGGTCTTATATCCAATAGCGACAAAGGGAGTAGATGTCATCTTCCATTCATGGAGGTCTTACACTATCTCTTAGAAATATCAATGTCTATATGTTGATTTTGGAATAGGAATGCATATAAGACGTATATCCTATCCAAGGAAAGATTCCTAAAGGAATGCTAATGTCATGATGGTTTTATATCCAATTGTGAGAAAGAGAGTAGATGTCATCTTCCATTTAAGGAGGTCATACACTATCTCCTAGAAATATCAATGTCTATATGTCGTTTTCGGAATAGGAATGCAAATAAGTCTTATATCCTATCCAAAGAAAGATTGCTAAATGAAAGCCAATGTCATGATGGTCTTATATCCAATAGCAAGAAAGAGAGTACATGTCATCTTCCATTTATGGAGGTGTTACACTATCTCTTAGAAATATTAATGTCAAAATATCGATTTTTGAATAGGAATGAGTATGAGACGTATATCCTATCTAAAGAAAGTTTGTTAAGGAAAGCAAAAGTCATGATGGTCTTATATCCAATAGCGAGAAAGAGAGTAGATGTCATTTTCCATTTAAGGAGGTCTTATACCATCTCATAGAAATGTCAATTTCGATATGTCAGTTTTGGAATAGAAAAACATATAAGGCTTATATCCTATCCAAAGAAAGATTACTAAAGGAAGGCCAATGTCATGATGGTCTTATATCCAAAAGTAAGAAAGAGAGTCGATGCCATCTTCCAGTTAAAGAGGTCATATACCAACTCTTAGAAATGTCAATGTTGATATGTCAGTTTTGGAATAGGAATGCATATAAGGCTAATATCCTATCCAAAGTAGGATCCCTAAAAGGAAGCCAATGTCATGATGGTCTTATATCTAATAGCAACAAAGAGAATAGATGACATCTTCCATTTAAGGAGGTCTTATACCATCTCTAAGAAATATCAATGTAGATATGTTGGTTTTGGAATAGGATTGCATATAAGACTTATATCCTATGCAAAGAAAGATTGCTAAAGGAAAGCCAATGTCATGATAGTCTTATATCCAATAGAGAGAAAGAGAGTAGAAGTCATATTTCATTTAAGGAGGTCATAAACTATCTTCTAGAAAAATCAATATTGATATGTCAGTTTCTGAATGAGAATGCATATAAGTTTTATATTCCATCCAAACAAAAATTGCTAAAGGAAAGCCAATGCATGATGGTCTTCTATTTAATAGCGAGAAAGAGAGTAGATGTCATCTTTCATTTAAGAAGGTCTTATACCATCTCTTAAAAATGTCAATGTTGTATGTCAGTTTTTGAATAGGAATGCTCATAAGAATTATATCATATCAAAAGAAAGATTGCTAAAGGAAAGCCAATGTCATGATGGTCTTATATCCAATAGCGAGAAAGAGAGTAGATGCCATCTTCCATTTAAGGAGGTCATAAACTATGTCTTAGAAATATCAATTTCAATATGTCAGTTGTGGAATAAGAATGCATATAAGACGTATATCCAATCCAAAGAAAGATTGCTAAAGGAAAGCCAATGTCATGATCGTCTTATATCCAATAGCGAGAAATAGTGTAGATGCCTTTATTTAAGGATGTCTTACACTATCTCTTAGAAATATCAATGTCAAAATGTCATTTTTGGAGTAGGAATGTGTATGCCACTTATATCCTATACAAAGAAAGATTGCTGAAGGAAAGCCAATGTCATGATGGTCTTATATCCAATAGCGAGAAAGAGAGTAAATGCCATGATCCATTTAAGGAGGACTTATACTATTTCTTAGAAATGTCAATGTTGATATGTCTGTTTTGGAATAGGAAAGCATATAAGAATTATATCCTATCCAAAAAAAGATTGCTAAAGGAAAGCCAATGTCATGATGTTCTTATATCCAATAGCGAGAAAGAGAGTAGATGTCAACTTCCATTTATGAAGGTCTTACACTATCTCTTAGAAATATCAATGTCGATCTATCAGTTCTGGTATAGGAATGCATATAAGATTTATATCCTATCCAAGCTAATGTCATGTTTGTCTTATATCTAATAGCGAGAAAGAGAGTAGAACCATCTTCCATTTAAGGAGGTCTTACACAATCTCTTAGAAATATCAATGCCAAAATGTCGCTTTTGGAGTAGGAATAGGTATGAGACTTATATCCTTTCCATAGAAAGATTGCTAAAGGAAAGCCAATGTCATGGTGGTCTTATATCCAATAGCGAGAAAGAGAGTAGATGTCATTTTTCATTTAAGGAGGTCTTATACTATTTCTTTGAAATAACATTGTTGATATGCCAGTTTTGGAATAGGAATGCATATAAGTCTTATATCCTCTCCAAAGAAAGATTGCTAAAAGTAAGCCAATGTCATGATGGAATTATATCCAATAGCGAGAGAGAGAGTAGATGCCATGTTCCATTTAAGCAGGACTTATACATCTCTTCGAAATGTCAATGTCGATATGTCGGTTTTGGAATAGGAATGCATATACGACATATATACTATTAAAAGAAAGATTGCTAAAGGAAAGCCAATGTCATGCGGTCTTATATCCAATAGTGAGAAAGAGAGTTGATGTCATCTTCCATTTATGGAGGTTTTACACTATCTCATAGAAATATCAATGTAGATATGTCAGTTTTGGAATAGGAATGCATATAAGACTTATATCCTTTCCAAAGAAAGATTGCTAAAGGAAAGCCAATGTTATGATAGTCTTATATCCAATAGCAAGAATGAGATTAGATGCCATCTTCCATTTAAGGAGGTCTTATACCATCTCTTAGAAATGTCAATGTCGATATATCGGTATTGGAATAGGAATGCATATAAGAATTATATCCTATCCGATGATAGATTGCTAAAGGAAAGACAATGTCATGATTGTCTTATATCCAATAAAGAGAAAGAGAGTAGATGCCATCTTCCATTTAAGGAGGTCTTACACTATCTCTTAAAAATATCAACGTCAAAATGTCAATTTTTGAATAGGAATGTGCATGAGACTTATATCCTATCTAACAAAGGATTGTTAAAGGAAAACCATTGTTTGATGGTCCTACATCCAATAGCGAGAAAGAGAGTAGATTCCATTTTCCATTTAGGAGGACTTATACTATTTCTTAGAAACGTAATGTTGATATGTCAGTTTTGGAATATGAATGAATATAAGATTTATATCCTATCCAAAGAGAGATTGCTGAAGGAAAGAAATTGTCCCGATGGTCTTATATCCAAAAGCAAAAAAGAGAGTAGATGTCATCATCCATTTAAGGAGGTCTTATACCATCTCATAGAAATTTCAATGTCGATATGTTAGTTTTGGAATAAGAATGCATATAAGACTTATATACTTTCCAAAGAAAGATTGCTAAAGGAAATCCAATGTCATGATGGTCTTATATCCAATAGCGAGAAAGAGAGTAGATGCCATCTTCCATTTAAGGAGGTCTTACACTATCTCTTAAAAATATTAATGTCAAATTGTCGATTTTTGAATAGGATTGCGTATGAGACTTATATCCTATCCAAAGAAAGATTTCTGATGGAAAGCCAATATCATGATGGTCTTACATCCAATAGCGAGAAAGAGAGTAGATGTCATTTTCCATTTAAGGAGGTATTACACCACCTAGTAGAAATTTCAATTTCGATATGTCAGTTTTGGAATATAAATGCATATAAGACTTATATCATATCCAAAGAAAGATTTCTAAAGGAAAGCCAATGTCATAATGGTCTTATATCCAATAGTGAGAAAGAGAGTAGATGTCATCTTCCATTTAAGGAGGTCTTATAGCAACACTTTGAATTGTCAATGTCGATATGTCAGTTTTGGAAAAGGAATGCATATAAGACTTATAACCTATCCAAGGAAAGATTGCTAAAGGAAAGCCAATATCATGATGGTCTTATATCCTATAGCGAGAAAGAGACTAAATGTCATCTTCTATTTAAGGAGGTCTTACACTATCTCTTAAAAATATAAAAGTCGATATGTCGATTTTTGAATAGGAATGCATATAAGACTTATATCCTATCTAAAGAAAGATTACTGATGAAAAGCCAATGTCATGATGGATCTATATCCAATAGGGAAAAAGAGAGTACATGTCATCTTCTATTTAAGGAGGTATTATACAAACTCTTAGAAATGTAAATGTCGATATGTCTGTTTTGGAAAAGGAATGCATATAAGAATTATATCATATCTAAAGAACATTTGCTAAAAGAAAGCCAATGTCATGATGGTCTTATATCCAATAACGAGAAAGAGAGTAGATGTCATCTTCCATTTAAGAAGGACTTATACCATCTCTTAGAAATGTCAATGTCGATATGTTAGTTTTGGAATAGGAATGCATATAAGGCTTATATCCTATCCAAAGAAAGATTGCTAAATGAAAGCCAATGTCATGATGGTCTTATATCCAATAGTGAGAAAGAGAGTAGATGTCATATTCCATTTAAGGAGGTCTTACACTATCTTCTAGAAATATCAATGTCGATATTTTTGGAACAGGAATGCATATAAGACTTATATCCTATCCAAACACAGATTGCTAAAGGAATGCCAATGTCATGATGGTCTTATACAAAATATAGAGAAAGAAATTAGATGTCATCTTCCATTTAAGGAGGTCTTATACCATCTCTTAGAAATATGAAGGTCGATATGTCAGTTTTGGAATAGGAATGCATATAAGACTTATAACCTATCCAAGGAAAGATTGCTAAAGGAAAGCCAATATCATGATGGTCTTATATCCTATAGCGAGAAAGAGACTAAATGTCATCTTCCATTTAAGGAGGTTTTACAGTATCTCTTAGAAATATAAAAGTCGATATGTCTGTTTTGGAATAGGAATGCATATAAGACTTATATCCTATCCAAAGAAAGATTACTAAAGGAAAGTCAATGTCATGATGGACTTATATCCAATAGGGAAAAAGAGAGTACATGTCATCTTCTATTTAAGGAGGTCTTATACGAACTCTTAGAAATGTAAATGTCGATATGTCTGTTTGGAATAGGAATGCATATAAGAATTATATCATATCTAAAGAACGATTGCTAAAAGAAAGCCAATGTCATTATGGTCTTATAACCAATAGCGAGAAAGAGAGTAGATGTCATCTTCCATTTAAGAAGGACTTATACCATCTCTTAGAAATGCCATTGTCGATATGATAGTTTTTGAATAGGAATGCATATAAGGCTTTTATCCTATCCAAAGAAAGATTGCTAAATGAAAGCCAATGTCATGATGGTCTTATATCCAATAGTGAGAAAGAGAGTAGATGTCATATTCCGTTTAAGGAGGTCTTACACTATCTTCTAGAAATATCAATGTCGATATTTTTGGAACAGGAATGCATATAAGACTTATATCCTATCCAAAGAAAGATTGTTAAAGGAAAGCCAATGTCATGATGGTCATATATCCAATAGCAAGAAGGAGAGTAGATGCCATCTTCTATTTAAAGAGGTCTTATACCATCTCTTACAAATATCAATGTCGATATGTCAGTTTTGGAATAGGAATGCATAAAAGAAATATATCCTATCCAAAGAAAGTGCTAAAGGGAAGCCAATGTCATGATGCTTTTATATCCAATAGCGAGAAAGAGAGTAGATGCCATCTTCCATTTAAGGAGGTCTTACAGTATCTCTTAGAAATATTAATGTTGATAAGTTGGGTTTGGAATAGGAATGCATATAAGACTTATATCCAATCAAAAGAAAGATTGCTAAAGGAAAGATAATGTCATGATCGTCTTATATCCAATAGCGAAAAGGAGTGTAGATGCCATCTTCCATTTAAGAAGGTCTTACACTATCTCTCAGAAATATGAATGTCAAAATGTCACTTTTGGAATAGGAATGTGTATGAGAATTATATCCTATCCAAAGAAAGATTGCTAAAGGAATATGAATGTCATGATGGTCTTATATCTAATAGCGAGAAAGAGAGTAGATGTCATGTTCCATTTAAGTAGGTCATATACTATTTCTTAGAAATGCCAATGTCGATATGTCAGTTTTAGAATAGGAATGCGTATAAGAATTATATCCTATCGAAAGAAAGATTGCTAAAGGAAAGCCAATGTCATGAGGTCTTATATCCAATAGAGAGAAAGAGAATAGGTGCCATCTTCCAGTTAAGGAGGTCTTACACTATCTCTTAGAAATATCAATGTCGATATGTTGATTTTGTAACAGGAATGCATATAAGACTTATATCCTATAAAAGCAAATTTCATGATCATCTTATATCCAATAACAAGAATGAGAGTAGAAGCCATCTTCCATTTAAGGAGGTCTTACAAAATCTCTTAGAAATATCAATGTCAAAATGTCGCTTTTGGAGTAGGAATGTGCATGAGACTTATATACTATCCATAGAAAGATTGCTAAAGGAAAGCCAATGTCATGATGGTCTTATATCCAATAGCGAGAAAGAGAGTACATGTCATTTTCCATTTTAGGAGGTCTTATACTATTTCTTTGATATGTCAATGTCGTTATGTCGGTTTCGGAATAGGAACGCATATAAGACTTATATCAAATCCAAAGAAATATTGTTAAAGGAAAGCCAATGTCATGATGGTCTTATATCCAATACTGAGAAAGAGAGTAGATGCCATCTTCCATTTTAGGAGGTCTTATCCGACCTCTTATAAATGTCAATGTCGATATGTCGATTTTGGAAGAGGAATACATGTAAGAATTATATCCTATCCAAAGAAAGATTACTAAGGGAAAGTCAATGTCATGATCGTCTCATATCCAATAGAGAGAATGAGAGTAGATAACATGTTCCATTTAGGTGGTCTTACACTATCTCTTAGAAATATCAATGTCAAAATATCTCTTTTGGAATAGGATTGCGTATGAGACTTATATCCTGTCTATAGAAAGATTGATAAAGGAAAGCCAATGTCATGATGGTATTATATCCAATAGCAAGAAAGATACTAGATGTCATTTTCCATTTAACGAGCTCTTATACTATTTCTTAGAAATGTCAATGTCGATATATCGGTTTTGGAAATAAAATGCATATAAGACTTATATCCTATCCAAAGAAAGATTGCTAAAGGAAAGCCAATTTCATGATGGTCTTATATTCAATAGCGAGAAAGAGAGTAGATGCCATCTTCCATTTAAGAAGGTCTTTTACCATCTCTTAGAAATGTCGATGTCAATATGTCGGTTTTGGAATAGGAATGCATGTAAGACTTATATCCTATCTAAAGAAAGATTTCTAAAGGAAAGCCAATGTCATGACGGTCTTATATGCAATAGTGAGAAAGAGAGTTGATGACATCTTCCATTTAAGGAGGTCCTACACTATCTCTTAGAAATATCAATGTCGATATGTCGATTTTTGGAATAGGAATGCATATAAGTCTTATGTCCTATCCAAGGAAATATTGCTAAAGGCGAGCCAATGTCATGATGAACTTATATCCAATAGCGAGAAAGAAAGTAGATGTCATCTTCCATTTAAGGAGGTCTTATACCATCTCTTAGAAATGTAAATGTCGATATGTCAGTTTTGGAATATGAATGCTTATAAGAATTATATCTTACCCGAAGAAAGATTGCTAAATGAAAGCCAATATCATGATTGTCTTATATCCAATAACGAGAAAGAGTATAGATGTCATCTTCCATTTAAGAAGGTCTTACACAATCTCTTGGAAATATCAGTGTCGATATGTAGGTTTTAGAATAGGAATGCATATCAGACTTATATCCTATCCAATGTCATGATCGTCTTATATCCAATAGTGAGAAAGAGAGTAGATGCCATGTTCCATTTTAGGAGGTCTTACATTATCCCTTAGAAATATCAATGTCAAAATGTCGCTTTTGGAATATGAATGCGTTTGAGACTTATATCTTATCCAAAGAAAGATTGCTAAAGGAAAGCCAATGTCATGATGGTCTTATATCTAATAGCAAGAAAGAAAGTAGATTGCATTTTCAATTTAAGGAGGTGTATACTATTTCTTAGAAATGTCAATGTCGATATGTCGGTTTTGGAATAGGAATGCATATAAGACTTATATCCTATCCAAAGAAAGATTGCTAAAAGAAAGCCAATGTCATGATGGTCTTATATCCAATAGTGAGAAAGAGAGTAGATATCATCTTCCATTTAAGAAGGTCTTATCCCATCTCTTACAAATGTCAATGTCGATATGTCGGTTTTGGAATAGGAATGCTTATAAGAATTATATCCTATCCAAAGAAAAATTGCTAAAGGAAAGCCAATGTCATGATTGTCTTATATCCAATAGCGAGAAAGAGATTAGATGCCAACCTCCATTTAATGAGATCTTATACCATCTCTAAGAAATGTGAATGTCGATATGTCGGTTTTGGAATAGGAATGCAAATAAGACTTATATCCTAACCAAAGAAAGAATGCTAAAAGAAATCCAATGTCATGATGGTCTTATATATAATAGCGAGAAAGGAGTAGATGTCATCTTCCATTTAAGGAGGTCTTACACTATCTCTTAGAAATATCAATGTCGATATGTTAGTTTTGGAATTTGAATGCATATAAGACTTATATACTATCCAAAGAAAGATTCCTAAAGGAAAGCCAATGTCATGATGGTCTTATATCCAATAGCGAGAAAGAGAGTAGATGCCATCTTTCACTTAAGGAGGTCTTATACCATCTCTTAGAAATGTCAATGTCCATAATTTTTTTTTTGGTTATTTGTTTCCCAATTTTCAAAACAAGTCATTAATTTTTTTTATGTTGCATCTTTTTCAAATACTGTCCCTTGATTGGGTGTATTATTTTTTTCTTAGTAGTCTACCAAGTGACAGGATTTCCCTAAATGTGTCTTCTTAACAAGAATATGGGCCCTCCCATGAGGATAGGTTTTTGAAGTACTAAATCTAAATCCCTGATCTAAGTGTCTTAGGGTGAACAAATTTATCATGGGTTGTTAACATAATTTTTGGTGAGGTCCTTCCTTCCCTTTTAGTGCTTGGGATCTAGCCTTAGGATTTTTTCCCTTTGACTATCCTAGAAGACTAGAAATGGAACCCACCATTTAGAAATTCAACCAAATATAAACTCTCTTTAGATTCCTACATGGATGGTCATCAACCTCCAAATTACATGGAAGGTTAGGACCAATGTGTAGAAAGATAAGGATGAGTTCCTATAGGATGGTCAGGCTTTAGGAAAACCCTTGGTGGCTTGGTCTTGGTGAGGTCCAGCTTGCACAGACCACATTGTTGCACATACATGAACCCTGAAATCACTCATACTTAACCTAGCCTCCTGACTCTTTTAGGAGACTCATATGGATGGACCTCAACCCCTAGTCCTTGGTTAAGAGGGTTAGGAACAACATAATAAGTGCCTAAAATGTGCTCTCTCATGACTCGTTAGCTTAACATGGCTTCATGGCTCAACCAAAATGGTTTCATTTTACTCAAATCTAATTAATATTCATTTTTTTCCAAAATTTTAATTTTGACCCCGGCCCCTAAAATCTCCCAAAATTACCAAATTGCCCCTAAAAAGGGCCCCGAAACTCAAAACTTCGTAGTCAACCAGCTCCCAAAAAAACATTCCAAAGCATTCCTCTCATCAAGCTGAGCTGTTTGACTGTAAACATGTCATACTTCCGAGCTACCATTCGGTCCCTCGCGACCAAAATAGCCGTACATAAAAAATGCTCCGGGATTCATAAAACCTTCCACATAAATAAAAAATGACCTTGAGCACTTTTGTTTGATTTCAAATTTCTTTCTAAACCACCTCGAGCCTTTAATTCAGCCTTTTGACCACTTACTCCCAAACCCGCCAAAATTACCAAAATGCCCTTCATAGCCAAAATTTTTGAAAATCCCAAAAAATCCCAAAAAATTCTAAAAAATCCAAAATGTTCTTCGCATCATTTTATACAACTACACCATAGCCCAATTATGTTAAATTAATCCAATTTTACCAAGAATTCCAAGTTGATTTATTTTAAACCCAAACTTAACCCAATTTAACCCAATGTCAACCAAAATGATTCCAATTTTCTCCAAATAAAATTCCAAACCCTCACAAAACTCCCACAAACCAAAATTTTTGTTAGTTTGACCCCAATTTGATCCCAAGCTTTTTCTAAAATTATCCAAACCCCAAAAATCCAAATTTCCCCAATTAACCCTCATGACTCAAACTACCCAAATCAAACCCAAAACCCCTCAATTTTCTCCAAAGTAAATTCCAATATCTTCCTAACATCCCCACAAACAACATCCAACATTATTTTTCCCAGAATTTGCACTCAAACTTAACCCAAGCTCAACCCAAACCAAAATTTCCCAATTTGTCCTAAAGTAAACATAAACCCAAACAAGCCCAAATTCCAATATCAAAACCCAACCAAAGTTGAAAACTCTTTGTCACCCCCCATAAACATTTTGCAACATTATTTTTACATCAAATCCAACACTAGCCCAACTTTGACCCAAGAAGCCCAACTTTGACCCTAAAAGCCCAATTTTGGCCCAAAAGCCCAAATTTCTCCAAATTGAACCTTATGGTCAATAATTTCCCAAATTTCACTTCAAAATCAAATTTCAACATGTCATAGTCCAATTTAAATCAATTTCAAACCAATTCAATCATCCCATACTCAATTTCAAAAATTCAAATCATCACATGCATAATAAAGGCCCATTACCTTATACATTTTTAAAAGTCCATTCCCTGGAAATTTAAAAGCTCAAAATCTATCCTAAAGCACACATGACATTTTAATTCATCATACATTTAATCAAATTCACTCCCTAAGTTCCAAATAAATCATCAAATAATTCCAAATGGAGTATCATGTCAAATCATCTCAAAATAACCAAATAATTCAAAAATACCTTTCTCATGCAAATTGACCAAGCCTTGCTTGAGTCAAAGGTAAGCCAAAGAGCTATGCTTGAGCCACATGAAGCCATGAAGATCTTAGACTCCTAATCAAGCCATAAATGGCAAAAAAGGGAGCCTCTTTCTTAATCCCTCACTAAAGCCTTTAATCCTTTTTTATGTCACACACTTATCCAAGTTGGCCACCTCATTTGAGATGGGGGCTTCTCCACCTAAAGAGGGCTAACCCAACTGAATTTTTTCAGCTTAGATCAAGCTCTTGGATGGTGAACCCAACCCATTTCCATGGCTTGACCAAATTAAGCCCAAAATGAACCTTCCCTTTTACCATTTAAACCATGCTCCTTTACACATGGTCAAAATCCATCGAAGGCACCAAGCCGAAATCCTGGCCCCCCCTCACCTCGACGGTGACCTCACCTTGGCCGGACGACCGCCTGGCTCGCCAGAAACCACTAGGCCGAAACTCCAAGTGGTAAAAAAGAAAAGAAAAAAATTTTGAATTTTAAGTTGATGAGCTGCCCCAACCCCAGTGGACATCATGGCTGCACTTCTCCTGACCCAAGCAGCAAATCCCAATCTCTAAACCTCGCCATGCTCAGCCATGGCCCTTCCTATTTATACCAATCACTACCATGGCTGGAAAGGTTGTTGAAATCAATCTTGCTAAAACTCCCCCCATTTAATCCTAAACTCTTCCTTGAGCCCAAAGAAGAGCTCCATCAAAATCCGGCCTTAACTCCCTCAATTTGAGCCCAATTTCGAGCTCAAACTTGAGCTTGAAAACAGGACCTCCATCAAAACACAACCAAACTCAAATTAAACTTGCACACACTCCCTAAGGGAAGATGACCAGATGACGTCTGTTTCCTTGTTTTAAAATGGGCGGCCCAAATTTGGTCCCCTTTCGTCCGCAGTTTGGATCCCTACACCGGATCTGCCGCTAATTTTAACCCAGCCACCCAGAATGCACCACTTGGCGCATTCGATATAGTCGTAGGATGACATGGATAAGTAAGAAAATCAAGAATTTTATCATTTTCTTAATTTTCCAAAACTTGTAAAATCCATAACTTTTCATAGAAAACTCCAAATATAAAAAATAAAAATACCCCCTTGCTCACTCAAATGAGGAGAATAATGCTGAAGTGATTGCTTAAATGGTGTTTTCAAACTTTAATTCTTCATGCATGTATGAGTTTCACCATAACTTGAAATTTTGTTATGTTATTCTATGCATAATGTCGGATCTTTCCTAATATTCCCAAAGTCAGGGAAGATCTCCATGATGAGATATCCATTTTTCAATATTATGCATTAGTTTTGCTATAATAATTATAGAAATTATTATATTTCTTAGCGAATTCTAGGAAAATCAGGGAGTGTTTCCTTTCGACCAGTGGATCATTAAAAAATTATCTCATGATCTATTTCAATTAAACAAACTCTAATTTTGCCAAAACCTCAAAACTAAATTTTAATTAATTAGGAGTAATCACACATCAAAATCACATAAAATCAACTCTCCACTGTAACATAGGATCAGAGGAACCTCACATAAAAATTTCAAATCAATTGGAAATAATTTGACTCATTAAATGAATTAATTAACATAGACATTTTGCACATTAAAAAATTCATAAAACCCAAAATACATTTTAAAAATTCACCAAACTAATTTTGGTAGTTCTCTGTTATCAGAGGAGTCCAAGAAAAATAAAATTGCATTTTTCTTAAATTTTTTATTTTTAATCATTTTTTGAATATTTAATAATTAAAAATTATAAAAAATCACAAAAATAAAAAAATTAACCAAAATGCCACATTTAGTCTCCTAATCATTTGGGAACCATCAAAATATTTTTTCTAAGTCTCTAAGTTAAGATATTAATTTTTAAAGGCCTAGGATAATTTTTAACATTTAAAAAATGAACTTTCTTAACCATTCACTAAAATAATTCTAGTAAATCAAATAAAAATTAGAAAAATGTAACATTTGCTTCCCTAGGTTCCCTGGTTTCAGAGAGATTTTTAAAAAATATAAAACTTAATTTTCCACTTTTAAAATATTTTATATTTAATTAATACTTGAAAAATTAAAATAATTATTATAATTAAATTAAAATTTAAAAAATCACGAAAATTGTTCCAAGTGGTCCTCTAATCAGTAGGAAGATCCCATAATTTTCCTAAGGATAGAAACTTTATCTTGGTCATGTTATTGAATTTTCATTAAAAATCCCTATTTTCCATTGAAATAATTATACAAAATAAATTAAAATCAGAAAAATCACATTTTCTCCTTTGATGTTTTGATTGACATGTGAGTGAGGTGATAAAATTTTCAAAGTAACTTAAATTTTATTTAGTGAATTATGAGGTGAACAAGCCTAAAGGGGCAAAAGGGTAATTATTGAATTCTAACCCTAATTAATATTTAGGCTTAACCAAAGGGGAAGGGGAAATGTTTGATCTTAATCTTCTTCTTGGATGATTGAAACTTAGGGAGATAATGGGTAGAAACCCATTAATCACCTTTAATATTAAAGAAGAAATCTCAATTAATTGAGTCATTAAGCTTTAGAAGTCAATTAAAGCATAAATTGTTAAGCTTAAGGGATTTAACATAGGAAGACTCTATTTCTTTAAGTTGAATCCCTAACTAATGATTTGATCAAATATCATTTAATTTTTATTAATGAAACCATGAAAATGATAATTGAAGCTAATAATTATGAAGGGAATAATCTTGAAATCTTATAATTAAATTAAGGCTTAAAATATTAAAATTAATTTGAACTGATTTAAAATCAAACTAAAACAAACTTAAGATATTAAAATTAATCTGAAATCACTTAAAACTTAAGATTAATGCAAAGTAATTTATAGTTAAAACATTATAATCAATTAAACCAACTAAAATTAATCTAAAATATTATAATTAAATTAAAACAAGTTAAAAGATTAAAAATAATCTGATTAAACTAAAATAATTTAAACACTCTTTTCATAAATAATTTAAAAATATTTAAAAAACCAAAAAAACCATATAACTAAATTAAATCATTTTAAATTACTAATGTAACTAAAACTTTATAACTAAATTTAATCATTTTAAATTACTAATTTAACTAGAACTTTATAACTAAATTAAATAATTTTGAATCACTAATTTAACTTCAACTAAGAATGGTTAAGTCTAATTTGCCCCTAAAGACTTTCATTTCATAACTTCTAAATGAAATGTAACATTAAATGACATGTCACTTCTCTTATAAGACAACTAAAACATCTAAGTTCATTGAGCAAGAAAAATTAAAAAAAATTTAAACTTCAATCAAACCTTGGATGATTAATTCAACTAGGCAATGAAATCATTTGAACTCAAGATAAATCCAGAAGTTTTGAAAAGATGTTCGTGTTCATACACCCATAACTTCCTCAATATGATGGGTTGTTTCAGAAGAACACTTGGACTTCATTGTTCTTTGATGAAGAAAATCATCTTTAAAACAACTAGGGCTTCAACCTAGACGTCATACGAATTGATAGACAACTAGGATCTAAACCTAGACATCATAGGGTTGTTAGATGATCTGAACCTTCCATTAGCTTTACCTAGGTGTTTGTTGCAAATATATGTATGCCTAACATGCATTTTTAGTTGCAGTCGGTGGAAACAAGAAGAATCTTCAGGTACACATTTAAGTTTATAGCAATTTACATTCTACAATTTATTAAATGCTTTATTTTCCCACATTCTATAGACTTGTAAATATGATCGAACCCAGCATGTTTAAACAACTTAAAATTACAAAAAAATAAAACAAAACCTGCAATTGTAACTAAAATTTAATTGTCTCGTTGCATGATCGGGAATCCCTCGGATGATGTAACCCATGTGTTGCTAACGAGAATTCCCACGGTCTAAATGAAAGTGTGGAACGTATTCAATTAAGTTTAGCAAATTCATTTGGACTAAGTGAATCAGATGAAAATAGTGGCGTCGGGATGATGGAACCATGGGATCTTAACCGGTTCTGCTTAATCAACTTTAAGATTTCCCTTAATAAAACTTTAGAAATTGAATTTGAAACTCAACCTCTAAACCATGACACTTCTCTCATCCCCTGATTGTCACCTCTCTAAACTAAACTCTCTACAACAACAAGGAGCCGGAGCAAGCATAGTGGGCAGCAAGACCATCTTCAATAGGAAATTAAGTTTTCATCAACTTAACCATTCATTAGAAATTAAACAAAGCCGTAGTATTTCGAGGTACTTTGCCTAGTGCAACATAAACCCTCACTTTTTTCGTAGGCATTTGCATGTTATGTAAATTAAGCCCTAACTCGCCTTAAGGCTCCGAGGTTGTCATCATATGACATAAACCCTCCTAACTTCCAGGCTATTTGTATGATTATATCATACAAGTATAAGTCCTATTTAAGTAAATTTGGTAGGATTACATCATTAAATAACATCTCCTCAAATTCAAGCCAAAGAAATAGGATAATTAGGAAGTCACTGAGGTTCTCTTCGGATCCGTGACATCCTCTACCTTTCTTCCATTTAATTTCCAAAATAAAATGTTCCAAATTTGATCCAATCCCTTTTGAAATTCCAAAATCGAATCCTTCAAATCCTTAAACTTTGAAATTCTTGAAATCAAAACCATTGATCTTCATTGAGAGTTTTCTTATGTGTCTTCGGATATTTAGAATATAATTAACTATAGGGTCTTGCCCTTATAGGAAACTTTAAGAACCCAGGTAATATAAACCCTTCTTAATTCCTTTATATTAAGCAGGGGAACTTGCGGCTTATAAAATTAGTTCACAGACTAAACAAATGTCATAAAATTACTAGTTTATTTAATCGAGCTTCATTTTGATATGATATGTTTACTTTTTGTAATAGATATGTCACTTTTGATGGAATGCCCGTTTATTTAAACTATTAATAACATGAGATCAGTTTGGTCTCATATTTTCAAAAATCAAATGTTACTTTCTAAATTAATATATATATATATATATATATATATATATATATATATATATATATATATATATATATATATATATATACACACACACACACATTTAAATTAAACATAAAATCTAAAATTCACCGACAACTTCTATAGGCGACCTCCTTTTCAAAACACATAATTTATAAATATACCGACAAGTTCTGGCGCCTCCGGGGACAAGTTTCTCTCTCTATTTAGATTAGATGGTTTTGCTCTCATAAATTGGTAATGAGTCCATGCCCCTAGTGGACCAAACTGTCATTCTTTCCGTTGGCATACTTTGCTAATTTCTGTCTTGAGCGAGTATAGTCAACTTTTCTTGGATTCTGGTGCCACTGTTTAGACATCCCTAAACAGCGAGGTTCTGGAATAATTCTACCTCTCATAGGTGGGGTGGACCCCCAAATAGGTGTTAGCTTAGGAGCGGTTCATCGAGATGAGAGTTTAGTGAGGTTTTCTCTTCCTTTCCAGTTCTGGATTGGGTCCTTTACCTTTCTCTAACCTTTCTCCTTTAATTATATTGTTCCTAACAAACATTTTTTTTAAAACTACAAACAAAATAAAACGGAATCTGAAATACTTTATAAACAAAACTAAGAAACAAACAAGATGAATAAGAATGTGTTCAGACTCTATTTTTGGAGTAATTCTTTTTTCATCCCAAAAGTTTTATAACGAAAGGAAGCGTGGTAAGAAACTAATATTCAGAGATGTCGACACCAAAGCTAATTTTCTCCTTCGTCGATGGACTGGACATAGTAGTCAGCAAGGATGAACTGCCCGACGAAGCGGTCATTCGCTTCGGACAAGGATTCGACAATACGGACATCAAGTTTGGAGACGTTACCCTCTTTGCACTAATGTACAAAGTACCAAAAACTTTGGAACCTGTGATTGAGTTCAACTTGAAGTAAAAAGAATTTCCTCCTCTGAAAAAGGCCCCAATTGAGAAAAACACTGTTGTTCGTAAGAGATTAACTGCCTTTCCCAGGACTGTCGTCTCTACCCCCACTGGTCTGATTGTCACTGCACCTACCCCGGATCCCGCCAAACTAAAGGGAAAGGAAGTCAAAGTCAATGATGAGCCTACTACTGTGGAGGGTTCGACTTTTGCTGTAGCACCATCTATTTTTGAGATAGGGTTCAGTTCAAGATTTTTACCCTTAACCAGAACACAAAGAGGAACTGAACAGGAAGATTACTAGGATAAAAAAGATCAGGGCTGCTGAAGTTACCATTCCTATAGAAATTCCTGAAGAAGAGAAAGAATTGTCAGAAATCTAACCACTGCTAGAGGGGAGTAGGTTCCACCCTCTCTCTACTGTCTTCGATAAAGATGATGCCCGGAAAATTGCCGCTCATTACCCCGACCTTCGTACTACAATGATTGTAGGAAGATGAAGACTACGCCGCTAGCTCGATTGACTACTAGTTGAGAGGTTAGAAGGGAAAGAAGGTCGCCCCGTATCAGAAATCCTAAGAAGGATGGGGCGAGTACCAGTCAAATCCTGCCTCGGACCGAGGGTGACCCATGTCACTTCTCTAGAGAGATCGAGAAGGAAAATACGAACTAATGAAATGGGATCACCCGTCGTTGTATCAGGTCTGCATATTAAAGAACACTACACCTACCAACATACAGCTGACAGACCATCCGTTCTGAGGCTCCCAACTTCAAGAAGGATGGTGTGGCAACCTAATATTGTCGAACCGATACTGATAGAATGCTCCGAGAAAAGAAGTCCCGTCAAGGAGCTTAGATTTGAAGAGAGTGCTACGGCTCTGAGAGTAACTCCGAAAGACAAAATGCGACAATCGTCACCTGATAACAGTGAGACTGTTTGGGGGACACCACTTGAAACTGCTACAGAGAAGTTGAGAACCGACAGCCAGCAGTTGGTAAAAGGAAGAAAAGAAGAACTAGAGAATGAGGAGGATCTATAGAGTTCATGGAAGAGGATTTTTCCGAGGTTAACATGGTGGAGACCTGAGCGTCATTGTTGGGAGAAACCCTGACAAGTGCGGAAGAAGACCTGGAACTAATGCCAATACTTCTGCAACAAAGAGATAACACGATAGAATAATTGGAAAAGCCAATGGAGGAAATGAGCACCACCTTAGTCGCCCTCCAGAGTCAGCCACAAACACCCAAAGAAGTGCCTCCATAAGTCATACACATCAGCGATTGAAGAAAAGAGGTTGCCTCCTTCAACGGGGATGAACAACTCATGAAAGATTCCGGTTAAAGTCTAATACCCCAGAAATAAATTAAAAATATGGTGGAACAACAGGTGCGAGAAGCCCTAGCCCAGTGCAAGAGTGGAGCATCTGTTTAGACGGGTAGACCTTACCCTGAGGAATTTGATGTCATTCAGTACCCAAAGGACTTCATACCACCTCTGTTTAAGACTTTCGACACTACAGAAAATCCCAAGAAGCATGTCACAGATTTTCATGCTAGTTGTTGCAACGTCGGTGGGAGTGATGCTTTTCTATTTTGCCAATTCGTCAGCAGCCTGTCAGGGATCGCCTTTGATTAGTACGCAAAATTGCTAAATGTTTCGGTCAAAACTTTCTCAGAATTTGAAAATCTTTTTGTTAAACAGTTTGCTAGGGCTCAACACCACATCACTATTGGTGATTTATTGGTGGAGCAACGAAAGCTGAACGAAACCTTGGTTGATAACATCCATCGATGGAGAAATCTAAGCATGAAGTGTGAGCCACAACTCCAAGAACAACATGCATCGGTATCTTGCTAAAGTGCATCCACTGACCGATAGCACTTCTCTTCAAAGGATTCATAATCAACACTTTTGAGAAGTTGCTTAGCAAGGTCTGGAGCTTCCAATAGGAAGCAAAGAAATTAAGTTTCATCGACAAAACTGATAAGCCGAAACCAGTTAAAGCCTTTAAGAAGAAATCTGGAACTGTCGCAGCGGTAGATAAGGGCAAGCAGCCGATGTAGATATGAACAGAACCACCGCAATGAAATTATCAACAACCTCTGCCAAGTTACCAATCGCCTCAACAGAATTATCAGCAGTCACAACAATACGGCCAGCAGTCATCTCAGTAATATAACCAGCAGCAGTTCACCAGAAGCGCAACCTAGGAGAACCTCTGAATAAAGAATACCCCTTCAAGAATAAAGCAGTTGGAAAGATGTTCCATATTCTGATCAAGAAAGAAGGATTCCAGCTGTCAGAGCCCAAGAAGCCAGAGGAAGTGGACAAGAAAGATCACCCGATGTACTGCTCTTACCACCAGATGATCGGACACAAGATAGAGGATTGCTTCACTTTCAAGAATTGGCTCAAGAACAACCTTCAGAAAGGGAACATAATGATCCCGAAGAGTAGATGAAGGAGCCCCAAAGAGGAGGTTCCGTCTATGTCATTTCGGCCGATCCTATTGTTCAGATAGACCCGTACGTGATGGAGTACCACATGGACGAAATATTCAAAGAGAATATTGAATCACATCCAAACAGCTTCGGTGCAGGCGTCGATTCAAAGTTCGAAACCAGCCAAGCCGGCACTATCAATTGTAATTGAGGAACCACCCCAGAAGAAGGAGAAGATCGCAAAAGAAGAGAAGACCGAGGCTAAAAAGAGTAGAATAGGGGCTGCTTATCCTAGGATGGTTGTTTTTAAATGGGGGAGAAACCTCTCAAACCTCTGACTCTGTATGACTATATGTTTACCCTACGGGGTACTATAATGATGAGTTATGGTGTTGGCTATGTTTTGACTGTTTCTTACGATTACATAACTAATGAAAACCAACCTAACCCAGATCTCGATTTTGATAGGAATAACAAGTCTCAAATCATACAAAACCTCGACGGTAACGTCAATGAATGTGATTATGATGGCCTGGGAGATGATGAACTCGTCTTTGAATTCCAAGGATCTCCTATCATAGTTGAGCTAGAATTCTTAGATCCCGAAGTAACTCTCGAAGAACCTGTTATTCTAATTCAGAAAGAGTAAGTGCCAGCTAATTCAGAACTGGAGTTGGAAGAGATAACAAAGTTAACTTAAGAAGTGGAAAAATCCTACCCCTGAGAATGGGTCTGAAAGATATAGGAAAGCAGGTGGTTGCTCAAGAAGAGCCAACCCCAGCAGAAGAGTTACCTATTCAGGAAGAAGTTGAAGGACCAGGCAATAAAGTGGAATATAACGTGCTAGCCCATCTTCAGAAGTTACTCGCCAAACTGAGCATTTACGACGCTTTGATCCTTTCAAAGGAGATTAGGGAAGCTCTGATCAAGGCCTTACTTGATCCAAAAATTTGCTTAGCTAAAATGGCCGGTAAATCCTTAGATGAGCTTTGGTCGTTAAGAGAACTGTATGGTGTTACTTTCACGGACAATGACCTACTGCTTGGGACAAGCGATCACAATCGACCTTTATACATCTCAGTCACCATCGAAAAATTCACGCTTTCCAGGGTGTTTGTTGATCCGGAAGCATCAATTAAAATAATGAATCTTTGGACGTTAGCGTACTTGGAAATTAATGCCCGCGATCTCAAACCAGACAAAATGTTACTAAGAGGCTTCAATCAGAAAGGAGAAAGATCTCTTGGATCAATAACACTATCTATGAGAATCAGTGATTTGACAACAACCGCGAAATTCTACATAATTGATTCTAAAACGTCATTCAACGCTCTACTGGGTCAACCTTGGATCCATGAAAATCAGAAGGTACCATCATCTATACACCAGTGTATAAAGTATTATGAAGGAGGATAAGTGCAATGCATCAAAGGTGACCTGCAACCGTTCTCCGTACACGAAATTGGAATCCATGAAGATGCTGCCTACTATGCACCCCCGAAGAAAACTATCTTCTCAAGAAGTGTCATACCAAATGAAGCAAAAGAAATTCAATATGATGAAGATCCTCCAATTCTAGTTCAACAATTACTTACCACACCCTTATGGCGAGATAGTGAAGGTTTCTCCAGAACTCGCACCCGAGGTTGAGGCCAGGGACGAGGTCGAGGTAGAAACGGTGGAATAGTTGAACAAAAAAAACTTGTTATCAATGTTGATTGGGAAGACAGTTCCGAAGAAGAATAGAAAGAAATCAAGAAAGAAGAAGCAACGATATGTCAGAAAAAGTCTCTGTTGAAGATCTCTCTCGAAGATGAAAGGAATGAAGAATACAAATCAATGTACGAGAATACAAACCACTATGTACAAATTATGACCCTAACCCCAATCTACCCTAGTAAGGTTGAGGGTATGTTGGTTAAGGAAGTACAGAGTGGTAGTGCTATAAAAATTAAGTTTTACCATGGTGTTTCTTCTTCCAATACTGAAAATGATGTAAAAATATAAGATGTTGCTTCATCTAAATTAATGGAATTGCCTTTTGAGTGGTATTCTCCCTGTGTTCAAAATTTAATTCAATTTGGTGTTTTACCTAAGCAACTGTCAAAAGATCAATCACACCGCTTTAAAAAGTTATGGAATAATCCCAGTCGACCTCCCAATTCAAAGCATGGTCTCGGATTCTGCACGGTGGGGTCAATTGATAAAACAAAATTTTTCTTGGTTGTCACTTGCGAGCCTCATGAAGACTGTCTGGGAGTTTCAGATGATCTTGAGGACTTTCCAGTCGAAGACGCTCCACCAGAATTTGAAGAAGAAAATAAATCTACAATAGATGAGTTAATGAAAGTTAACTTAGGTACTAGCGAAGAGCCTAAGCCGACCTTTTTTGGCTCCTTACTCAATAAAGAAGACTCCAAAAATATGATTAAGCTATTGCTGGAATTAAGGACTGTTTTGCTTGGAGTTATGATGAAATGTCAGGATTATCTCCAGAAGTTGCAGTTCACAAGTTAGGAGCGGATCACACTGCTGTTCCAGTCAAACAAGCTTTGAGAAGAATGTGTCTTGAGATCGAACAACAAGTAATAAATGAAGTTAAGAGGCTAATAGACGCTAAATTTATACGTGAAGATTAATATCTAACTTGGTTAGCCAATGTGGTGCCATTCAGAAAGAAGAATGGTCAGATTCGAATCTATGTGGAATTCAGAGATTTGAATAAAGCGTGCCCGAAAGATGAATTTCCACTACCAATTCCAGTATTAATGGTCGACATCATGTCAACACATGAAATCTTCTCTTTCACGGATAGATCATATGGATACAATCAGATAAAGATGGCACCGGAAGATGAGCTCGCAGCCTTTAGAATGCCAATCGAAGTATACTGCTACACAGTAATGCCTATTGGATTGAAGAACACAGACGCAACAAACTAAAGAACAATGACAAGCATTTTTTATGATCTCATTCATAACCAGGTCGAGTGCTACGTAGACGACTTGGTCATCAAGACCAAGTTAAATGAAGATCACTTGTAGGATTTGAGAATTGTTTTTGAGCGATTAAGACAATTTAACCTTAAGATGAATCCTCTGAAATGCGCCTTCGGCATCGCCTCTGGGAAATTCTTAGGATTTTTTGTCCAACATCACGGAACTGAAATCAATCGAGAGATGATTAAAGCTATCTTAGAAATGTCGCCTCCTACGAATTTGAAACAACTACGATCATTCCAAGGGAAGTTGCAATATCTTCGACGCTTTATTTCTAATTTGTCAGGTAGGTGTCAACCCTTCTCGGCATTAGTTAAAAAGGATGCCAAATTCTATTGGGAAGAAAAATTTCAGTGGGCCTTCGAAGATATTAAACGATATCTGATGACACCTACTGTCTTACCAGCTACGATCTCAGGTCGACCGTTGATATTTTATATCGCGGCTTTAGATGATTCCCTCGGAGCCCTGCTAGCCCAGGTTAATGTTGAGGGTAAGGAAAATGCTCTATACTACTTAAGTCGTCGTCTAATTCCGATGAAAGTAAAGTATCCTCCTATTGAGAAGCATTGTTTGGCCCTGATCTTCGTCGCTCAAAAGCTCAGACACTACATGATTTCTCATAAGGTCAACCTTATTTCGAAGTTTAATCCATTGCAATACCTGATGACCAGCCCGACACTCTCCAGCAGACTAGCCAGGTAGTCAATGATATTATTGCAATTTAATATAATTTTTGTTCCTCTTCGTGCCGTAAAGGGACAAGTCCTAGCAGACTTCCTCGCAACACACCCTTTACCGGCAGAATCGCCTCTCAACGATGATTTGCCAGATGAACAAATAATGAGCTTAGAAGACCCAAATGATCAACATTGAGAATTGTAATTCGACGAAGCATCATCAGCACAACGAGACAAAGAATTGCAAATGATAGTGCCCTATAAGGCAAGAATCAGACTAATTTTTATAACACTAGAGCGGGGGATGTTAAGGTACCCTACCATTTGATAGAACCGTGTACAAACAATGAAGCAGAATATGAAGCTCTTATAACTGGACTGGAATTAGCCATTCAGATGGGTATAACCGACATCAAAATTTACGGTGATTCACAGTTGATCATACAACAGGTCGCCGACGAAACAAAATTTTGAAACCAAGACTCGAACAGTACTTCCAGTATGCAATGAAGTTGCTAAAGAAGATTCCGAATGTAACGATATACAAGATTCCTAGAAAAGAAAATGCTCTGGCAGACGCGTTAGCCTGCCTCGCAAAAGAATTTTCCTGCTTACAAGATGAACATGTTGAAATGTCAGTTCAAGGACGATAGGTCCTATCCTAGCTTGACATAGATGCAATACACAAATTAGAAAAAGTAGAAAAAACAGTTGCAGCAGTGGCAGAAACTACTGAAGATTGGCGACAACCATTAATAGACTATTTGCAAACAAGAAACCTACTGGACGATAAGTCATTAGCCTATGAAATTAAGAAAAGAACTCTGCCATATGACCCTCGATCCACAGCAATGCACCAAAATCTTGGTTTGTAATCGCCAAACAATGCAGTAATTTATGTTATCAAAAATATGCTATAGTCAATACTTTGACTCAAACAATAATAACGGCTAGCATATATAAATAAAATTTTATGAAAAATAGTTTTACACAGTATGGGTACTACGCAAGTATACGTATCGCTTCAAGTAATATAGAGCTTTAAATAAAGACTCCAGTATCGATCCCACGAGGAGGATTATAGATTTTTCTTTAAATATTTTGATTTTATTTTTATGTATTTCTTTTAAAGTTAACAAGTTGATATTTAATTTACTAGATGCAGAAATAAAGCAGTAATAAAGTAATGATTGGTGTAAATAAAAATAAGAAAACAACTTCCTTCCTTTCAATTAATCTAAGACTTTTGAGATAATGTAATATTCGTGGAGAATATAAATTTATGGTATTGTACCAAATAGAAGCATTCCTATTCTTTACCTTCGCTCGATAGTATAAAGAACATTGGCTAATCTATAGATCAGGTCTGGATGTATTGTTAGTAGAATGGGTTAATCTTGGCTCACACTACTAGATGTCCAAGGGTGGCTATGGTCGGCCCTACTACTAACGCTTTCCTTCTTTATAAACCAAATTACAGGAATTTAGCCTGTCACTCTAAAAACTTATCAATTCTACGCCTATTAAATAATATCTTCCTATTTATTTGCACTTACCATGAATAACCCGCGTAAGGCCTTCGACTACCCAAGGATTCATGTGATATCTACTAGTTAAGAGTTCATCTCCTTCTAGGTCTCAAAACTCTTCAACAGATTTTATCAATTTAAATGGCCAATTTAAATAGTAAATTAAAATTCGGTATTAATATCTTGACAATGTTTAAAATATATATATATGCTTTAATTCTTCATCGAATTTTATATTTTCTTATTTATCTTTTCATAATTGAAAGGAGAAAGTAAAGTAACTACTCAGAACACATTGAATTTAAACAACAAAACATATAAATAAAACTTTGAATCAAAATACAATTACTTATCTCAAGTGTTTCTCCAACTAAACCTCTGAATCCTTGTGACTCCAAAGTAAATAGACTTCAAAAGCACCGACTCTTTAAATACTCTCAATACAAACTCTAAAATAAACTCACTAAATAATAAAAGAAACTATAAATTTGGCCCTTAAAATATTTCCCTAATTTCTCTCTCTAAATGGAACTATGGGGCTAGGTGGTTTTTGGTGGGTTGTGGCTTTTTGGGAATTTTTCTCTGAAGGAGTAGCCCCCTATTTATAGGCTTCAAGAGTTGCCTTGAGGTACCACTTAAAAATGTGTCCATGTTCAATGAATCTTCTAGAAGGTGTGTCTGGCTCCTAGGCACCGGAATCTGGCGCCTAGGCACCAGACTCTGCGTCCAGTTCTTCGCACCTCTTCACTTTGGGTCGCACCTCTTCACGATCCTAACCGTTTCCAAGCATCCAAATACAATGTATCACATGTCCTATAATCCAAGAATAACTTCCAATCTTCTAGATGGTCCAATAACCTCTATCACCGTCAAAATAACCATCCAAAAGTCGTCAAAATTCTTACAGAATTTCGTATTGAACTGGCGCGTAGGCGCCGGATTCGGGCGCCTAGGCGCCAGGCCAATTATTTTGACAATTTGTCATTTTGGCTCCATTTTTGCTCCATTTTGCTCCTTTTTCATCTTTTCTTCCTTCTTGGACATTTTTGCATCACCTACATCCAAAACACAAAAATACCTTTCATTAAAGCATAATATCTTTAAAAATTTGATAAAAATTAAGGCATAAAAATAGGTATTTTTTTATGGATCAAAATCCCCAAACTTAAATGTTACTTGTCCTCAAGTAACCCTTTTTACTATATAAAATGTATAACAATTGGAATAAAAGGTAAATATTTAAGATTTCTTATAACTTTTTATTTTATAAAGGCTTTAGTAAATCATTAACCAAATTTAACTAACTAAGTTTAATTTTAAGAATTTAAAGAATATTTAACTACCAAATCATAAGATTTCAAAAAATTTTCACTCACTTCGAAAATAATTGTAGTTTATTATATTAAGATCACATTAATTATTTACAAGAAAAAGATCTTCATGAAAATCTTTTCTAATAAAGATACATGCATAAAAATTAAGTAAAATATGTAATCAATTTTTTTCTTATAAGCTAATTCAAGTGAAGCCAATTTTTGATTAGGCATCTCCTCAAGCTTCTTCTCTCTCTCTCATTTTTTTTTTAAGAGAGGATTACTATATCTGGATAGCCTGTTAATGATTTTGAACTTCGCTATCCTTAACTTATATTTTTAAACTTATACATTTTCACTTAATTACTATAACATGAATAGATTTCAAAAAGAATTTCAATCTTTTCTTTTTCAAGTTATAATTTTTGATTTCTTAATACTTCTAAAATTCAATTATTTCTACTATGAATAGAAAAATTTCTTAATCTTACTCTTCTTTAAGTTGAATAATTCTATTCTTAAAATCAATCAAAGTTATTAAAATTTTGGTTAAGTCTACTAAATTATTTATAACTTCAAAAATTTAAATGATCTTAATTAGATTCTTCATTCCTTATGTTAGGTTAATATATATATTTTTTAGAAAATATTAGTTCATTAAGGACAAATAAAATTTAAATTTGCATGTATTTTCCCTTCCCCCAAACATAAGTTTTGGTTTATCATGAAAAAAATTTAAAGTATGAGAGAAAGAAAGGTATAATTTAAAAAGGAATTTTTATAAGTATGTAAAAACAGTCTTAAAAGAAAAATTTACTTCTACACATGCTTTTTATGAATATTACTGAAATAACGAAGCATATATAAAAGTAAGCAGGCTCATCATTTATTTTATTTTTTTTATATCAGTAGCTGAATTAAATGACTAAACTACTAATAGTAACAGAAAGAGAACAACATTACTAACTATTTAAGAATACTAAACAGTAGGCTTAAACAGAAATAAACATTAATTCATCCAAATTTCAGTCTTCAACACAATACACTAAATATTTAAAACAATCTCAACATCGAACAATCCACACAAAGTTTCATAAACAAATCTACACTAACAAACAACAAACAAAAAAAATAATATTAGCAAACAAGAAATAAACTAACAACAGAATCAACACATCTCAGAGGTAAATCAAGCTACTAATCACTATCTTAGCCTCGTCATCGTCATCGCTAAAAGAAAACTCCACATCCTTTGGATCAACATACGGTGAAAATTTAGGACAGGTAGGAAACTGAACACCATGCTCACCCTTCAAGAATCTCACTAAAGACATTGAATACTCAACATCATACTCACTTTTCCTTTGGGTAAATTCAGATAGATGATCAATCTTCTTGTCTATAGTATCTACTCTGCAGTGAGTTAGAAATAACTCATTCTGCTTCTCCAAAAATTAATCATGCATCGATTCCCATAAACTAGATGGTGGCTCAGAAGTAGAAGTAGAAGGTCTAGAAGTATAAGCTCTACCTGGAGTAGGTACAGAAGTAGAAGGACTAGCAGATCTTTTCCCTCGAAGATGATCATAAATGCTAACACTCTCCTGTCCAATTGCTTTGTAGACTTCAACTTCTCCTCTGATATATCAGCAGAAACGCCATTGCTCATGCATAACAAATAAATCAAGGATGGGAATCCTAATCCCACAGAAGTGCTGGATCTAGCAATCGATTCCACTGAATCATTAATAATACTGCCAACATCTATTGGCTTCCTCTCCTTAATGCAGTAGTTCAGGATAGCTCGATTTCTGGTAACTTCACTTAGGTGGTTGGAAGGTAGAAGTCTAGCAGAAATAAAATAATGCCATGCCTTTGAAATACCATTTATCTTAGAAGATTTGAATTTTACCCGTTTGTGGTTCCGGATCTTCCAAGTTCTAGTGCCACCAGTCAAATATGCAATAATCATCTCAAGATCACCCTCAGATGGAGATAAACTAGAATAGTAGCACTCGATGGTAGGTGGCAGGCCGTAGAAAATATTGATCCGTTCTGGAGTAAATCCTACTCCGACACCTCTAACGAAGACTTCGTAGTCTTCCGCATCCAAAAAGTTGGCAAAAAAACTCGCGTACAATAGGAATAACGGCAACAACAGTGAAATAAAATAATCATTGCCAGTTGTGTGCAACGATCGTGTTCTCGATCATTTCACCAGGATTGTAAAAACTGCACTCTGAGATAAACTTTCTTGACGTCGCAAATTCGTGATAACGAAAATGCGCTGCTGCAGTCAAAAACTTGCTGTTGTCGAAATTTTCTCGTGCCTTTCCTCACTTAGATTTTGGTGTCATCTAAACGTGGAAGAAATAAATTTAGGAATCAAATATTTAAACTCTTTGTAAGCTTGAGAAACTTAGAATGAGTTTAAAATCTATGGAGAAACTCTAAAAATCAAAATTTTTCTCAAAATTTTGGTTTTTAGGAAAAAATAGGAAAAACTATGGTTAAAATAAAAAATAAATGGATTAGAAGGTAGATCTGATCTCGAGATGAAGAAATCAAGTGATTTCGAGCTCAAAAACTTGATGTATTGACCTCAAGATGGATCTAGAGGGTGTATTTTCGCGAAAAAGAGGAAGGGGATGAAGCTTAGGCGTCAACTATGGCTAATGGGGTTTAAATGCTAATTTTCGGTAAGCAAGCTGAACCGGCGCCTAGAGGTCGAATTCTGGCGCCTAGGCGCCAGACTCGCCTTTCACAAAAATAACTTTAAAAATTTTATTTTCCACGAAAACTCATAAATTCAACCTCCAATTACTCATATTAGAGTAGTGCTTCAATTTCCAACTTCCAAAATATTTCCCAAAAATTTTAAAAATTAAAAATTTAAATCCACCAATTAAACACAAGGTTTAAATCAAACTCTTCTAATTCCATTCATAATCTTCAATTTTGCTCAATACAATACAAAGAAGTATAGTAATATGATTCAAGTTCTAACAAACAATCAAACTACACAGTTTCAAAGCAAATACAACACACATTGAACAATAAATCAAACACACAAATAACACAATCGATTTACTAAATCGATACAACGACACACTAATAAAAGTCTAGATCGCACCACAATAACTATCTAATCTTCAAATTAGAAATTTCCATTCTCTTCACAATGAAGATTACTAGGCCTATTTCGGAAGAATACTAACGCCCTCGGAAAATCCGTAGCCGTTTTCTCGTTGATCCGTTTGTTCTTCGCATACATCTCCAATTGAGCATCTTGATAAGCCGCTAGATGATCAAATTGAAGCTTTGCCTACCATTCTAGATTTTCAATTTGATGATACATCTCATGGAGGTGATCTTCAATACTTTTGAATTCTGCTTTAAATTTATCTAGATGACTTGAAATCTTCTCCAAACTTACAGCGATAAAACCATTGAAGTAGGGTTGAGGATCCTTTGAACCTTTGTCTCTAGCCTCTTCTCCAAGATTTCTTCTCTCTATTTCTTCAAAAATCCTCTCTAATCTCTCAAGAATGAAGTGTCTAGGTCATAATTTTGATTGCTTAGGGATTGGGGACGAAGATGGGTAATTTAAAGAAGAAAATCGTGTGGAAAACTGAAAATTTTTAGTTTTTACATGATCCAATAACTGTGGCGCTTAGGCGCCGGACCCATCGATACACAGTTTTACTCTGGCAATTTGGCATCAAATTTCGGCGCCTAGGCGCCGGAACCATGTTCGACTCCATTTCGCCTATCGTCAAATTTCAAAGTTTTGTTCTCCAAAATAGATAAATTAGAATGGTAAGATCAATATAGACTTAGTAACACAAATTATAAACAATCATAATGAAGGTTAACTTGATCTCCTTTTTACTCACATATGAAATGGAGTGATCCAAAGTCTAAACTTTATATACTTCGAGATAATTTTTAGCTTAAGTCAATGACGACTTGTTAGCATCCAATTTATATAAAATTAGTCAAAACCGAGGCATAATCTTACATTAAAAATATAAAAGCACACAAAAATCAATATGGGTTGCCTCCCACAAAGCGCTTGGTTTAACGTCGTCAGCCCGACCTAATTAAGTCTTTAATCAGGTAGACTCAACTCGTAAGCCTCTTTATAAATCATTTTAATGTCTCCAAAATAAGGCTTCAGTCTTAATCCATTAACTTTAAATATTTTACTTGTTTTGGGGTCTTTAATATCCACAGCTCCATAATGGTATACTTTCTCAATTATATATGGTCCTATCCATTTAGATCTTAATTTTCCAGGAAAAAGTCTTAAACGAGTATTAAATAATAATACTTCTTGTCCAGGCTCGAATACTTTTCCTGAAATCTTTTTATCATGTAACATCTTCATTTTCTCTTTATAAATTTTTGCATGTTCATATGATTCATTTCTTATTTCATCCATCTAATTTAATTGTAATAATCATTTTTCTCCTGCAGTATTCAAATAAAAATTAAACTCTTTTATCGCCCAATAAGCTTTATGTTCAAGTTCAACAGGTAAGTGATAATGTTTACCATAAATTAACCGGTAAGGTAACATTCCGATTGGTGTCTTATAAGCCGTTCTATAAGCCCATAATGCAAAATCAAGTCTATCAACCCAATCAATTCTTTTAGGATTAACGTACTTCTCTAAAATTCTTTTAATTTCTCTCGTTTGATACTTCACCATTCCACTTGTTTCGAGGGTGATACGCAGTTGTAATTCTGTGTTTGATTCCAAATTTGTCCAGTAATAATTGAATTCTTATATTTCTAAAATGACTTCCACCATCTGTGATAATTACCTTAAGCTTTCCAAATCTTGAAAAAATCATTTTCTTTAAAATTTTTGAAACACTTTTGGAATCAGAGTTAAGTAAAGCTACAGCTTCAATCCACTTTGATACATAATCAGCTGCTAATAAAATAAATTTTTTTACGGATGATGGTACAAATGGTCCCATAAATTCTAAACCACATATATAAAAAATTTCAACTTCCAATGTATAGTTTAAAGGCATTTCATCTTTTCTAGATATATTTCATCAGTTAATAATTCAATTTTCTCTTCAGAAATGACTTTACATCTTTCTTGATAATGTTTTTCAGTTATGTAATCAATAATATCCATTCGATAGCATTTTTCTTTATCAGGGTACTTCATTGATTTAAGAACATTGAATTTAATCTCTTGATCATTAACTCTCATGGTTAATTCTCCTTTTTGCATCAATCATAGCTCGTCCAGTAGCTAGAAAAGGTCTCCCTAAAATAATTGTTATCTCTTTATCTTCTTCCATATCAAGTACAATGACATCCACAGGGAAAATAAATTTATCCACTTTAACAAGAACATCCTCTATAACTCCTTTAGGGTAGGTGATAGATCTATCAGCTAACTGAAGGGTTACAGTGGTGGGAGTAATCTCTCCTAAATTCAACCTTCAAAAAATAGAAAGGGCATGAGATTAATACTTGCTCCTAAATCACATAAAGCTTTTCCACAAAATTTTTCTCCAATAGCACATGGTATAAGAAAACTTCCAGGATCTTTAAGTTTTTGAGGTAATTTCTTTTGAATTATAGCACTACATTCTTCACTTAATGTAACAGTTTTAAAGCTTCAAATTTTTGTTTCTTACTTAAAATATCCTTCATAAATTTTGCATAAGTTGGCATTTGTTCCAAAGCTTCAAGAAAGCTATGTTTATGGTAAGTTTCTTAAAAATTCAAAGAACCTAGAAAATTGATGATCAAGCTTCTGCTGTTTAGTCTTTGAGGAAAAGGTGGTGGTGGTTTTTCAAGTTTCTTTAGGTTTTTCAATCTCTTCAACCTCAATCGCATTTTCAATTTCAAATTGCATTCTTTCTTTTAATTCCTTTCCACTTCTAAGTTGCACGCTTTAACATGTTCATGTTCTTTTCCAGTTTCTTTTGGATTGATTTCAACATTACTAAGAAGTGTTCCTGGAGGTCTGTAATTAATTAAATTAGCAATTTGTCCCATTTGATTCTCAATATTACGAATAACAGTGTTTTTATTTTGTAATTGATTACTTAGTTGTAAAATTAATTCTTCTATAGATAACTTTTTCTGTTGTTTATTAAATTCAGGTGGTTTATAGTTTGATATTACTTGATTGTTCCAATTTCCAGTTGGATGGGATTGATTATTTCCTCATTGTTGTTGTGAATTATTCCAGTTAAAATTAGGATGATTTTTCCATCTAGGATTATAATAATTGGAATAAGGGTTATTTTTATAATTTGGAAGTGTTCCTGGAGGTCTGATATATTGATAGCAAAATTATCTAATTTCTTTGATATAGCAGCTACATGTGAAGCTAAGATAGAAAAGGCTTCGTTATCATGAATATTGACCCGATAAAAATATATGCGTACTAAAATCTTCTTCCCCGGCAACGGCGCAAAAAACTTGACCCGAAGTCCTTTGAAGATCAACGTACTAATTAATGCTTTCAAAAATATATGTTATAAATAATAATAGCGGCTAGTGTATATAAATATAATTTTATGGAAAATATTTTACAAACTAGGGGTTCTACGCAAGTATACGTATCGTTTCAAGTAATATAGGGATTTGAAACAAAGACCCCAGTATCGATCCCACGAGGAGAGAGTTATAGATCTTTAAATATTTTTATTTCAAATTATTTCTTTTATAATTTTTAATTTACTAGATGCAATAATAAAACAGGAATAAAGTAATTGATGTAAATAGCAATAAGAAAACAACTTTGTCCCTTTCAATTAATCCAAGATTTTTTAAGATAAGAATAATATTCGTGGAGAATATAAATTTATGGTATTATGCCAAATAGAAGTATTCATATCTTTTACCCTTTGATCCAGGTGCAAAGAACATTGGCTAGCCTATAGATCAGGTCCGGATGTATTGTTAGTAGAATGGGTTAATCAAGTCTCACACTACTAGATGTCCAAGGGTGACTATGGTCGGCCCTACTAGTGAAACTTTCCTTTTCTATAAACCAAATCACAAGAATTTAGTCTGTTACTGTAAAAACTTATCAATTCTACGCCCATTATATAATATCTTCCTATTTATTTGCACTTCACCTTGAATAACCCACACAAGGCCTTCGACTACCCAAGGATTCATGTGATATCTACAAGTTAAGAATTCATCTCCTTCTAGGTCTCAAAACTCTTCAACAGGTTTTAACAATATAAATGGCCAATTTAAATAGTAAATTAAGAACCGGTATTAATATCATCACAATGTTTTGAAAATATATGATTTTTAATTCTCCGACAAATTTTGTATTATCTTATTTATCTTTTCATAATTGAAAGGAGAAAGTAAAGTAACTACTCAGAACACATTGAAATTAAATAACAAACCATAATAAATAAACTTTCAATCAAAATAAAAATACTTATCTTAGATGTTTCTCCTACTGAACTTCTGATTCCTACTGACTACACAGCGTAATGAACTACAGATGCACCAACTCTTTCAAACTCTGAATACAAAATCTAAAATATACTCACTAATTTATGAAGGAAAGTATAAAGGTGGCCCTAATATGATCTCTCCAATTCTCTCTAGATAGAACTCTAGATAGGGAGGGGTAGATGGGGCGTTTTTCTCTGAAACAATATCCTCTTATTTATAGGCTTCAAGGGTTGCCTCAAGGCACCTCTTCAAAATGTGTCCACATTCAATGAATCTTCTAGAAGGTGTGTCTGGCGCCTAGGCACCGAAATCTGGCGCCTAGGCGCCTGACACCGCGTCCAGTTCTTCGCACCTCTTCACTTTGGATCGCACCTCTTCACGATTAAAACTGTTTTGAAGCGTCCAAATACATTGTATCACATGTCCTATAAACCAGGAACAACTGCCAGTCTTCTAGAAGGTCTTATAACCGCTCACACCGTCAAAATAACAGCCCAAAAGTCATCAAAAACTTAACGGTTTTCTGTATCGAGCTGGTGCTTAGGCGCCGGACTCGGCGCCAGGCGCTGGACTCGGCGCTAGGCGCCGGACTCTGGCGCCTATGGGCCAGACCAATAATTTCGAAAATTTTGCATTTTGGCGGTATTTTTCCTCCTTTTGCTCCTTTTTGCTCCTTTTTCACATTTTTCTCCTTGTTGAACTTTTTTGTATCACCTAGATCCAAAAACACAAAAATACCTTTCATTAAAGCATAATATCCTTAAAATTTAAGAAAAATCAAGGCATAAAAATATGTATTTTTTTCTTGGATCAAAATCCCCCAAACTTAAACGTTACTTGTCCTCAAGTAACTTTTTTTACTATATAAAATGTATAACATTTTGAATAAAAAGGTAAATATTTAAGACTTCTTAATATTTTTGATTTTATAAAGGCTTTAGTAAATCATTAATCAAATTTCGCCAACTAAGTTTAATTTTAAGAATTTAAAGAATATTCTAACTACCAAATCATAAGACTTCAAAAATTTTTCATTCACTTCGAAAATAATTGTAGTTTATTATATTAAGATCATATAAATTATTCACAAGAAAAAGATCTTCATGAAATTCTTTTCTAATAAAAATACATGCATAAAAATTAAGTAATAAATCTAATCAGTTTTCTTTTTATAAGTTAATTCAAGTGAAGCCAATTTTTGATTAGGCATTTCCTCAAGCTTCTCCTCTCTTTTTCTTCTTTTTTTTTTTTTTTGAAGAGAGGATTACTATATCTGGATAGCCTGTTAATGGTTTTGAACTTCACTATCCTTAGCTTATATTTTCAAACTTACACATTTTCACTTAATTATTATAACATAACTAGATTTCAAAAAGAGTTTCAATCTATTCTTTTTCGAGTTATAATTTTTTATTTCTTCATACTTTTAAAATTCAATTATCTCTACTATGAATAGAAAAATTTCTTAATCTTATTCTTCTTTAAGTTGAATAATTCTATTCTTAAAATCAATCAAAGTTATTAAAATTTTTGTTTAAGTCTACTAAATTATTTATAATTTCAAAAATTTAAGTGATCTTAAATAGATTCTTTATTCCTCATGTTATGTTAAAAATTTTTATTTTAAGAAAATACTAGTTCTTTAAGGATAAATAAAATTTAAATTTGAATGTATTTTCTCTTTCCCCCAAACTTAAGTTTTGGTCTATCACGAATAATTTTTTAAAGAATGAGAGAAATAAAAACATAATTTTAAAAAGGAATTTTTATAAGTATGTAAAAAAAAATATTCTAGAAAGAAAAAGTTACTTCTACACATGCTTTTATGAATAAGTCTGAAATAATGAAGCAAGTATAAAAGTAAGCAGGCTCATTAATAATTAAATTAAATGACTATACTACTTAAAAAAAAACATAACAACATTACTAACAACTAAACAGTAAGTTGAAACAGGAATGAACATAAATTTATCTAAATTTCAATCTTAAACACAATACATTAAAAATACTCTAACAACAGTCTTAACATCTAACAATCCACTCAAAGTAAATAAACAAATCTAAACTAGCAAACAACAACGACAATGAACACTAGCAAACAAACTAAACTAACAACAGACTTAGCACAATTCAGAGCTAAATCAGGACACTAATCACTGTCTGTAGCCTCTGTCGGCATATTTTTAGGTTATGTGTTTTGAAAAGGGGTCGCCTACAAAAGTTGTCGGTGAATTTTTTAGATTTTTAATTTAATTTAAATAAATATATAATTTAGAAAGTAGTATTTGATTTTGAAAATAATTTTGAGTTTAAAAATTTTATGATATGAAATCAAACTGATCTCACATCCCGAATAGTTTATATAAACGAGCACCGCACCACAAACCGTATATCTATCCCGAAGAATAGACACACTGCTTGATGATGAGGCTCGGTTAAATAAACTAGAAGATTTGTGACATCCGTTTGGTCTGCGAACCAACTTTATAAGCCTACAAGTTCCCCTGCTTAATATAAAGAAATTAAGTAGGATTTATATTACCTGAGTTCTTAAAGTTCCCTATAAGGGCAAGCCCCTATAGTTAATTACATCTTAAATGATGGGAATCATTTAAGAAATCTCTCGATAATGATCAGTGGTTTTGCTCTCAAGAATTTCAAATTTTAAGGTTTTCAAACAATTAGATTTTGGAAATTTCAATAGGGAATGGATCAAATTTGGAATAGGTAATTTCAGGAGTCCAAAGGAAGAGAAGTAGGAGAAGCTGAGGATCCAAGAAGAATCTTGGCAACTTCCCAAAATATCCTATGGTTTGGTTTCAATTTCAGAATTTATTTAATATTACAATCCTCCTAGTTTTAATTAATTAGGACTTATATTTATATGATATAATCACACAAATAGCCTCGAAGATGTGAGGGTTTATGTCGTACCAAATGACTACCTCAGAATCCTAAAACCGGTTAGGGCTTAATTTACATGACTTGATCATGCGTATGCCTAACGAAGAGTTGAGGATTTATGTTGCGCTAGGCAAACTACCTCGAAGTCCTATGGCTTGGTTATTTAATTCTAAGAATGGTTTAGCTGGTGTAGATCCGAGTTTTGCTGAATTAGATGGTCGTGCTGCTCACAATGCTCCGAGCTCCTTGTTGTTGCAGATGTTTAGTTTTAGAAGGTGAAAATCAGGAGATGAGAGAAGTGTGTTGGTTTAGAAATCTTAAAGTCCAAATATTTTTAATATTTTAATTAAAACACATCTTAAAGTTGTTTAAACAGAACCGATTAAGATCCCACGGCTCCGTCATCCCGACACCGTTATTTTCCTCGAATTCACTTAGTACAGATAAATTTGCTAAACTCAACTGAATGAGTTCCACACTTTCATTTAGACCGTGGGAAATCCCATTAGGAACACATGGATTACATCATCCGAGGTATTCCCGATCATTCAATGAGACGTTTTAATTTAGTTGCAATTGTAGTTTTGTTGTTCTGTTTTTGATTAAATTTTGAGGTGTTTTATATTTTTGAATGTTATGGCGGTGAATTTTATCTTGTGGTGACTTTTAATTTAGTTTTGTGTTTCAGTTTTGTGACTATCCTAAAGGTTTCAGTTTTCATGCAACAATCTTGTTTAACATGCAAGGAAAAGTAAAGTGCAGTGCATGTAAGTAAATTGCAATAAAATAAAAGCGTACCTGGAGGGTCTTCCCGTCATCCCAAGCTGCACTTAAAACACATGTTAAGGCATTTAAATATTTCAACAAGTACCTAGGTAAAGCTAAGGGAAGGTTCTGGTTGTCTACCAAGATCATAATCCTATAACTAGTCATTTCCTATGACGTCTAGGTTCTTGTGTTTTGTTTATGGATGATTTTCTTCACCAAAGAACAATTAAGTTCAATTGTTCTTCTAAAACATCTCATCATATTGAGAAAGTGCTTAGGACGAGTCCTAAACATCTTTTCAATACTTTCTAGATTATTTTGAGTCCAAGTAAATTTAGTTGCACAAGTGAATTAATCATCCAGGAGTTTAGTTAAGCTTTGTCTCTTGCTCAGTGAACTTGGGCATTTAATTACCGATGAATGAAGTGACATCTCACTTAATACTCAATTTAAGAGTTATAATAATTAAAGCCATTAGAGGCAAGTTGGTTTGTTGAGAATTTTAATCATTCTTAATTTGAAGTTTGAGTTAATGGTTTAAAGTGATTTAGTTTAATTATGAGGTTTTAATTAATAATTTTATGTTTGGAATACTGTTCAAATTATTTTTGGTTTAAATCTTTATACTTTAAGTGATCTTAATATTTTAAATTAATCTTTGGTGTTTCAAATTCACTTACATTATTCATATATCTTAATGATTTGGTTTAGGTTAATTATGATATTTTAGGTTAATCTTGATTAGTTTGATTTTTTATATTCTTAATAATGAATTGTCTTAATATTTCAAATTTGTTTTACTTTTATTATTGAGTGATGTTAATTTAATATAATTTAAATTTAATTTAATTGAATTTAACTTAATTTAATTTAATTTAATTTCAATATTTTAAATTTAATTTAATTTAATTGTTAAAATGTTAATTTAATTTAATTTTAATTTTAATTTAATTTTTACTTAATTTAATTTAATTTAATTTAATTTAAATTAAATTTAATTGTTAAACCACTTAATATTTTGAGCTTTCCTTTAATTTAAGGGTTATTTTTTTATTTTTTAATTTACTTAGTTTGGATTATCAGTTTAATCTTAATTAAGAGTTAAATATTATTGAAGTGATTTATTTAAGGATTTTTTTATTAAAGAATTAATATCCTCTCAAGTTATATCCCTATTTTTAATAATTCAAATTTTCATTAATCTTCCAAAATTTAAATTGTTTAAATAATTAAAGTTTCATTATTGGTTTATTAAAAGTGATTAATGGGTTCCTACCCTTTTCATTTCCCAAAGTTTCAATCATCCAAGAAAGATAAAATCAATTATTTTACCCTCCTTTTTAATTAAACCTAAAATTTTAATAAAGGTGTTTAAATTCTTTAATTACCTTTATGCCCTTTTAGGCTTTTTTATTTTGTAACTCACTAAATTGAGTTCAAACGAACTTAAAATTTTTATGTCACCTCATTCACATGTCAATTAAGACATTAGAGGAGAAAATGTGATTTTTCTTAATTTAATTTATTTATACAATTATTTTTAGTGAAAAATAAGGGATTTCAAGGAAAATTCAACAACATGACCAAAGTAAGGTTTCTGTCCTTAAGAAACTTATGGGATGTTTATAATGACCAGAGGACCACTTGGACCAATTTTGGTGATTTTTTAACTTATATTTTATTTATTATAATTATTTTGATTTTTGGAGTGTTAGTTAATTATAAAATAAAATTAAAGTTGAAAAATGGATTTTATATTTTTCATAAATTACTCTGACCTCAAGGAGTTTACAGAAACAAATTTTACAATTTTGTAATTTTTTTTTGATTTATTGGAAATAATTTAGTGAAAAGGTTGGAAAATACATTTTTTAATATTAAAAATTGTTTTGAGCCTTTAAAATTCAATATCTTAACTTAGAGACTTAGGAAAAATATTTGGTTGGTTTTTAAGTGATTAGGAGTCAAAATGTGATATTTTTAATATTTTTATTATTTTTTAATTATTTAAATATCAAAAATATCATTAAAAATGAAAAATTTTATAAAATTCCAATTTTAATTTTTATAGACTCCTCTGATATCAGAGAGCCCATAAAACCAATTTGGTGAATTTTTGAAATGTATTTTTGGAGTTATGAATTTTTAAAGTTTAATTTTGATCGTGTGGCTTAATTAATTCATTTAGTGAGGCTAATTATTTTCAATTGACTTCAAATTTTTATGCAAGGTTCTCTGTATCCTAAAGATCAATGGAGAATTGATTTCAAGTTATTTTGTGTGTGGTTAACCCTAATTAATTAAAATTCAATTTTGAGTATTTAGGCTAATTAGGGTTATTCTTAATGAATGAAGCCTAACCATAATTATCCTAGAGTCCTCTAGTCCTAAGAAACTACCCCAAATTTTTTTAGAATTTATTGAGCAATATGCTAATTATTGGAATTAAAATACCCAAACAGTGATATAAACTTGAAAAATACATAACTTGCCATAGAGATAGCCTCTGACCTTGAAAAATTCAGGGAATGTTCCCAAGATCAGAGGCTTCAAAAGCCCTATAGTCTCATGCCATGGTGAATTGTGTATGCAAATGGAGAATCAAAATACTCAAAATAGTAAATAATTAATTAAAAAAAATACTCATCAAATTAACCTAATTCTTTTTCCACATTGTTCTCCTCTGTTCACTGCGCAAGTGGGTAATTTTATTTTATTTTTGTGATTTTTCTATGAATAGTTATGATTTTTTGAATTTTATGTTCAAAAATAAATCAAAAATCCAATTTCTCTCTCAAACTATCTCTATCAAGGGGGGCCACGTGTCGCTCCGTGGTTCGCTGGCACATTTCTGCTTATGGATGAAGCTCTCGTCCGACTGCATCTTGGCCATCCGTGCGATACACATGTGATCGGATGGATACTGCTCCTCTCTCCTAGTTTTATTCACCCAAAACCGTCTACCTTCAAACCTTGATATCTCACTCGTTTCTCAATGAAATGGAATGAATTTTTTTTTAAATGATCGTCTAATCGAGCATCTAGATGGTGATGATATACTTAAAGCATGTGAATATTTACAGAAATTTAAAATAAGCTCGGTTGGAGGAGAAAAAATTTGATACCTTTGTCTAAGAGGTAAGGCCTCAATTGGAAATGGTTGGATTGAGCTTAGGAGTGCTTGGAGAAGCTTTGAGAACAATTTGGCAGAGTTTCCCCAAGGTAATCTTTTGCATATCTTCTCTTTGGCCATGAATAGAGCTTAAATAGAAGATTTTAAGTTTAAATTGGTCAAAGCATGAGGTTGGGCTTGGTTCACCTTTCCATGGTCGGATTTGAGCCGAGAAAAGCTCCCTTGATTCAGCTTGATTAGTGGGGAGAAGTCACAATCCAAGTACAATTAGGCTTAAGCATGGGTTAGGGGAGACATGGGAGTGCTTAATTACTTTAAGGGAATCAAGAAGAGGCTCCTCCTCTTGCCCAATATGTTATGGTCACATGAACACCACTCACATGGCTTGCATTGGGTTTAAGGATGGCTTCATGGCTAGCCTATGGCTTGTCCATGGCTTGGTCAATTTCCATGAAAAAAGGTAATCTGGAATTTTTTGAAAACTTTGGATTTTTTGATTGGTTTTGTCATGATGCTATTTTTGTTTAATCAAAATGATGGGTTTTGGACTTAGGGGTGATTTAAATCGTAGGAAATGATGAGGGAAAATTTCATGTGGGCTTTGGAATGAAATTTGGGCTTTTGAATTTGTTGGAAGTGGGCTTTTAAAAAGGTTTAAGGAGGTGAGTTTTTAGGTTTGAAAACATATTGGTAGATGGGAATTTTGTAAAAGATTTGGTCAAACAAATGTTGGGTTTAGTTTAGGGATGTGACATGAGTGATTTGGAACAAATTTGAAGTGATTTTAAATTGAATTGGGTTTAATTTGGGTCTTTTTATTAAAGGTGCCAAAGTGGGTCAAATTGAGCTAACTTGCTTTAAGGTTGGGATAATGTTGGATTTGATGTAAAATTAATGTTGAGAAATGTTTATGGGGTGTAACAAAGAGTTTTCAATTTTGTTTGGGCTTTAATTTTTGGATTTGTGCCTACATGGGTAAGGTTTGGGTTTAGGCCAATTTAGGGGATTTTGACTTTGGGTTAGGTTTGGGTGGAGTTTAGGTTCAAATTTGGGACAAATCTTGTTAGTGTTTTGTTTTTGGGGATATTAGGAAGGTTTAGGAAATGATTTGGGGCAAATTGGAGTTGAATTGGGTTGGTTTGGGATAAGTTTAGGTCATGGGCCAAAATTGGGCTTTAAGCTTCAAATTGGAATTGGATCCAAATATTAATCAAATTGGGCTTGGATTTGGTCTTAATTGATCTTGGGGATATTGAATTGAAGTTTAGAATTGGATTGGATCAACATTGAGGTTAATTGGAGTGGTTTCGTTTGACAATGAGTTCACTTGGGTTAAAAATGGGTCAAATTGGGGGTTTTGGTAAAAGTGGGTTAAATTGACAAAATTGTCTTATAGTGTAGTTGAACAAAATGAAATTGGGAATACTTGGGATTTTCTGGAATTTTTTGGGAATTTTAGAATTTATGGATTTTTGGTTAAAAAGGGCATTTTGGGTATTTGGAGGGTATTGGGGGGTATTTTTGGAAATTTTGGTTTATTTGGCTAAGGATGATCAATTTGAATGGTGGAAAATGTTAAGGATTGGTTTTGAGGAATTTTGGATAATTTAGACAATTTTGCAAATTTTGGGTAGTTTCAAGTGCATTAGGTAGCTTTGGTGGGTGTAGGGCCCCGGAGGTCAAAAATTGAAATTTTGGAAAAATGAAGATTGATCAAGTTTGAGTAGAATGGAATCACTTTTGTTGAGCCATGAAGCCATATCAAGCCCATAAGAGCCATGAGAGGACTCATTTGAGGCATTCACTATGTTGTTCCTAATCCTCTTAGCCAAGGGCTTAGGGGTTGAGGACCATCTATATGGATTACCTACATGAGTCAGAAAGTCAAGCCAGGTATGAATGGTTTTAGGATTTGGAATGTGTGTGAAAGTGTAATATGTGCAGGTCAACCCTCACCAGAACAGGCCACCCAGGGTAGTCCTAAGGCCAAAGAGTCCTATAGGGAACTCATCTTTTAAACCTCCACATTTGATCTTAACCCTCCAAGTGACTTAGGGGTTTACAATCAAACTTATGGGGTTTGCAGGGAGTAAAGAGGTGTTTAAATTTCTAAGTGGTGGGTTCCATTTCTAGTCCTCTAAGATAGTCAAAGGGAAAGCCTAAGGGTAGATCCTAAGTACCAAGGAGAGAGAAGAGAAAAGACCTCATCAAAAATGAGGTCAACAAATGGACCCCCAATAGGTGTGGTGTGCTAACCAAGCACACCGCACGTACTGGTGTTGACCAAAGAGATCAACAAAACCAACACAGACGTCTAAGTGAAACACTTACAATAGAGTAGAAACAAACTTCCGCTGGGGAGTATCGAGTATATCTCCAAGTCTGGAGATCCCTGAACTCTCGGCGGGAAAAGAGAAGGAGGTGAATTCCAGATCATAAGATCTGGGAATATTTTATTTATATTTCATTTCATTTTCTGTTTTAAGTTTTAATGTGTGTGTTTAGATTTCGACTTGTTTAAGTTTCAATTTCGATTGAGGTTTAATCTAAAATCAATTCAAGGAAATCTGGATTTGAAATGAGAATTGGAACCTAGGTTCCAACCTCGGGATTGCGAAGAGAACTGGAATTTCGGTACCAGCCCGGAGTTAGAATCGGAGTTGAAATCTGGTATCAATCTCGGGAAGAGAGTCGGAATTTGTTACCGACCATGAAAGGAGAGAACTGGAATTTGGTACCAGTCTCGAAGGTTTAAAGAGAATTGGAATCTGGTTCCAGTCTCGAAGGTTTAAAGAGAACTGGAATCTGGTTCCAGTCTCCAGAGTTTAAAGAGAACTGGAATCTGGTTCCAGTCTCAAGGGTTTAAAGAGAACTAGAATCTGGTCCCAGTCTCGAATGTTTAAAGAGAATTGGAATCTGGTCCCAGTCTCGAAGGTTTAAAGAGAATTGGAATTTGGTTCCAGTCTCGAAGGTTTAAAGAGAACAGGAATCTGGTTCCAGTCTCGAAGGTTTAAAGAGAACAGGAATCTGGTTTCAGTCTCGAAGGTTTAAAGAGAACTGGAGTCTGGCTCCAGTCTCGAAGGTTTAAAGAGAACTAGAATCTGTTTCCAGTCTCGAAGGTCTAATGAGAAATGGAAACTGGTTCCAATCTGGAAAGTCTAAAGAGAAATGGAAACTGGTTCCAATCTCGAAGGTCTAAAGAGAAATGGAAACAGGTTCCAATCTCGAAGGTCTAAATAGAAATGGAAACTGGTTCCAATCTCGAAGGTTTAAAGAGAAATGGAAACTGGTTCCAGTCTCGAAGGTTTAAAGGGAATTGTAATCTGGTTCCAATCTCAAAGGTTTTAAAGGGAACTGGGATCTGGTTCCAGTCTAAAAGGTTTAAAGAGAACTGGGATTTGGTTCCAGTGTCGAACGTTTAAAGAGAACTGGAATCTGGTTCCAGTCTCAAAGGTTTAAAGAGAACTGAAATCTGGTTCCAGTCTCAAAGGCTTAAAGAGAACTAGAATCTGGTTCCAGTCTCGAAGGTTTAAAGGGTTGAAATTTGCTATGGAGATTTGAGTATAGCTGAAGATTTGTAATGAGACGTGAAAGTGTTTCACGTCCCACGAGGATCGATCAAAGTCTGATTGCTTGGCGAAGGATATGAATCCATGCCATCAAAACCAAATTGAAAATTTTCGTGGTTCTGTGTCAGTAGATTCAGTCGACCTTCTCAAAAGAGGGAAGGAAATATGGAGAGTCAAAAAGAGATTTGAGAATAGCCGAAGGCTGGGGATTTCAGATTCAGGAATTTGTCTTAGTCGCTTGTTGTGATTTAATTTTAGCTTGTTTTTCAATTTAGGGTTCACATTTATTTAGAATTCATGTTTATTTGTAGTTTGTTTTGACATTCAGATTTTTTAAAAGAGTTCTCATTTATTTTTATTTTCCCTTTGTTCTTTGTTCGATGTTCATTTAACTTAATGGCGTTTCCCATTCAATTTGCACAAAAAGAGGTGAATGCAAAACATGACATGGTCATTTTCATTCCAATTTTGTTGAAAATACATCATACAACTTGATCCAAAAAATGATGATATTTTCCGTTAGAATTCAATATCTCATACAATCCATATATATCCAAAACGGATTGTGTAAGATCCTTCAAGTTTCTTCTAAAAGCAGCTGTCAAAATCCATGTCTAAATAGTGAAATACCTGGACAATAACATTACCTTCCAATTCATCCTTCGCTGGAATGTCGTATGGATGTGCATTGGAGGTGTGTTGTCTCCTATGTAACTCACAGCTCGTAAGGCCGGAGGTTCTCTAACTCTAGATCTGGCTAGAAGTGAAAAGGAATCTTTCTGTCATCCATTCTTCAGAAAGTAACAGAGATCCGCTCAACAGGCACTCCTGGAATGCAATGCTTTGTGATGTCCGCTCCATTCCCTTTTAACACCATGATGGAACCTACCGGTAGTGGTATCTCTACTGGCACTCGAAATTCACCAGGGCCTGCTATCTGGAGGTCAGATCCGAACATGATATTGCACTAGTTGACAAAAGACACTGTGCAGAAAGGTCTAACGAAATCATGATGGTCTATGTGTGGAGGTATGTTGTCACCCTATTTGTAGATGTTAATGATGCAGCTGTTGGGTATGCAATCTACAGGCAATACCCTCCATGTTATCATCCTCTTTACCATTCTTTTAATAATATTAGGCATCGAATCCACCTCACTGCGACGGAGTATCCCTAGTGGATTTCCTCTTCTGTCTACCGCGAAGTTGTAAAAACATCCGCATAGGATCGTAACTCTTCCTTTTCATGGCATCCACCTTCGGAGTTCTGAATAAGTCTTTTCCCTCAAGCGGCCGACTCGGCCCATTTTCTGAAGTTCAATGATGCAATAATCTACAATTTACTGTTGTTCGTAATCTGAGAATACATCTGTATGCAGCTCGAGGCCTTCTAAGATATTGATCCTCTTGCCTCCAATTCTCTCAAAGTATTCAAAAGTTTTCTTTTCAACATTCTGCATTCTTTCCAACTCATATTCCGGAATTATCTGCAATCGGTGAGGTCTAGTAACGTACTGGGGAATGTATGGTTCAACCCCGGCACGCTCTCCTGCATGTCTTGGCTCCTCGGGGATAGTCTCTGTCGGGACATCCTCCGGGGTTGCTTTCGCAACAAGACTCTTCAGAACTGGTGCATCTGTTTGGCGTCGAGGCGCTAATTCTATTTCTGCTCTTCTTGGAATTTCCTTTATCTGTTTTGCTTTCCTTGGAGTTGGTCTCCTCCTTTCAGGTTCTTGACGAACCAATTTCTTCGGAGTATTTGTATTGACATTAGCAACTGTCTCTTCATGTTGAACTGCTGCTAACTTGTTAACATCTTGCGAATGCGGTGATTCTTGTTCCTCCGTTGGGTGGCAGTGACAGTAGCTCTCCTTCCCCTGGGGATTTCCGTGGGCATGGCACTGACAAGCCTGCCCTCTGTAGCAACAACGGACTTAACTTTCTTATCTTCTCCTGTTGCATGAGCGGTGTTTGTTTTTCTCTGTTTACTGGTAGATGGTTGATTTGAGCCACCCAATTTAATCACTGTATGGCTGCGGAGTTCTTCCCGATCAATCGTTTTCCATTCATTTTTTTCGTACTGTAGCCCGGCTGGTGTGAAGTCAGAGTCAATCTCGATCACGGCTCCATCCTTCTCCCTCTTTTCATCAAGTGTTAGACTCACGCCATTCTTAAAGTTCAGAACCAACCGCCCGTTCGACATATCCCTGCGGAAAACAAGGAAAGGATCAGGGGCTGTACTAAGAACAAGAACAGTAGAAAAATAAATTTGTTTATTAATGAAGAGCTTTTTATTCGTTTATTTTGAATTTAAATAGGAGTAGAAAAATATGAAGAAAGATCAAGAGTGAGACTCGATTTAAAAGGAAGGATAAAGACTTTATTATCATGATTTCACATGTTTTCTTTTAACTTTTTTTTTCTTTTAAATGATTTTCTTTATCATCCACTTTTTTTTATATTTTTGGGTTCGGACCCAGTCATAAGTAATTACAGTGCCCGTGCTTCTAGGAATGAGGATTCATCCTTCGAAACATCAGGTTGCGTAATACTTCTTTAGATATCGTCCATTAATTTGAAGCATAGGTCGTTCTCCACGGCAATTTACAAGCTGGTAGGAACCTCCTGAGTAAACTGTCTTGACCACGAATGACCCTTCCCAAGTCGGTTCAAATTTACCACCAATCTTGCGATGCGTAAGAATAGGTATTCTGAGAACCAAAACCAAGTCACCGACTTTGAATGTCCTGGGACGGACTAATTTATCATGGGCCTGGATCATCTTGGCTTGATATAGTTCCAGATTCTGCTGTGCTGAAAGTCTTTTCCCTTCCAAGCTTTCTAACTCTTCTAATCGTAGTTTGACATTTTCTTCTCTAGTGATTTTGTTTGCAACTGCAATTCTGAGAGACGGAAGCTGGACCTCTAAGGGTAGAATGGCCTCGGACCTGTACACTAAGGCGTAAGGCGTAGACTGGGTGGGAGTTCTGAAAGTCATCCTGTAGGCCCATAAGGCTTCTAACAATTTCTCGTACCAATTTCTCTTGTTGTCGGCCAAAGTTTTCTTTGGGATTTGGACAAGAGTTTTATTAAAAGCCTCAGCCAAGCCGTTCGCTCTTGGGTAGTAGATTGTTGAATAGCGCCAGTCGATCCCGTGTCTTCTGATAAAATTGTTGATCCTCGTGCTTCTGAATGCGGACCCGTTATCTGAGATAATTCTGCGTGGTAACCCACTATGGTAAATGACTTGATTCTTGAAGAACTGTAGCACGTGATGTGCTTTCACTTTTCTGAGCGGTACTGCTTCTGTCTACTTAGGAAAGTAATCTGTAGCTACAAGAAAGAAGAGATGTCCTCTTGAAGAAGGCAGTTCTATCGGACCCACAATATCTGTGCGCCAACACTCAAATGGCAACGACGCGATTGTCGGATGTAGCACATTTGGAGGCTGATGTAGAACCACTCCATGTACTTGGCACTGGTAACAACTCTTGGCACCTTCATGCAATCGTTCATCATTAAGTGCCAGTAGTACCCTAGTCTTTTAATCTTCATTTTCATTTTCAGACCCCGATTGATGAGCGCCACAAAGTCCTGAGTGTACTTCTTTGATAATTTCACGAGCCTCAGACCAGCTCAGGCATCTTAGCCACATCTGTTTAAAAGGCCTTCTGTATAACATGTTGTTTATTAATGCGTAAGAAAGAGTTCTTTTCTTTATTTGATGGGCTATCGACTTATCGTCCGGTAGGTTTTCTGTTTGCAAGTAGTCTATTAGTGGCTGCCGCCAATCTTCTGTATTTTCTGTCACTGCTGTAATTGTTTCTTCTACTTTTTCTGATTTGTGTATTGTATCCATGTCGAGCTGTGATAGGACCTGTCGTCCTTGAACTATCATTTCAACTGACTCATCCTGCAAGCAGGTAAATTCTTTTGCAAGTCGAGCTAAAGCATCTACGAGAGCATTTTCTCTCCTGGGAATCTTGTAGATTGTTACATTTGGAATTTGCTCCTACAGTTTCATGGCGTACTGAAAGTACTGCTCGAGTTTTGGTTTTAAAATCCTGCACTGTCCCTCAACTTGCTTAATGATCAACTGTGAATCTCCGTAGATATTGATATCTGTTATTCCCATATGAATAGTTAATTTCAATCCTGTTATGAGGGCTTCGTATTCTGCTTCATTGTTTGTACACGGTTCTGTTAGATGGTAGGAATACCTAAACATCCCCCGCTCCGGTGTTATAAAGATAAGTCTGATTCCTGCCTTACCGGGCACTATCGTTTGCGATTCTTTATCTTTATGTGTTGAAGATGCTCCATCGAAGTACAGTTCCCAACGCTGATCATCGGGGTCTTCTATGCTCATTATCTGCTCGTCTGGCAAGTCATCGTTGAGAGGCGATTCTGCCGGTAAAGGGTGTGCTGCAAGGAAGTCTGCTAGGACTTGTCCCTTTACGGCACGAAGAGGAACGAAAGTTATATCGAATTGCAATAGTATCATCGACCACCTGGCAAGTCTGCCGGAAAGCGTCGGTCGGGTCATCAAATATTGCAACGGATTAAACTTCGAAATAAGGTTGACCTTATGAGAAAGCATGTAGTGCCTGAGCTTCTGTGCGGCAAAGATCAGGGCCAAACAGTGCTTCTCAATAGGAGGATACTTTACCTCCGTCGGAATTAGACGACGACATAAGTAGTAGAGTGCATTTTCTTTTCCCTCGTCATTGACCTGGGCTAGCAGGGCTCTGAGAGAGTCGTCTAGAGTTGCGGTATAAAGTATCAACGGTCTACCCGAGACTGGGGCTGCTAAAACAGGAGGTGTCATTAAATACTATTTGATGTCATCGAATGCATGTTGACATTTGGAGTCCCAAGTAAACTTGGCATCCTTCTTGACCAAAGCAGAAAAAGGCTGACACCTTCCTGACAAATTCGAGATAAAGCGTCGAAGATATGCTAATTTTCCTTGAAAGGATCGTAGTTGTTTCAAGGTTTTGGGAGGCGGCATTTCTAAGATAGCTTTAATCTTTTTCGTATCGATTTCAATTCCACGATGTCGAACAACAAATCCTAAGAATTTCTCAGAGGTGACGCCGAAGGCGCATTTCAAGGGATTCATCTTAAGGTTATATTGTCTTAACCTCTCGAAAACAATTCTCAAATCATACAAGTGATCTTCCTTTAATTTGCTCTTGATGACCACATCATCCACGTAACACTCTACTTGGTTGTGAATGAGATCATAAAAAATCCTCGTCATTTCTCTTTGGTAGGTTTCTCCTACGTTCTTTAATCCAAACAGCATCACTGTGTAGCAGTGTACTCCAATTGGCGTTCTGAAGGCTGTAAGCTTTTCATCTTCTGGTGCCATCTTTATCTGGTTGTATCCCGAAGATCAATCCATGAAAGAAAAGATTTCATGTGTTAAAGCAATGCCGATCATCAATTCTGGAATTGGTAGCTGGAATTCATCCTTTGAATATGCTTTATTCAAATCTCTGAAATCCACGCAGATTCCGATCTGACCATTCTTTTTTCTGACTAGTACCACATTGGCTAACCAAGTTGGATATTGTTCATCACGAACAAATTTAGCGTCTATTAGCTTCTTAACTTTTGTTATTACTTGTTGTTCAATCTCCCGACGCATTCTTCTCGGAGTTTGTCTGCTGGAACAGCAGTGGGATTTACTCCTAACTTATGAACTGCGACTTCTGGAGCTAATCCTGGCATTTCATCATAACTCCAAGCAAAATAGTCCTTGAATTCCATCAATAGCTTGATTATCTCTTCGGAGTCTTCTTTATTGAGTAAGGAGCTAACAAAGGTCGGCCTAGGCTCTTCGCTAGTACCTAAGTTAACTTCCATTAACTCGTCTATTGTAGATTTAATTTCTTCTTCGAATTTTGGCGGAGCATCTCCGATTGGTATATCTTCGAGATCTTCTGAAGCTTCCAAGCAGTCTTCATTAGGCTCGCAAGTGACAACCAAGAAAAATCCCATATCGTCAACTGATCCTACCGTGCCGAATCCGAGACCATGTTTTGAATTGGGAGGCCGGCTGGCATTATTCCATAATTTTTCAAAATGTTGTGATTGACCTTATGTCCATTGTTTAGGTAAGACACCACGCTAAATTAAATTTTGAACACGGGGAGAGTACCACTCAAAAAACAGTTCCATTAGTTCAGATGAAGCAACATCTTCAAATTGTACATCATTTTTAGTTTTGGAAGAAGAAGCACCACGGTAAAACTTGATTGGTTTAGTACCACCACCATGCACTTCCTTGACCATCATACCCTTGACCATATAAGGGTGGATCGGGGTTAGGGTCATAGTATGTACATAGTGGTTAATCTTCTCGTACATTGATTTATATTCTTCATTCTTTTCATCTTCGAGAGAGATCTTGAACTGAGGTTTCTTCTGACTTATCGCCATTGCTTCTTTCTTGATTTCTTCTTCTTCGGAACTGGTCTCCCAATCAATGTCGATGACTGGTTTCTTCTGTCCAACTGTTCTAACGTCTCTTCCACGACCTCGTCCCCGACCTCGACCTCGGGTGCGAGTTCTAGAGAAACCTTCACCATCTCGCCGTAAGGGAGTGGTGAGTAACTGTTGGACTAGAATTTCAGGCTCTTCATCGTCTTGCACTTCTTTTGCTTCATTTGGTATGACATTTCTGGAGAAGATTGTTTTCTTTGGAGGCGCATAATTGGCTGCATCTTTGTGAATTCCGATTTCATGCACGGAGAATGGTTGCAAGTAACCTTTGAGACACTGTTCTCCTGCTTCGTGATACTTTATGCACTGGTGCAAAGATGACGGTACCATCAAGTATTCATGGATCCATGGCCGACCCAGTAGAGTGTTGAATGATGTTTGAGAATCAATTATGTGGAATTTTGCGATTGTCTTTGCTAAATCACTTGTCATCATCAGTAATATTATCGATCTAAGAGATCTTTCTCTTTTCTGATTGAACCCTCTTAATAACATCTTGTCTGCTTTGAGGTCGCAAGCATCAATTTCCAAATATGCTAACGTTCGAAGGCTCATTATGTTTATTGATGCTCCCGGATGAACCAACACCCTAGAGAGCGTAAACTTTCCCATAGTGAATGAAATGTAAAACGGTCGGTTGTGATCAGCTGTTCCCAGTAATAGATCATTGTCCGTGAAGGTAACACCTCGCTGTTCTTTTAACGAGCAACCTTGTCGAAGGAATTATCGGCCATTTAAGCTAAACAAACCTCTGGATCAAGTAGAGCCTTGATTAGAGCTACCCTCATCTCCTTTGACAGGATCAGAGCGTCGTATATGCTTAGTTTGGCTGGTAGCTTCCTAAGATGGGCTAGCACATTATAATCCACTTTATTACCATGCTCCTCGGTTTCTTCCCGAATGGGCAATTCCTCTGCTGGGGTTGGCTCCTCCTGAGCAACCACCTGTTATACTTTATCCTTTGGACCCATTCTCGGAGGTAAAACTTTTCCACTTCTTAGGCTGACTTCAGTCACTTGTTCTGAGTCTGGTACTGGATCTACTAATATTTCCCCTTGAATTGGAATGACTGGCTTTTCTGGAGTTGCTTCAGAATCCGATAACTCTAATTTTATCGTGATTGAAGCTCCTCGAAATTCACAAATGGACTCGTTGCTTGTTGAGCTTTTGTAGCCATCCTTGTGAACGTCTTCTCCTTCGTCGTGGTCATTGAGGTTTAGTATGATTTGAGAATCGTTATTTATAAAGGAATCGAGATCCATCTTAGCTTGGTTTTTGTTAGTTACGTAATCGTTAGAAACAGTCAAAACGTAGCCAACACCAAAACTCTTATCATTATAAGATCCCGCCGGGGCAAGCAAATAATCATACAGAGTCAGAGGTTCGAGAGATTTCTCCCTCGAATCGGAAACAACCATCCTAGGATAAGCAGTCCCTATTCTACCCTTCGGAGCCTCGATCTTCTTCTCTTCTACGATCTTCTCCTCCTTCTGGGGCGGTTCTCCGATCGCAAGAGATAGTGTCGGCTCGACAGGTTTTAAACTTTGAGTTGAAGCACGCACTGAAGCGTTCTGGATATGATCCAAAATTTTCTTTGAAGACTTTGTCCAGACGGTATTTCATCCATCATCGGTAGTATACGGGTTTATCGGAACAATAGAATCCGTCGAGATAACATTGACGGAACCTCTTTTTTGGGGTTCCTTCATGTATTCCTTCAGATCGTTATGTTCCCTTTCCGGAGATTGTCTTCAAGCCAAATCTTGAAAGTGATGCAATCCTCTATCTTATGCCCGAGCATCCGGTGCTAAGAGCAATAATTTGGATGATCTTTCTTATTGACATCTTCTGGCCTTTTGAGCTCTGGTAGCTAAAAATCGGGTGTCTTCATTAAACTGCGGAACATCTTCGCTACTGCTTTAGTTTTAAATGGATATTCCTTATTCAGAAAATCATTCAGGGTACGCTGTGGATGAGGCGGTTGTTCATAATGCTGAGGCGACTGATAACTCGGTCGAGGTTGTTGATAACCATGCTGAGGTTGCCGATAAGTATGCTGCGGTGGTTGATAGCTAGGTTGTGGCCACTCTGGCTGTATCTGCACTGGCTGTTTGCACTTATCTACTGCCGTGACGATTCCATATTTCTTTTCAAATGCTTTTACGGGTTTCTGTTTATCGGTCTTGTCCACGAAACTTAGCTGCTTTGCTACCTCTTGTAAGCTCTCAGCCTTGCTAAGCAACTTCTCGAAAGTCTTGATTGTAAATCCTTTAAGGAGAAGTACTATTGGGCCATGGATACTCTTAAGCAAGATGCCGACTGCATGATGTTCTTGAAGTCGTGGTTCACACTTCATGCTTAAATTTCTCCATCGAAGTATGTAATCTACTAAAGTCTCGTTTGGTTTCTAGTGCTCCACCACTACATCACCGATGGAGATGTGGTGTCGAGCCCCGGCAAACCGCTTAACAAAGAGGTTTTTCAATTCTGCAAAGGTTTTAACTAAACCATTTGGCAATTCTGCGTACCAGTCGAAGGAGATCCCTGACAAACTGCAAACAAACTGATTGAAGAGTAAAGCATCACTCCCACCGGCATTGCAGTAACTAGCACGAAAATGTGCAAGATGCTACCGGGGGTTTCCTGTTCCATCAAAAGTCTTAAACAGAGGTGGTACGAAGCCTTTCGGGTATTGGACTGCATCGAACTCTTCGGGGTAAGGTCTACCCGTCTGAATAGATGCTCCACTCTTGGATTGTGCTAAAGCTTCTCGCACCTACTGTTCTACCATGTTTTTAATGTCCTTTTTGGGAATCATACTTTGTGTAGAATCCTTCTTTGGTTGCTCGTCTCCGTTGACGGATGTGATCTCTTTTCCTCCATCTGCAATATGGATGATCTCTGGGGGTGTTTCTTTCTGAGGTTGCACCTGACTCTGGAGAGTGGCTAAAGCAGCAGCCATCTCTTCCATCCTCTTTTCCATCTGGGAAATTGTGTCATCTATTTCCCAAAGCTGTATTCTCATCACTTCTGGCTCATCTCTTTCCGCAGCTGTCGAAGCATCTTGCGAAGCTGATGATTCTCGTGTCTCAACAATATTGATCTCGGCGTACTCCTCATCCATGAACTCTCATGAATCAACTTCATTTTTTTAACTTTTCTCCTCTTTCTTTTACCAACCGTCGGATATCCATCCTTAGCTTTCCTATAGCATCCTCATGGGGTCTCTTCCAGACGGTCTCGCGGTTGTTGTGTGATGGCTATTGAACTTCTTTTTCGGGAGTTTCTTTTATTGCAGTAGCACTTCCTTCTGATTCAGGATCTTTGACGAGGCTTTTCTTCTCATGACTTTGTGTTGGTCTCGGCTCTATAATAATAGGTCGCCACGCCATCCTTCTTGCAGCAGAAGGCCTAGGACCGGACGATCTGTCGGCTATATGCTGGTAGGTGGTGTCCTCCCTAATATGATGGCCCGATACAACAACAGGTGAACTTGCTCTCATTTTCTTCCTTGGTTTCTCTATGGCAGTGATAGGCTCTACTCGCGGTCCGAGGCGGGATCTAGCTGGCACTCGTCCAATTCTTCTTAGGATTTCTGACACGAGGCATCTTTCTTTCTTTGGCAATTTTTCTATCACAGCTTGTAGCCGAGCAAATGGCGCAGTCTTAACCCTTTTTCTTTTGTAGTTACTATAGTATGCATGTCGGGGTAATGTAGCGCAATCCTTCGAACGTTTTCTTCATCCGATGTAGTAGAGAGGGGGTGAAACCTTCTCCCTTCCAACAGAGGTATATACTCAGGCAGTTCTTCTCTTTCCTCAGGAATTTCCTCTAGATAAGCAACTTCAGCAGCTTTGGCTTTCTCGATCTTGGCGATCTTTCAACTTCTATTTCTCCTTTGAGTCCGAGTTAGGGGTACAACTCTTGAACTAGACCCAATCTCGAAAACAGATGGTATTGTAGCAAAATCTGTACCCTCCACGGTGACAGGCTTATCACAGACTTGGATTTCCTTCGCCTTCAGTTGGCAGAACCCAGGGTAGGTGCAGAGATGACTAGACCAGTGGGGGTAGAGACAACAGTCCTCCCCGAATAGCAGTACATCTCTCGGCTGGATCCCTTTGCAGGGGAGGGAATTCTTGAGTCGACTTCAAGTTAAACTCAATTACGGGCTTCTAAGTTTCTGGCACTTTGTCCATTAGTGCAAAGAGAGTGACGTCAGCGAACTTAATATCTTTGTTGTCGAATCCTTGTCCAAAACGGATGATTCCATTGTCGGGCAGTTCATCCTTATAGACGGAGAATTCCATTCTATTGGTGAAGGAGAAAATTAACTTTGGTGTAGTCATTTTCTGCAGTGTAGATTCCGAATGTCATTCCCGAATTATGCTTCCTTTCGTCACAAAACTTAGGACATAAAAGAAAGAGTCCGGACACATTTTTCGTTTATCTTAATGTATTTGTGATTTAAAATAGAATTCGTTTATTAGAAGGTTGTTCATTAGAGGATTTGTGTGTTAGGAAAAAAATGATTAAAGTATAGAAAAGGTAAAGGACCCGATTCAGAATTGGAAAGGAAGAGAAAGTCTCGCAAAACTTCTCAACCCGAGGGACCGCTCCTAAGCTAACACCTATTGAGGGTCCACCCCACCTCAAAAAAGAGGTAAAAGGATTTTGGAACCTCTCTATTTAGGGGTGTCTAAACAGTGGCTCCTAAATCCAAGAGAAGTTGGCTATACCCGTTTAAGATAGAAATGAACGTGTTATGCCAACAGATAGAATGGTAGTTTGCTCTACTAGGGACATGGATACAGTACTGATTTTTGAAAGCAAAACCATCTGATCAAAATGGAGAGAGGAACTAGTCCCCAGCGGAGTCGCCAGAAGTTGTCGGCATATTTTTAGGTTATGTGTTTTGAAAAGGGGTCGCTACAGAAGTTGTCGGCAAATTTTTTAGATTTTAAATTCAATTTAAATATATATATAATTTAGAAAGTAGTATTTGATTTTGAAAATAATTTTGAGTTTGAAAATTTTAAGATATGAAATCAAACCGATCTCACATCCCAAATAGTTTATATAAACGAGCACCGCACCACAAACCGTATATCTATCCCGAAGAATAGACACAATGCTTGATGATGGGGCTCGGTTAAATAAACTAGAAGATTTATGACATCTGTTTGGTCTGCGAACCAACTTTATAAGCCGACAAGTTCCCCTGCTTAACATAAAGAAATTAAGCAGGGTTTATATTACCTGGGTTCTTAAAGTTCCCTATAAGGGCAAGCCCCTATAGTTAATTACATTTTAAATGATAGGAATCATTTAAGAAATCTCTCGATAATGATCAGTGGTTTTGCTCTCTAGAATTTCAAAGTTTAAGGTTTTCAAACAATTAGATTTTGGAAATTTTAATTGGGAATGGATCAAATTTGGAATAGGTAATTTCAGGAGTCCAAAGGAAGAAAAGTAGGAGAAGCTGAGGATCCAAGAGGAATCTTGGCAACTTCCCAAACTATCCTATAGTTTGGCTTGAATTTTAGAATTTATTTAATATTGCAATCCTGACAATTTTAATTAATTAGGACTTATATTTATATGATATAATCACACAAATAGCCTCGAAGATGTGAGGGTTTTTTGTCGTAGCAAACGACTACCTCGGAGTCCTAAGACCTGTTAGGGCATAATTTACATGACATGATCATGCAAATGCCTAACGAAGAGTTGAGGATTTATGTTGCACTAGGCAAACTACCTCGAAGTCCTATGGCTTGGTTATTTAATTCTAAGAAAGGTTTAGCTGGTGTAGATCCGAGTTTCTGTCGAAGTAGATGGCCGTGCTGCCCACTATGCTCCGAGCTCCTTGTTGTTGAAGAGGTTTAGTTTTAGAAGGTGAAAATCAGGAGATGAGAGAAGTGTTTTGGTTTAGAAATCTTAAAGTCCAAATATTTTTAATATTTTAATTAAAACAAATTTTAAAGTTGTTTAAACAGAACCGATTAAGATCCAACGGTTCCGTCATCCCGGCACCTTTATTTTCATCGAATTCACTTAGTCCAGATGAATTTGCTAAACTCAACTGAATGAGTTCTACACTTTCATTTAGACCGTGAGAAATCCCGTTAGCAACACGTGGGTTACATCATCCGAGGTATTCCTGATCATTCAACGAGACATTTTAATTTAGTTGCAATTGTAGTTTTGTTGTTCTATTTGTGATTAAATTTTGAGTTGTTTTATATTTTAGAATGTTGTGGCGATGAATTTTATCTTGTGGTGACTTTTAATTTAGTTTTGTGTTTCAGTTTTGTGACTATCATAAAGGTTTCAGTTTTCAAGCAACAATCTTGTTTAACATGGAAGAAAAAGTAAAGTGCAGTGCATGTAAGTAAATTGCAATAAAGTAAATTGCAATGAAATAAAAGCGTACCTGGAGGGTCTTCCCGTCATCCTAAGATGCACTTAAAACACATGTTAAGACATTTAAATATTTCAACAAGTACCTAGGTAAAGCTAAGGGAAGGTTCTGGTTGTCTACCTCTAACTAGTCATTTCTTATGATGTCTAGGTTCTTGTGTTTTGTTTATGGATGATTTTCTTCACCAAAGAACAATTAAGTTCAATTGTTCTTCTAAAACATCTCATCATATTGAGAAAATGCTTAGGACGAGTCCTAAACATCTTTTCAATACTTCCGAGATAATTTTGAGTCCAAGTAAATTTAGTTGCACAAGTGAATTAATCATCCAGGAGTTTAGTTAAGCTTTGTCTCTTGCTCAGTGAACTTGGGCATTTGATTACATGATGAATGATGTGACATCTCACTTAATACTTCATTTAAGAGTTATAATAATTAAAGCTTTTAGGGGCAAGTTGGTTTGTTGAGAATTTTGATCATTCTTAATTTGAAGTTTGAGTTAATGGTTTAAAGTGATTTGGTTTAATTATGAGGTTTTAATTAATAATTTTAAGTTTGGAATAGTGTTCAAATTATTTTTGGTTTAAATCTTTATACTTTAAGTGATCTTAATATTTTAAATTAATCTTTGGTGTTTCAAATTCACTTAGATTATTCATATATCTTAATGATTTGGTTTAGGTTAATTATGATATTTTAGGTTAATCTTGATTAGTTTGATTTTTTATATTCTTAATTATGAATTCTCTTAATATGTCAAATTTGTTTTACTTTTATTATTGAGTGATGTTAATTTAATATAATTTAAATTTAATTTAATTGAATTTAACTTAATTTAATTTAATTTAATTTCAATCTTTTAAATATAATTTAATTTAATTGTTAAAATGTTAATTTAATTTAATTTTAATTTTAATTTAATTTTTACTTAATTTAATTTAATTTTAATTTTAATTTAATTTAATTTAATTGTTAAACCACTTAATATTTTGAGCTTTCCTTTAATTTAAGGGTTTTTTTTTAATTTTTAATTTACTTAGTTTGGATTATCATTTTAATCTTAATTAAGAGTTAAATATTATTGAAGTGATTTATTTAAGGTTTTTTTTTTTAAGAATTAATATCCTCTCAAGTTATATCCCTATTTTTAATAATTCAAATTTTAATTAATCTTCCAAAATTTAAATTGTTTAAATAATTAAAGTTTCATTTTTGGTTTATTAAAAGTGATTAATGGGTTCCTACCCTTTTAATTTCCCAAAGTTTTAATGATCCAAGAAAGATAAAATCAAATATTTTACCATCAATTTTAATTAAACCTAAAATTTTAATATAGGGGTTTAAATTCTTTAATTACCTTTATGCCCTTTTAAGCTTATTTATTTCATAACTCACTAAATTGAGTTCAAATGTACTTAAAATTTTTATGTCACCTCACTCACATGTCAATTAAGACATTAGAGGAGAAAATGTGATAATTGTGAATTTAATTTATTTATATAATTATTTTTAGTGAAAAATAAGGGATTTCAAGGAAAATTCAACAAAATAACCAAAGTAAGGTTTCTATTCCTAAGAAAATTATGAGATGTTCCGAATAACTAGAGAACCACTTGGACCAATTTTGGTGATTTTTTAAGTTATTTTTAATTTATTATAATTATTTTGAGTTTTGGAGAGTTAATTAATTTTAAAATAAAATTAAAGTTGAAAAATAGATTTTATATTTTTTCTAAATCTCTCTGACCTCAAGGAGTTCAGAGAATCAAATTTTACGACTTTTGATTTTTCTTTGATTTATTGGAATTAATTTAGCGAAAAGGTTGGAAAATACATTTTTTAATATTAAAAATTGTTTTGAGCTTTTAAAATTCAATATCTTAACTTAGAGACTTAGGAAAAATATTTGGTTGGTTTCTAAGTGATTAGGAGTCAAAATGTGACATTTTTATGATTTTTAATATTTTTATATTTTTTATTATTTTTTAATTATTTAAATATCAAAAACATCATTAAAAATGAAAAATTTTAGAAAATTCCAATTTTAATTTTTATAGACTCCTCTGATGTCGATGACCCACAAAACCGATTTGGTAAATTTTTGAAATGTATTTTTGGAGTTATGAATTTTTAAAGTTTAATTTTGATCATGTGGCTTAATTAATTCATTTAGTGCGGCTAATCATTTTCGATTGACTTCAAATTTTTATGCGAGGTTCTCTCGTATCCTAAAGATCAATGGAGAATTGATTTCAAGTTATTTTGATGTGTTGTTAACCCTAATTAATTAAAATTGAATTTTGAGAATTTAGGCTAATTAGGGTTATTCTTAATGAATTAAGCCTAACCATAATTATCCTTGGGTCCTCTTGTCCTGAGAAACTTCCCTAATTTTTTTCTAGAATTTATTGAGCAATATACTAATTATTGGAATTAAAATACCAAAACAGTGAAATAAATTTGAAAAATACATAACTTGTCATAGAGATAGCCTCTGACCTTGAAAAATTCAGAAAATGTTCCCAAGATTAGAGCCTTCAAAAACCCTATGGTCTCATGCCATGGTGATTGTGTATGCAAATGGAGAATCAAAATACTTAAAACAGTAAATAATTAATTAAAAATAAAATACTCATCAAATTAACCCAATTCTTTTTCCACATTGTTCTTCTCTGTTCACTGAGCAAGAGAGTATTTTTATTTTATTTTTGTGATTTTTATATGAAAAGTTATGATTTTTTTAGGTTTATGTTCAAAAATAAATTAAAAATCCAATTTCCCTCTCAAACTATCTCTATCAAGGGGTGCCACGTGTCGCTCTGTGATTGGCTGACACATTTCTACTTATGGATGAAGCTCCTATCTGACAGCATCTCGGTCGTCCGTGCGATACACATGTGATCGGACGGCTACTGCTCATCTCTCCTAGTTCTGTTCACCCAAAACCGTCTACCTTCAAACCTTGATATCTCACTCATTTCTCAACGAAATTGAGTAAATTTTTTTTTAAAATGATTGTCTAATCGAGTAGCACACATCTATATGGTGATGATATACTTAAAGCATGTGAATATTTACAGAAATTTAAAATAAGCTCGGTTGGAGGAGAAAAAATTTGATACCTTTGTCCAAGAGGTGAGGCCTCAATTGGAAATGGTTGGATTGAGCTTAGGAGTGCTTGGAGAAGCTTTGGAAACAATTTGGTAGAGTTTCCCCAAGGTAATCTTTTGCATATCTTCTCTTTGGCCATGAATGGAGCTTAAATAGAGGAGTTTAAGTTCAAATTGGTCAGAGCATGAGGTTGAGCTTGGTTCACCTTTTCATGGTCTGATTTGGGCTAAGAAAAGCTCCCTTGATTCAGCTTGATTAGTGGGAAGAAGTCACAATCCAAGTACAATTAGGCTTAAGCATGGGTTAGGGGAGACATGGGAGTGCTTAATTACTTTAAGGGAATCAAGAAAGAGGCTCCTCCACTTGCCCAATATGGTATGGTCACATGAACACCACTCACATGTCTTGCATGGGGCTTAAGGATGGCTTCATGGCTAGCCTATGGCTTGTCCATGGCTTGGTCAATTTTCATGAAAAAAGGTTATTTGGAATTTTTTGAAAACTTGGAATTTTTTGATTGGTTTTGTCATGATGCTATTTTGGTTTAATCAAAATGATGGGTTTTGGACTTAGGGGTGATTTAAATCATAGGGAATGATGAGGGAAAATATCATGTGGGCTTTGAAATGAAATTTGGGCTTTTGAATTTGTTGGAAGTGAGCTTTTAAAAAGGTTTAAGGAGGTGGGCTTTTAGGTTTGAAAACAAATTGGTAGATGGAAATTTTGTAAAAGATTTGGTCAAACAAATGTTGGGTTTAGTTTAGGGATGTGTCATGAGTGATTTGGAACAAATTTGAAGTGATTTTGAATTGAATTGGGTTTAATTTGGGTCTTTTTAGTAAAGGGGCCAAAGTGGGTCAAATTGGGCTAACTTGGTTTAAGGTTGGGCTAATGTTGGATTTGATGTAAAATTAATGTTGAGAAATGTTTATGGGGTGTATCAAAGAGTTTTCAATTTTGGTTGGGCTTTAATTTTGGGATTTGGGCCAATTTGGGTTAGGTTTGGGTTTAGGCCAATTTAGGGATTTTGACTTTGGGTTAGGTTTGGGTGGAGTTTAGGTTCAAATTTGGGGCAAATCTTGTTAGTGTTTTGTTTATGGGCATATTAGGAAGGTTCAGGTAAAGATTTGGGGCTAATTGGAGTTGAATTGGGTTGGTTTGGGCTAAGTTTAGGTCATGAGCCAAAATTTGGCTTTAAGCTTCAAATTGGAATTGGATCCAAATGTTAATCAAATTGGGCTTGGATTTGGTCTAAATTGATAATGGGGATATTGAATTGAAGTTTAGAATTTGATTGGATCAACATTGAGGTTAATTGGAGTGGTTTGGTTTGACATTGGGTTTACTTGGGTTAAAAATGGGTCAAATTGGGGGTGTAAAAGTGGGTTAAATTGACAAAAGTGCCTTATGGTGTTGTTGAACAAAATAAAATTAGGAATATTTGGGAATTTTTGAAATTTTCTGAAAATTTTTGGAATTTATGGATTTTTGGTTAAAAATGACATTTTTGGTATTTGGAGGGTATTGGGCGGTGTTTTTGAAAATTTTGGTATATTTGCCTAAGGATGATCAATTTGAATGGTTGCAAAATGTTTAGGATTGGTTTTGAGGAATTTTGGATATTTTAGGCAATTTTGCAAATTTTGGGTAGTTTCAATGGCATTTGGTAGGTTTGGTGGGTGTAGGGCTCCGGAGGTCAAAAATTGAAATTTTGGAAAAATGAAGATTGATCAAGTTTGAGTAGAATGGAATCACTTTGGTTGAGCCATGAAGCCATATCAAGCCCATAAGAGCCATGAGAGGACTCATTTGAGGCATTCACTAAGTTGTTCCTAACCCTCTTAGCCAAGGGCTTAAGGGTTGAGGACCATCCATATGGATTACCTAAATGAGTCAAGAAGTCAAGCTAGGGATGAATGGTTTTAGGATTTGGAATGTGTGTGAAAGTTTAATATGTGCAAGTCAACCCTCACCAGAATAGGCCACCCAGTCCTAAGGCAAAAGAGTCCTATGGGGAACACATCTTTTAAACCTTCACATTTGATCTTAACCCTCCAAGTGACTTAGGGGTTTACAATCAAACTTATGGGGTTTGCAGGGAGTAAAGAGGTGTTTAAATTTCTAAGTGGTGGGTTCCATTTCTAGTCCTCTAAGATAGTCAAAGGGAAAGCCTAAGGCTAGATCCTAAGTACTAAGGAGAGAGAAGAGAAAATACCTCATCAGAAATGAGGTAAACAGCCTCAGCATCGTCATCATCACCAAAAGAAAACTCAACATCCTTAGGATCAACATATGGTGAGAAACTAGGAAAGGTAGGAAACCGAACATCATGCTCTCCCTTCAGGAATCTAACGAGAGCTTCATCATACTCGGCATCGTAACTACTCTTCCTCTCGGGTATACTCAGATAAATGATCAATTTTCTTATCAATAGAATCAACTCTACAGTGAGTTTGAAATAACTCATGCTGCTGCTCTAAAAACTGATCATGCATCGATTCCCAAAAACTAGATGGTGGCTCAGCAGTAGAAGTAGAAGGTATGGAAGTAGAAGGTCTACCTGAAGTGTGTGCAGAAGTAGGAGCGGTCGATCTCTTCCCTCGAAGATGATCATAGATACTAACACTCTCCTGCCCAATTGGCTTGGTAGACTTCAGCTTCTCCTCAAAAATATCAGCAATGACTCTATTACTAACACATAAAGAATAGATCAAAGATGGGAATCCCAGTCCCGCAGAAGAGTTGGATCTAGCAATAGACTCCACAGAATCATAAATAATACTGTCGACATCTATCAGCTTCGTCTCCTGAATGCAATAGTTTAAGATAGCTCGATCTCTGGTGACTTCAATCAGGTGGTTGGAAGGTAGAAGTCTAGCAGAAATAAAATAATGCCAAGCCTTTGAAATACCATTTAATTTGGAAGATTGTAAATTTACGCGTTTTTCATTTTGAATCTTCTAGGCTCCAGTGCCGTCAGTCAAATAAGCAATAATCATCTCAAGATCTACCTCAGATGGAGATAATCCAGAATAGTGGCACTCGATGGTAGGTGGCAGTCCATAAAACACATTGATCCTCTCTGGAGAAAATCCTATTCCAATACATCTTACGAAGACTTTGTAGTCTTCTGCATCTATAAAGTTAGCATAAAATTCACGAACGACTAGAATAACAGCAATAGCAGTGAAATAACAGAATCATTGCCAGTTCTGCGCAACGATTGTGTTCTCAATCATTTCACTTGGATTGTAAAAGCTTCGCTCCGAGATAAACTTTCTCAACGTCGCAAATTCATGATATCAAAAATGCGTTGCCGCAGTCGCGAACTTGCTATTGTCAAAATTTTCTCGTCCCTTCCCTTGCTTAGATTTCGGTGCCATCTAAGCGTGAAAGAAAACAAGAACAAATTTAGGAATCAAATATTTAAACTCTTTTTAAGTTTAAGAAACTTAAATTAAGTTTAAAAATCCAAATAGAATATCTAAAAATTAAAAGTTTTCTCAAAATTTTGGTTTTTAGCAAAACATAGGAAAAACTATGGTGAAGATCGAAAATAAATGGATTAGAGTGTAGATATGACCTCGAGACGAAGAAATAAAGTGATTTCGCGCCCAAATACTTGATGTTTTGACCTCAAAATGGATCTAAGAGGTGTATTTTCGCGAAAATGGGGAAGAACATGAAGCTTATGCGTCATCCATGGCTAATGAGGTTTATATCGTGTTTTTCGGGTAAGCAGGCCGAACCGGCGCTTAGGCTCCGAATTTTGGCGCCTAGGCGCCAGACTCACCTTTCACAAAAATCACTCTAAAATTTTTATTTTCCACCAAAATTCATAAATTCAACTTCCAATGACTCATATTTGAATCAGGCTTCAGTTTCTAACTTCCAAAACATTTTCCAAAAATTTAAAAAATTAAATATTAAATCCACCAAGCAAACACAAGGTTTAAATCAAACTTCTCTAATTTCCATTTATAATCTTCAGTATTGGCTCAATACACTTCAGATAAGTATAATATAATGATTCAAGTCCTAACACACAATCAAATAACACAATTTGAAAACAAATACAACACACATTGAACATGAAAGCAAATACACAAACAAACACAATTGATTTACTAAATCGATACAATGACTCACTAGATAAATCACAATCTCACCAAATCATTATCTAATCTCCATTATGTTCACAATGAAGATTGCTTGGCCTACAAAGGAAGAATACTAACGCTCTCGGAAAATCCGTAGTCATTTTCTCGTCGATCCACTTGTTCTTCGCATACATCTCCACTTGAGAATCTTGATAAGCCGCTAGAGGATCAAATTAGAGTTTCGCAAGCCATTCCATGTTCAATCTTATGATACATCTCATGAAGGCAATCTCCAATGCTTTTGAAATCTGCTTCAAATTTATCAAGATGACTAGAAATTTTCTCCAAACTTACATCGATGAAAGCATTGAAGTAGGGTTGAGGATATTTTGGACCTTTGTCTCTTGTCTTTTCTCCAAGATTTCTCCTCTCCATTTCTTCAAAAATCCTCTCTAATCTCTCAAAAATGGAGTGTATGGGTCGAACTATTGATTGCTTAGGGATTTGGGATGAAGATGGGTTAATTTAAAGGTGACAATCGTGTGAAAAACAGAAAGTTTTCGATTTTTACACGACCCAGTAACCGCGGCGCTTAGGCGCCAAATCTGGCGCCTAGGCGCCGGACCCATTGATACACAACTTATTCTGGCGCTTAGGCGCCGAATTCTGGCGCCTAGGCGCCAGAACCATGCTCAACTCTGTTTCGTCTAACGTCAAATTTCAAGGTTTCGTTCTCTAAAAATAGGTAAATTATAATGGTAAGATCAGAAAAATCTCAATAACACAATTATACATAATTTCAATGAAGGTTAACTTGATCTCCTTTTTACTCACATATGAAATGGAGTGATCCAAAGTCAAAACTTTATATACTTCAAGATAATTTTTATTTTTTTGAAGTTATATAAAATTTATCAAGACTGAGGCATAACCATACATCAACAATGTAAAAACACACTAAAAATAAAAAATCTCTGGGTTGCCTCCCATAAAGCGCTTGGTTTAACGTCGTCAGCCCGACCTAAGTAATTCTTTAATTTGGTTGACTTAATTCATAAGCCTCTTTATAAATCTTTTTAATGTCTCCCAAATAAGGCTTTAATCTTAATCCATTAACTTTAAAAAATTTTCCTGTTTTGGGGTCTTTAATATCCACAGCTCCATGTTGGTATACTTTTTTAGTTATATATGGTCCTATCCATTTTGATCTCAATTTTCCAGGAAAAAGTCTTAAACGAGTATTAAATAGTAATACTTCTTGTCCAGGCTCAAATATTTTTTCTAAAATCTTTTTATCATGTAATACCTTCATTTTCTCTTTATAAATTTTTGCATTATCATATGATTCATTTCTTATTTCATCCATCTCATTTAATTGCAATAATCGTTTTTCTCCTGCAGTATTCAAATCAGAATTAAACTCCTTTATCGTCCAATAAGCTTAATGTTCAAGTTCAACAGGTAAGTGACAACGTTTTCCAAAAATTAACAGGTATGGTGACATTCCGATTGGTGTCTTATAAGCTATTCTATAAGCCCATAACGCAGAATCAAGTCTATCAACCCAATCAGTTCTTTTAGGATTAATAGTCTTCTCTAAAATTCTTTTAATTTCCTTGTTTGATACTTCAGCCATTTAACTTGTTTGTTGGTGATATGCAGTTGCAATTTTATGTTTCATTCCAAATTTTTGCAGTAATGATTGAATTCTTATATTTCTAAAATGACTTCCACCATCTGTGATTATTACCTTAGGCATTCCAAATTTTGAAAAATCATCTTCTTTAAGAATTTAGATACACTTTTGGAATCACAGTTAGGCAAAGCTACAGCTTCAATCCACTTTGAAACATAATCAACTGCTAATAAAATATAAATTTTTTCAGATGATGGTACAAATGGTCCCATAAAGTCTAAACCCCATATATAAAAAATTTCAACTTCCAATATATAGTTTAAAGGCATTTCATCTTTCTTGGATATGTTTCCCATTCTTTGACATCGATCACATGTTTTAACATAATGTATCACATCTCTGAATAAAGTAGGCCAATAAAATTCTGAATTTAAAATTTTAAATGCAGTTTTATTTATTCCAAAGTGTCCTCCAAAATCGGAATCACGACATTTTTTAGTAATAGCAAAAGTTTCTTCATAAGGTACGCATCTTCGAATTATAGAATCTCTTCCTAAATTAAATAAATGAGGATCTTCCCAAATATAATATTTAGCATCATTTTTAAATTTCTTAATAAATTTTTAATCCAATCCATAAGGCAGAATATTGCTAACTAAATAGTTAACTATATCTGCATACCAAGGTGTTTGGTATCCTTGAATAACATATAAATGTTCATGAGGAAATTTCTCGTTTATATTTTCTTCAGTAATAACAACATTCTTAATTCTAGATAAATGATCAGCAATTTTGTTGTCCGTTCCTTTTCTATCCACTATTTGAAAATCAAATTCTTGTAGAAGTAAAACCCATCTTATTAGTATAGGTTTAGCATCTTTTTTCGACATTAGATATTTAATAGCGGAATGATCAGTATGAACTATGCATTTAGTACCAAGAAGGTAAGGTCTAAATTTATCAAAGGCATATACAATAGCTAGAAGCTATTTCTCAGTAGTAGTGTAATTTTTTTGAGTTTCAGTAAGAGTTTTACTTGCATAATATATAACTTTGAAAATTTTCTCATATTTTTGTCCCAATACAGCTCCAATTGCAAAATCACTTGCATCGCACATTAATTCAAAAGATTTATTCCAATTAGGTGCAACAATGATAGGTGCAGTTATTAATTTTTCTTTTAAAATATTAAAAGCATTAACACAGTCTTCGTTAAATTCAAATTTAGCATCTTTTTCCAAAAAATGACAAAGAGGTTTAGCAATTTTAGAAAAATCCTTTATATATCTTCTATAAAATCCAGCATGACCTAGAAAACTTCTCACATCAGTAACAGTAGAAGGTGGTTGTAATTCAGTAATAATTTTCACTTTTTCTTGATCTACTTCCATCTCTTTTTGTGAAACTTTGTGACCAAGTACAATGCCTTCTGTGACCATGAATTGACATTTTTCCCAATTAAGAACTAAGTTTGTTTCTTCACATTATTTCAGAATTTTGGAAATATTTTCCAAACAAGATTCAAAAGAAGTTACAAAAACTGGAAAATCGTCCATGAATATTTCAATTCCTTTGTCAATCAAATCACAAAATATTGACATCATACATCTTTGAAAAGTTGCAGGTGCATTACATAAACCAAAAGGCATTCTTCTAAAGGTAAATGTTCCATAACGACTTATAAATGTTGTTTTCTCTTGGTCCTCAGGAGCGACAGGTAATTAATGATAACCAAAATATTCATCCAGAAAATAGAAATATGAGTGTCCAGCTAATTTATCAAGCATTTGATCCAAGAAGGTAAAGGAAAATGATCCTTTCTAGGGGTGTCATTTAATTTCCTATAATCAATGCAAATTCGTCATCCAATAACTTGTCTCATAGAAATTTGTTCATTTTTATCATTGACAATGACAGTTACTCCTCCTTTCTTCGGAACACAATGAAAAGGACTTACCCATTGGCTATCTGAAATAGGATAAATAATACCAGCATCTAACCATTTAACAATTTCTTTTTTAACAACCTCTTTCATGATAGGATTTAATCTTCTTTGTGGTTCAATATTAGGTTTAAAATTTTCTTCCATTAAAATTCTATGCATACAAATGGATGGGCTTATTCCTTTTATGTCAGCAATTGTCCAACCAAATGCTTTCTTATAATTCTTTAACACTCCTATCAATTTTTCTTCTTGATCTTTACTTAGCTCAGAAGAAATAATAACAGGTAAAGTTAATGAATTTCCCAGAAATGCATACTTTAAATGTGAACGTAACATTTTTAAATCCAGTTCAGGGTTTTTTTTAATTGAGGGTAAAAGTATATCATTTTGAGTTATGTCCAAAGTTTCCCAATTATCTTTAATATAATGAGTTTCTTCTTCTTTTAGTTCTTCATCTTCATCGGTTAATAATTCAAGTTTTTCTTCAGAAATGACTTTTCATTTTTCTTGATAATGTTTCTCAATTAAATAATCAATTATATCCATTCGATAACATTTTTCTTTGTTTGGGTACTTCATTGATTTAAGGAAATTAAATTTAATCCTTTGATCATTAACTCTCATGGTTAATTCTCCTTTTTGCACATCAATCATAGCCCGTCCAGTCGCTAGAAAAAGTCTCCCTAAAATAATAGGTATTTCTTTATCTTCTTCCATATCAAGTACAATGAAATCTGCAGGGAAAATGAATTTATCTACTTTAATAAGAACATCCTCTATAACTCCTTTAAGATAAGTAATAGATCTATCAGCTAACTAAAGGGATACAGTGGTGGGACTAATCTCTCCTAAATTCAACCTTCGAAAAATAGAAAATGGCATGAGATTAATACATGCTCCTAAATCGCATAAAACTTTTCCACAAAACTTTTCTCCAATAGCACAAGGTATAGTAAAACTTCCAGGATCTTTAAGTTTTTGAGGTAATTTCTTTTGAATTATTGCACTACATTCTTCACTTAATGCAACAGTTTCAAAAGCTTCAAGTCTTCGTTTCTTACTTAAAATATTTTTCATAAATTTTGCATAAGTTGGCATCTATTCCAAAGCTTTATCAAAAGGTATGTTTATAGAAAGTTTCTTAAAAATTTCAAAGAACTTAGAAAATTGATGATCAAGTTTCTGCTGTTTAAGTTTTTGAGGAAAAGGAGGTGGTGGTTTTTCAACTTCCATATTAATAGAAATACCAGTTTGATCTTTATTAGGAGAAGGAGTTTCTTTATATTTTTCAATCTCTTCAACCTCAATCTCATTTTCAATTTCATTATGCATTCTTTCTTTTAATTCCTTTCGACTTCTAAGTTGTGCAACTTTAACATGTTCATATTCTTTCCCAATTTCTTTTGGATTGATTTCAACATTACTAGGAAGTGTTCCTGGGGGTCTATAATTAATTAAATTAGCGATTTGTCCCATTTGATTCTCAATATTACGAATAGCATTGTTTTGATTTTGTAATTGATTACTTAGTTGTAAAATTAATTCTTCTATTGATAACTTTTTCCATTGATTGTTAAATCTAGGTGGTTTATAATTTGAATTAACTTGATTATTCCAATTTCTGGTGGGATGAGATTGATTATTACTTCATTGTTGTTGTTGATTATTCCAGTTAAAATTAGGGTGATTTTTCCATCCAGGATTATAATAATTTGAATAAGGATTATTTTTACTAGCAATAGCTTGTAAAGTTTCAATAGTTTGAGAATCTTCAATATTAGTGGAGTTATTATGTGATATATTAATAGCAAAACTATCTAATTTCTTAAACATTGCTGCTACTTGTGAAGCTAAAATAGAAGAGGCTTCATTATCATGAAAACTTGCCATTCTTTCAGGATTAATCCTTTCAGAAGGCCATTGAAAATTATTGTTAGCCATTTCTTCAATTAAAGTGTAAGCTTCTTCAAATGATTTAGACATTAAAGAACCTCTAGCAGCAGCATCAATAATTGATTTTAAAGATCAAATTAATCCATTATAAAATATTTGAATAATTAACCAATCAGGAAAAACATGATGAGGACATTTTCTTAATAGTTCTTTAAATCTTTCCCAAGTTTCATAAATTGTCTCCCCGTCAAATTGACTAAATGAAGTAATATCATTTCTTAATTTAACAGTTTTAGAAGGAGGAAAATATTTAACAAAGAATTTTTGTGCCATTTCAACCCATGTTTTAAAAGAACTTGTTGCTAATGAGTTCAGCTACATCTTTGTTTTATCTCTTAAAGAAAAAGGAAAGAGTCTAAGCCTAATAGCATCATCAGAAACTTTGTTATATTTAAAGGTAGCACAAAGTTCTAAAAAACTAGCAATGTGTAAATTTGGATCTTCATTTGGTGTTCCACAAAATTGATTGTTTTGAACCATTTGAATAATAGACGGTTTAAGCTCAAAAGAATTAGCATCTACAGTGGGTATTTGAATACTACTATGAAGTTCATCAACTGTAGGGTTAGCATAATCCCTTAATGGTTTATAAACATTTTGATCATTAATTTCAATTGGATTTTGTAAATTGTTATGTAAATTAGTCATTTGTTGAATTTTTGAATTTGTTTTCCTTTTTTAATTCTTCTAACAGATCTTTCTAATTCAGAATCTAAAGGTAATAATCCTTCAGATCCAGAACTACGCATAAAAAGTCAATTAGCAAGAATTAAAAATAATAATAATTATTATTATTATATATATATATATATTATATTTTTTGTTTTATTTTTTTAATAAAGAAAAGTGAATAAAATAAAAATACTTAAAAATCTAAAAGTTTGCCTCTGCTCTCCCAGGCAACGGCGGCAAAAACATGACCTGATATAAATATAGGTGTACTAAAATCTTATTCCCCAGCAACGGCGCCAAAAGCTTGACCCAAAGTCCTTTGAAGATCAACGTACTAATTAATGCTTTCAAAAATATATGTTATAAATAATAATTGCGGCTAGTGTATATAAATATAATTTTATGGAAAATATTTTATACACTAGGGGTTCTACGCAAGTATACGTATCGTTTCAAGTAATATAGGGCTTCGTAACAAAGACCCCAGTATAGATCCCACGAGGAGAGAGTTATAGTTTTTTGAATATTTTTATTTCAAAGCATTTCTTTTATAATTTTTAATTTACTAGATGTAATAATAAAACAGGAATAAAATAATTGATGTAAATAACAATAAGAAAGCAACTTTCTCCCTTTCAATTAATCCATGATTTTCTAAGATAATAATAATATTCGTGGAGAATATAAATTTATAATATTCTGCCAAATAGAAGCATTCATATTCTTTACCCTTTGATCCAGGTGCAAAGAACATTGGTTAGCCTATATATTAGGTCCGGATGTATTGTTAGTATAATGGATTAATCTAGGCTGACACTACTAGATGTCTAAGGGTGGTTATGGTCTGTTGACCTCATTTTTGATGAGGTCTCTTCTTTTCTCACTCTTAGTACTTAGGATCTAGCCTTAGGCTTTTCCTTTGACTAGCCTTAGAGGACTAGAGGTGGAACCCACCCTTTAAAAATTAAAACACCTCTTAACTCCTTGCAAACCCGACAAGCTTGATTGTAGACCCCTAATCACATAGAGGGTTAAAGTCAAATGTGGAGGTTTAAAGAATGAGTTCCCTATAGGACTTTTTGGCCTTAGAAATACCCTGGGTGGCCTGATCTGGTGAGGGTTGACTTGCACATACACTACACTCTCACACACATTCCAAGTCCTAAAACCACACTCTCAACCAACTTGACTTCCTGACTCATGTAGGAAATTCATATGGATGGTCCTTAACCCTTAAGCCCCTAGCTAAGAGAGTTAGGAACAACATAGTGAATACCTCAAATGCGTCCTCTCATGGCTCATATGCGCTTAATATGGCTTCATGGCTCAACCAAAGTGATTCCATTTCACTCACATTTGATCAATCTTCATTTTCACAAAATTTCAATTTTTGACCCCCGGGGCCCTACACCTACTAAACCTACCAAATGCCCTTGGAACTACCCAAAATTCCTCAAAATCAATCCTAAACATTTCACCCCACTCAAATTGATCATCCATAACCAAAAATACCAAAAATTCCAAAAGTACCCCCAAATACCCTCCAAATACCCAAAATGCCTTTCTTAGCCCAAAAATCCAAAAATTTAGAAAATTCCCAAAAAATTTCTAGAAAATCCCAAATATTCCCAATTTCATTTTTTTCAACAACACCATGGGCCAATTTTGCCAATTTACTCCACTTTTACCAAAACCCCCAATTTGACCCATTTTAAACCCAAGTGAACCAAATGTCAAACCAAACCACCCCAATTGACCCCAATTTTGGTCCAATTCAATTCTAAACTTCAATTCAATATCCCCAATATCAACTTAGACCAAATCTAAGTCCAATTTGATTGAAATTTGAGCCCAATTTCAATTTGAAGCCTAAGGCCCAATTTTGGCCCATGACCTAAACCTAGCTCAAACTAACCCAATTCAACCCCAATTGGCCCTAAATCTTTTCTAAAGCCTTCCTAACACCCCCATAAACAAAACACTAACTTGATTTGCCCAAAAGTTGGACCTAAACTCCACCCAAACCTAATCCAAAACCAAAATCCCTTAAATTGACCTAAGCCCACTTCCATGAAGCCTTTAAAAGCCCACTTCCACCAAATCCAAAAGCCCAAAAATTCATCCAAAGTCCATATGACACTCTTCTTCATCATGCATTCAATTAAAATCATCCCTAAGTCCTAAACCAATGATCAAATAATTCTAAATAAAGCTTCATCCAAGTTTCCACCAAAATATCCAAAATCCTTAAAATCCATTTTTATGAAATTGACCAAACTTTTTCCAAGCCAAATGTGAGTCATTGAGCCATGTACAAGCCACATGGAAGCCACTTTCCACCTCACCAAGCCATTAATGGCAAGAGGAGGGGACCCTTTCCTAATCCTTCATTAAGCCTTTTAACCATACTCATGTCACACTCTAAACCATGCTTAGCCACCTCACCATGGATGGGGACTTCACTACCCCAATTCAGTTGACCCAAATGATACCGTAAGCCCAAAACCAGTGTCATGGGAGGGTACACCCAACCCATTTGCATGAGTTGACCAAACAAAGCCTAAAATAGCCCTTTCCCCATACTATTTAAATCAAACCACTTTACACATGTCAAGCCTCAATTGACTGCACCATTGCCAACCCCTAACCCCTCTGAGCTTGATGTTGATCTAACCCTTCCAGCCAGCCTCCTGGGTCGTCGGAAAACCCCATGGCCGAGAGCTTCATGTGAGCCAAAAAATTCAAAACTCACCTGCTGATCTGTCCCAACCCCAATGGCCACTGGAGCTGTTCTTCTCCTCCCCTGAGCAGCTGATCCCAGCCTTCAAACCCCCTGGGAAGCCCTCTAGCCATTCCTATTTAAACACCACCACCTCTCGGCCAAAGAAGGAGATGAACCAGACCTTAAGGAAACTCTGCCAAAATTGCTCCAGGGCCTTCTCCTAACCCAGAGCAGTTGATCCCCAGTATTCCTTTGCCCTAAACCCCATTAACAGAGCTCAATTTCTGTGTTAAAAATCCACCCAAAAAAAGGACACTTCACCACAGTGAGCCAATCTCCAAATTGATTGGTCCTACACCTTCACCAGACCAAGAGGAGAAGTTCCCCAACAAAAGCCCCCTCACCAGGCCAGCCATTGCTTCTAGCCTCCAAGCTTTGTGATCGGCCTTGGTCACTTTCATACTTAGACAATTCCCCAGACCAAAGACTTCATCTGGAGCTTGCCTGGACTCAATCGAAGGTGACACAACTATCAGATCGAAGCTTCACTTCTCTGAGGAAAGGTATGAACTCACTCTTCCTCCCAAGCTTCCAGCGATTCTCCATTTTGTTTAAGTTAATTTCATAGCCTATAAACCATATGGATGTGTTCTTCTCTTCAAGACGAATCCATAGAGCATAAGAACACAAAAATCCATTGAGAATCGAGTAAGATCTTAGGGTTTTAGTGTGGCGGTCACAGGTGCACACCAGTCGTAGACGATGACCAGGAGCCATTGGATTGCGCGTGTATCGAGCGGACGGTTGAGATCAAGTCGAACGGTGCAATGGTACGTGAACCGCGGGACGCGTGACTGCTGACTCAAGCGGCGGCGTCGAATGGGAGCGCGACGCATGGGCTTTCGGAGCCACCGAGGTTGACGTGGCGCCACGTGGATAAGTAGGAAATTAGGGTATTTCTGAATTATTTAAATGCCCTGAACTTTAAAAATTCATATCTTTGCATAGAAAAATCACAAAAATAAAATAAAAATACCCTCTTGTTCAGTGAACAGAGGAAAATAATGTGGAAAAGAAATCAAGTTAATTGGATGGGTATTTTATTTTTAATAATTTATTGACTGTTTTTAGTATTTTGATTCTTCATTTGCATAGATAATTCACGATGGCATGAGACTATAGGGCTTTTAAAGCCTCTGATCTTGGAAACATTCCCTGAATTTTTCAAGGTCAGAGGCCATATCTGTGAAAAGTTATTGAATTTTCAAGTTCATGTCACTGTTTTAGGTATTTTAATTTCAATAATTAGCATGTTGTAAAATAAATTCTAGGAAAATTTAGTGATATTTCTTAGGACCAGAGGACCCTATGAAAAATATATTTTGAATTAATTCATTATAATAACCTTAATTGGCCTAAACCCCTAAAATTGAATTTGAATTAATTAGGGTTAACCACACATTAAACTGACTTGAAAACAATTCTCCATTGCTCCTTAGGGTTAGAGGAACCTCACATAAAATTTTGAAATCAATTGGACTTGATTAACCCCACCAAATGGGTTGATTAAGCCTCATATGTAAAATGGAACTTTAAAAATTCATAACTCCAAAAATATTTTTCAAAAATTCACAAAAATGGTTTTGGAGCTTCTCTGATATCAGGGGAGTTTAGGAAAATTAAAATTAAGATTTTCTAAAAAAGTTGATTTATCACAATATTTTAATATTTTAATAATTAAAAAATAATAAAAATCACAAAAATATTAAAAATCATAAAAATGTCACATTTTAACTCCTAATCACTTAGGAACAAACCAAATTTTTTCCCTAAGTCCCTAGGATAAGATATTGAATTTTAAAGTCTTAATGTAATTTTTAATATTAAAAAATGAGCTTTTAACATTTTTCACTAAAATAATCCTAATAAATCAAATAAACATCACAAAATTATAAAATTTGTTTATCTAAACTCCTTGAGGTTAGAGAGATTTAAGAAAAATATAAAATCTATTTTTCAACTTTTACTTTATTTTATATTTAATTAATACTCTAAAACTCAAAATAATTATAATAAATAAAATATAATTCAAAAAATCACAAAAATTGGTTCAAATTGTCCTCTAGTCATTAGGAATATCCCATAATTTTCTTAAGGACAGAAACCTTTCCTTGCTCATTTTGTTGAATTTTCTTTGAAAACCCCTATTTTCTACTAAAAATAATTACATGAATAAATTAAATTCAGAAAAATAACATTTTCTCTTCTAATGTCTTGATTGACATGTGAGTGAGGTGACATAAAAATTTCAAATTCATTTGAGCTCAATTTAGTGAGTTATGAAATAAATAAGCTTAAAAGGGCATAAAGGTAATTAAAAATTTTAACGCTTAATTAAAACTTTAGGTTTAATCAAAATGGAGGGTAAAACATTTGATTTTAATTTTCTCTTGGATGATTGAAATTTAGGGACATTAAGGGGTAGAAACCCATTAAACACTTTGAAAATATAAAAATGAAACTTTAATTAATTAAATAACTTAAATTTTGGAGAGAATACATTTAAAATTTGGATAATTAAAGTAGGGATATTATTAAGAGGATATTTATTTTTTTAATTTTAAAAATCCCTAAATAAGTCACTATAACAATATTTAATTCTTGATTAAAATAATAATCCAAATTAACAATTAAAATTAACAATTAAAACTAAAATTAAAACTAAAATTAAATTAAAATTAAATTAAAAATTAAAATTAAATTAAAAATTAAAGTTAAATTAAAATTAAAATTAAAATTAAAATTAAAACTAAAATTAAATTAAATTAAATTTAAACAAAATTAAATTAAATTAAATTTAAATAAAATTAAAAATTAAATTAAATTAAAATATAAATCAAAATTAAAATTAAAATTAAAATTAAATTAAATTAAATTTAAAAAAAAATCATTTAACAACAAACCTAAATGAAATCATTAAGAGTTGAATCAAAACATATCAATAATTTCAACACCTCTTTCTATCTAAGTGAATTTGAAACATGAACATCAATTTGAAATATTAAGATAACTGAAAGTGTAAAGATTTAAATTAAATCTAAAATAATTTGAATACTATTCCAAACATAAAATTATTAATTAAATCCTCATAATCAAACTAAAACACTTTAAATCATTAACTCAAATTTGATTAAAATTCTCAATAAACCAACTTGCTTTTAAAGGCTTTAATTATTATAACTCTTAAATAGAGTATTAAGTGAAATGTCACTTTATTCATCAGGTAATCAAATACCTAGGTTCACTGAGCAAGCGACAAATTTTAACTAAACTCCTGGATGATTAATTCACCTGTGCAACTAAGTTTACTTGGACTCAAAACAATCCCAGAAATATTAAAAAGATGTTTAGAACTTGTCCTAAGCACTTCCTCAATATGACGGGATGTTTTAGAAGAACAACTGAATTTAATTGTTCTTTGATGAGGAAAATCATCCTTAAACAAAAACACAAGAACCTAGACGTCATAGGAGATGACTAGTTATAGGATTAGGAATTTGGTAGACAACCAAGACCCTTTCCCTTAGCTTTACCTAGGTATTTCTTACAAAATATTTAAATGCCTCAACATGTGTTTCAAGTGCAGCTTGGGATGACGGGAAGACCCTCCATGTGCACTTTTACTTTATTGTGATTTACTTTATTGCAATTTACTTACATGCACTATACTTTACTTTTTCTTGCATGATAAACAAGACTGTTGCATGAAAACCAAAACCATTAGGATAGTCCCTGATTTGAAAGCAAAACTAAATTAAAAGTCATTGCAAGATAAAATTCACCGCTACAACATTCCAAAATATAAAATAACTCAAAATTTAATCACAAACAGAACAACAAAACTACAATTGAAACTAAATTAAAATGTCTCGTTGAATGATCGGGAATACCTCGGATGATGTAACCCACGTGTTGCTAACGGGATTTCCCACGGTCTAAATGAAAGTGTGGAACTCATTCAGTTGAGTTTAGCAAATTCGTTTGGACTAATTGAATTCAATGAAAATAACGGTGTCGAGATGTCGGAACCGTGGGTTCTTAATCTGTTCTGTTTAATTAACTTTAAGATTTTTTTAATTAAAACACTAAAAACACTTGGATTTTACGATTTTCTCTAAACCAAAACACTTCTCTCATCTCCTGATTTATGACTTCTAAAACTAAACCTCTGCAACAACAAGGAGCTTGGAGCACAGTGGGCTGCTCGGCCATCGTCAGCAACAAAACAAGTCTACGTCAGCAATACATTTCTTAGAATTAAAAAACCAAGCCATAGGACTTCGAGGTAGTTTGCCTAGTGCAACATAAATCCTCAACTTTTCGTTCGGCATTTGCATAATCATGTTATGCAAATTAAGCCCTAACCAGCCTTAGGACTCCGAGGTAGTCGTTTGGCACGACATAAACCCTCACATCTTCGAGGCTATTCATATGATCATGTCATACGAATATAAGTCCTATTTAATTAAAATTGGCAGGATTGTAATATTAAATAAACTCCAAAATTGAAGCCAAACAAAAGGATAGTTTAGGATGTTGCCAAGATTCTTCTTGGCTCCTCAGCTTCTCCTACATTTCTTCCTTTGAACTCCTGAAATTAATTGTTCCAAATTTGATCCATTCCCTATTGAAATTCCAAAATTCAATCCTTTGAAAAGCCTAAACTTTGAAATTCTTGAGAGCAAAACCACTGATCATTATCGAGAGTTTTGTTAAATAATTCTCGTCATTTAAGATGTAATTAACTATAAGGGCTTGCTCTTATAGGGAACTTTAAGAACTCAGGTAATATAAACCCCGCTTAATTCATTTATATTAAGCAGGGGAACTTGTCGGCTTATAAAATTGGTTCGCAGACCAAACGGATGTCACAAATGTTTTAGTTTATTTAATCGAGTCCCATCATCAAGCAGTGTGTCTATTCCTCGGGATAAATACACGGTTTGTGGTGCGGTGCTCGTTTATATAAACTATTTGGGATGTGAGATCGGTTTGATTTCATATCTTAAAACTTTTAAACTTAAAATTACTTTCAAAATCAAATGCTATCTTTTAAAACTATATATATATATATATATATATATATATATATATATATATATATATATTTAAATTGAATTTAAAATTTAAAATCCGTCGACAACTTCTGTGGTGGCCCCTTTTTTTAAAATACAACACATAACCTAAAAATATGCCGACAAATTCTGGCGACTCCGCTGGGGACTAGTTCCTCTCTCCATTTTGATTAGATGGTTTTGCTTTCATAAATCAATAGTGAGTCCATATCCCTAGTGGACCAAAACTATCATTCTTCCGTTGGCATACTACGTTCTTTTCTATCTTGAACGGGTATAACCAACTTCTCTCGGATTTAGGAGCCACTGTTTAGACACCCCTAAACGGAGAGGTTCCGAGATTCTTTTACCTCTTTTCTGAGGTGGGGTGGACCCTCAATAGGTGTTAGTTTAGGAGCGGTCCTTCGAGTCGAGAAGTCTTGCATAAGACTTTCTCTTCCTTTCCAACTCTAAATCAGGCCCTTTACCTTTTCTATAACCTTCTTCCTTCAATCGTTTTGTTTCTAACAAACAATCTTTTAATAAACAATCTCTTTTAAAAATCACAAGTACAATAAGATAAACGAAAATGTGTTCGGACTCTTTCTTTTTCGTCCTAATCTTTACGACGGAAAGAATCATAATTCGGGACTGACATTCGGAATCTGCCTTGCAGAAAATGACTGCCCCAAAGTTAATCTTCTCCTTCACAAACGGAATGGACTTCACCGTTTACAAGGATGAGCTGCCCGACAATGGAATCATCCGTTTCGGACAAGGATTTGGTAACACAGACATCAAGTTTGCTGATGTCACTCTCTTCACACTAATGGACAAAGTTTCAGAAACTGAAGAGCCCGTGATTGAGTTCTACCTGAATTCAACTTAAGAACTCCCTCCCCTGCAAAGGGTTCCACCTGAGAGAAGTGCTACTGTTCGTAGGAGGACTGTTGTCTCTACCCCCACCGGTCTAGTCATCTCTGCACCTACCCCGACTTCTGCCAAACTGAAGGGGAAGGAAATCCAATTCTATGATGAGCCTGTCACCGTGGAGGGTACAGATTTTGCTACAATACCATCTATTTTTGATATTGGATCCAGTTCAAGAATTGCACCCCTAACTCGGACTCAAAGGATAAATAGAAGCAGAAAGATCGCCAAGAAAGCCAGATCTGCTGAAGTTGCTTTTCTAGAAGAAATTCCTGAGGAAAGAGAAGAACTGCCTGAGTATATACCTCTATTGGAAGGGAGCAGGTTTCACCACCTCTCTACCGCATCAGAAGAAGAGGACATCCGTAGGATCGCCGCTGCATTACCCCGACCTGCGTACTACAACAATTACAAAAGAAAAAGGGATAAGACTACGCCATTTGCCCGACTGCAAGCTGTTATAGAAAGATTGGCAAAGAAAGAAAGATGCCCTATATCAGAAATCTTAAAAAGGATAGGACAGGCGCCAGCTAAATCCCGCCTCGGACCGCCAATAGAGCCTGTTGCTACCACAGAAAAACCAAAGAAGAAGATAAAAGCCAGTTCACCCGTTGTTGTTTCGGGTCTACAAATTAGGGAGGATACCACCTTCCAGCATATAGCTGACAGATCATCCGGTCCTAGGCTTCCGGCTATGAGAAGGATGGTATGGCGGTCTACTACTGGCGAGCTAAGACCAAAACAATGTTCTGAGAAGAAAAGTCTCGTCAAGAGACTTGAATCAGAAGAGAGTGCTACTGCAATAAAGGGGACTCCCGGAAAGGAAGTTCAACAACCGTCACGAGACAACTGCGAGACCGTGCGGAAAAGGCCACTAGAGGACGCCATGGACAAATTAAGGACCGATATCCGACGGTTAGCAAAAGAAAGAGAAGAAGAACTAGGAGATGAAGTTGACTCATCAGAGTTCATGGATGAGGAGTATGCCGAGATCAACATGGTTGAGACACAAGCATCGTCAGCTTCGCAAGGTGCTCCGACAGCTACTGAAAGAGATGAACCAGAAGTGTTGAGAGCACAGCTTCCGGAAAGAGATGATACAATTTCCCAGATGGCAAAGAGGATGGAAGAGATGGCTGTTGCCCTAGCCACTCTCCAGAGTCAGGTACAACCTCAGAAAGAGACACCCCCAGAAATTATCCATATTGCAGATGGAGGAAAAGAGATCACATCCATCAACGGAGACGAACAACCAAAGAAAGATCCTACACAAAATATGACTCCAGAAAAGGACATTAATAGCATGGTAGAACAGCAGGTGTGAGAAGCCCTAGCACAATCCAAGAGTGGAGCATATATTCAGATGGGTAGACCTTACCCCAAAGAGTTTGATGCGGTCCAATACACAAAAGACTTCATACCACCTCTGTTTAAGACTTTTGATGGAACAGGAAACCCTCGGCAGCATGTCGCACATTTTCGTGCTAGTTGTTGTAATGCCGGTGGGAGCGACACTTTACTCTTCAGCCAGTTTGTTAGCAGTTTATCAGGGATTGCCTTCGACTGGTATGCAGAATTACCGAATGGTTCAGTAAAGACCTTTTTAGAACTGGAAAATCTCTTCGTTAAGCGATTTTCCAGGGCTCAGCACCACATCACTATCGGTGATCTAGTGGTGGAGCAACAGAAGGCGAATGAGACTTTAGTGGATTACATACTTCGATGGAGAAACTTAAGCATGAAGTGTGAACCACAACTTCAAGAACAACATGCAGTCGGCATCCTACTTAAAAGTATCCATGACCCGATAGCACTTCTCCTTAAAGGATTTAAAATCAAGACTTTCGAGAAGTTGCTTAGCAAGGTTGGGATCATGCAAGAAGAGGCAAAGCAATTAAGTTTCGCGGACAAGAACGATAAGAAGAAGCCCGTGAAAACATTCGAAAAGAAATCTGGAATCATCATGGCAGTAGATAAGGGCAGGCAGCCAATGCAGATACCGCCAGAGCGACCGCAGCCTAGTTACCAATCACCGAAACAAACATATCAACAACCTTAGCAGGGCTATCAGCAACCTCAGCAGGGTTATCAACAACCTCATCCGAGCGATCAGTCGCCTCAGCATTATGAACAATCGCCTCGTTCGTCATGTACTTTAAGAGAACTTCTACATAGAGAATATCCATTCAAAACTGAAGCAGTAGTGAAGATGTTCCACAGCTTAATGAAGACACCGGATTTTCAGCTTCCAGAGCCCAAGAAACCAGAGGAAGTCAATAAGAAAGATCATCTGAATTATTGCCCTTACCACCAGATGCTTGGACACAAGATAGAGGATTGCATCACTTTCAAGAGTTGTCTTGATGACATTCTCCGGAGAGGGAACATAACGATCCCAAAGGAATACATGAAGGAACCCCAGAAAGGAGGTTCTGTCAATGTTATTTCAACGGATCCCATTCTTCCGATAAACCCGTACACGACTGATGATGGATGGAGTACTGTCTGGACAAGATCATCGAAGAAAATTTTGGATTACATCCAAGCCGCTTCGGTACGCACTTCAACTCAGAGTTTGAAATCTGTCGAGCCAGCACTATCACTTGCGATTGAAGAACCGCCCCAGAAGGAGGAGAAGATCGTGGAAGAAAAGAAGACCGAGGCTTCAAAGAGTAGACTAGGGGCTACTTATCCTAGGATGGTTTTTTCCGATTCGGGGGGAGAAATCCCTCGAACTCCTGACTCTGTATGATTATCTGCTCGCTCCGGCGGGATCTTATAATGATAAGGGTTATGGCGTTGGCTACGTTTGATCGTTTCTAACGATTACGTAACTAGCGACAACCGGCTTAATCCGGATCTCGATTCCAATACAAATAACGATTCTCAAATCATACACAACCTCGACGACCACGACGAAGAAGATGTTCACAAAGGAGGCTACGAAATCTCGATAAGAAACGAGTCCATTTATGAATTCCGAGGGGCTCCGATCACGATATAATTAGAACCATCAGACACCGAAGCAACTTCAGAAGAGCCAGTGGTTCCAATTCAAGAGGATACACTGGTAGATTCAACACCGAATTCAGAAGAGATAACTGAAGTAAATTTAAGAAGTGGAAAAGTTTTACCTCCAGAATGGGTCCAAAGGATAAAGGAAAGCAGGTGGTTGCCCAAGAAGAGCCAACCCCAGCAGAAGAATTGCCCATTCGAGAAGAAACTGAGGAACATGGTAATAAAGTGGACTATAACGTGCTAACCCATCTTAGGAAGCTACCAGCCAAACTAAGCATATACAACGCACTGATCCTGTCAAAGGAGATAAGGGAAGCTCTGACCAAGGCTCTACTTGATCCAGAGATCTGTTTAGCTCAAATGGCCGGTGATTCCTTCGACAAGGTTTTCCCGTTATGAGAACAGCGAGGTGTTACCTTCATGGACAACGATCTGTTACTGGGAACAGCTGATCACAACCGACCGTTATACATTTCTGTCACTTTTGGAAAGTTTACGCTCTCCAGAGCGTTAGTTGATCCGGGAGCATCAATCAACATAATGAATCTTCGGACGCTAGCATATTTGGAAATTGATGCTCGCGAGCTCGAAGCAGACAATATGCTATTAAGAGGCTTCAATCAAAAAGCAGAAAGAGCTCTTGGATCGATAACACTACTAATGAAGACCAGTGATTTAGCAAAGACAACCGCAAAATTCCACATAATTGATTCTAAAACATCGTTTAACGCTCTACTGGGTCGACCATGGATCCATGAAAAACGGATGGTACCGTCGTCTCTGCACCAGTGCATAAAGTATTATGATGGAGGAGAACAGTGCATCAAAGGTGACTTACAACCATTCTCCGTGTACGAAATTGGAATTCATGAAGATGCAGCCTACTACGCGCCCCCAAAGAAAACAATCTTTTCCAGAAATACTATACCAAATGAAGCAAAAGAAATTTGAGATGATGAAGAACCTGGAGTTCTAGTCCAACAGTTACTCACCACTCCCTTACGGCGAGATGGTGAAGATTTCTCCAAGACTCGCACCCGAGGTATAGGCCGGGGACGAGGACGTGGAAGAAATGTTGGAACCGTTGGACAGAAGAAACCGGTCAATAATGTTGATTGGGAGAACACTTCCAAAGAAGAAGAAGAAATTGAGAAAGAAGCAGCGACAATAAGTCAGAAGGAACCACAATTCAAGATCTCTCTTGAAGATGAAAAGAATGAAGAATATAAATCAATGTACGAGAAGATTAACCATTATGTACATACTATGACCCTGACCCCGATATGGATCGAGGGTATGGTGGTCAAGGAAGTGCATGGTGGTGGTACTAAACCAATCAAGTTTTACCGTGGTGTTTCTTCTTCCAATACTGAAAAAGATGTAAAATTTGAAGATGTTACTTCTTCCAAATTAATGGAACTACCGTTTGAGTGGTACTCTCCCTGTGTTCAAAATTTAATTCAACCTGGTGTCTTACCTCGACAATGGACAAAAGGTCGATCACAACACTTTGAAAAATTATGGAATAATGCCGGTCGGCCTCCCAATTCAAAACATGGTCTCAGATTCCGCACAGTAGGATCAGTTGATGATACGGGATTTTGCTTGGTTGTCACTTGCGAACCTAATAAAGACTGCTAGGAAGCTTCAAAAGACCTCGAAGATCTACCAATCGGCGACGGTCCACCAGAATTTGAGGAAGAAATCAAATCTACAATAGACGAGTTAACGAATGTTAACTTAGGTACTAGCGAAGAGCCTAGGCCTACCTTTGTTAACTCCTTACTCAATAAAGAAGACTCCGAAGACATAATCAAGCTACTAATGGAATTCAAGGACTGTTTTACTTGGAGTTACGATGAAATGCCGGGATTAGCTCCGTAAATCGCAGTTCACGTGCTAGGAGTGGATCCTACTTCCGTTCCAGTCAGACAAGCTCCCAGAAGAATGCGTCTAGAAATTGAGCAACAAGTAATAGCCGAAGTTAAGAAGCTAATAGACGCTAAATTTGTCCGTGAAGAACAATACCCAACTTGGTTAGCCAATGTAGTACCAGTCAGAAAGAAGAATGGTCAGATCAAAATCTGCATGGATTTCAGAGATTTGAATAAAGCATGTCCAAAGGATGAATTTCCACTACCAATCCCAGAACTGATGATCGACATTGCTTCAACACATGAAATATTTTCATTCATGGATGGATCATCTGGTTACAACCAGATAAAGATGGCACCAGAAGACGAAAAGCTCACGACATTCAGAATGCCGATCAGAGTGTATTGCTACACAGTAATGCCATTCGGACTAAAGAACGCAGGTGCAACATTCCAAAGAGCGATGACGAAGATTTTTTACGATCTCATTCACAACCAAGTTGAGTGCTACATGGATGATGTGGTCATCAAAAGTAAACTGAAAGAAGATCACCTGTATGATTTGAGAATTGTTTTCGAGCGACTAAGACAATACAACCTTAAGATGAATCCCTTAAAATGCACCTTCGGCGTCACCTCCGGGAAATTCTTAGGATTTGTTGTCCGACATCGCGGGATTGAAATTGATCCGGAAAATATTAAAGCTATTTTAGAAATGCCACCTCCTAAAACCTTGTAACAGCTACGGTCATTTCAAGGAAAGTTGGCATATCTTCGACGCTTTATATCGAATTTGTCAGGAAGGTGTCAGCCTTTTTCTGCTTTGGTTAAGAAGAATGCCAAGTTTACTTGGGACTCCAAATGTCAACATGCCATCGATGACATCAAACAATACTTAATGACACCTGTCTTAGCAGCCTCGGCCTCGTGTAGATCGTTGATACTTTATACCGCGGCTTTAGACAACTCCCTTGGAGCCCTGCTAGCCCAGGTCAATGATGAGGGAAAAGAAAATGATCTCTACTACCTAAGCCGTCGTCTAATTCCGACGGAAGTAAAGTATCCTCTTATTGAGAAGCACTGCTTGGCCCTGATCTTCGCCGCACAGAAGCTCAGGCATTACATGCTTTCTCATAAGGTCAACCTTATTTCAAGAGTTAATCCGTTGCAATACTTGATGACCCGACCGACGCTCTCTAGCAGACTTTTCATGTGTCGATGATACTATTGCAATTTGACATAACTTTCGTTCCTCTTCGCGCCGTAAAGATATAAGTCCTAGCAGACTTCCTTGTAGCACACCCTTTACTGGCAGATTCACCTCTCGACGACGATTTGCCTGACGAGCAGATAATGAGCCTAGAAGACCCTGATGATCGACGTTGGGAACTGTACTTTGATGGTGCGTCCTCAGCATAGAAGAACAAAGAATTGCAAACGATAGTGCCCGGTAAGGCAGGAATCAGACTAATCTTTATAACACCGGAGCGGGGGATGTTAAAATACTCCTACCACTTAACGAAACCGTGTACAAACAATGAGGCAGAATACGAAGCCCTCATAACAGGACTGGAATTAACCATTTAGATGGGAATAATGCACATCAACATCTACAGAGATTCTCAGTTGATCATTCAACAGGTCGCCGGACAGTACAAAATTTTAAAGCCAAGACTCGAGCAGTACTTTCAGTACGCCATGAAATTGTTGGAACAAATTACAAACGTAACAATCTACAAGATTCCCAGAAAAGAAAATGCTCTCGCCGATGTGTTTGCCCGTCTTGCAAAGGAATTTGCCTACTTACAGGATGAGTCAGTGGAAGTGTCAGTTCAAGGACGACAGGTCCTATCACAGCTCGACATTGATACAATACACAAATCAGAAAAAGCAGAAGAAACAATTGCAGCAGTGACAGAAAATACAGAAGATTGGCGGCAGCCATTAATAGACTACATGCAAACAGGAAACCTACAGGATGATAAGTCGATAGCCCATCAAATTAAGAAAAGAACTCTGTCTTACGCATTAATAAACAACACGTTATACAGAAGGTCTTTCGCTCAGATGTAGCTAAGATGCCTGAGCTGGTCCGAGGCTCATGAAATCGTTAAAGAAGTACACTCAGGACTTTGTGGCTCTCATCAGTCGGGTTCGAAAATTAAAATGAAGATTAAAAGACTAGGGTACTACTGGCCCTCAATGATGACCGACTATATGAAAGTCGCCAAGAGTTGTCACCAGTGCCAAGTGCACGGAGTGGTTCTACACCAACCTCCAAATGTGCTACATCCGACAATCGCATCGTGGCCATTTGAGTGTTGGGGCACAGATATAGTGGGTCCTATAGAACCACCTTCTTCAAGAGGACATCGATTCATTCTTGCAGCTACAGATTACTTTTCTAAATGGGCATAAGTTATACCACTCAAAGAAGTGAAGGCACACCATGTGCTACAGTTTTTCAAGAACCAAGTTGTCAACCGTTTTGGGGTACCGCGCAGGATCATTTCAGATAATGGGTCTGCATTCAAAAGTACAAAGATCAATAATTTTGTCAGAAGACATGAGATCGATTGGCGATACTCAACGATCTACAACCAAAGAGCCAACGGCTTGGCCGAGGCTTTTAATAAAACTCTCGTTCAGATTTTAAAGAAAACTTTGGACGACAACAAGAGAAATTGGCACGAGAAGTTGTTAGAAGCCTTATGGGCCTACAGGACGACTTTTAGAACTCCTACTCAGTCTACGCCTTACGCTTTAGTGTACGGGTCCGAGGCCGTCTTGCCCCTGGAAGTTTAGCTTCCGTCACTCCAAATTGCAGTTGCAGAAAAGATCACCACAGAAGAAAATGCCAGACTACGACTGGATGAGTTAGAAAGCTTGGAAGGGAAAAGACTTTCCGCACAGTAGAATTTGAAACTGTATCAAGCCAAGATGATCCAGACCCATGATAAACTGGTCTGCCAAAGAACTTTCAAAGTCGGTGACTTAGTTCTTGTTCTCAGAAGACCTTTTCTTGCACATCGCAAGATAGGAGGTAAATTTGAACCAACATGGGAAGGGCCATTCGTGGTCGAGACAGTCTACTCAGGAGGTTCCTACCAACTAGTAAATTGCCGTGGAGAACGACCCATGCTTCCAATCAATGGACGGTATTTAAAGAAGTATTACGCAACCTGATGTTTCGAAGGATGGCCTCTAAAGTAGAATCTTATCCCTAGAAACACGGGTGAAGTAATCACTTTGTGACTGGGTCCGAACCCAAAACAAAATAAAATGGATGATAAAAAAAAAAATCTCATCAATGAAAATGTAAAAAAAAAACATGAGAAATCATAATAATAAAATGTCAATCTTTCCTTTTAAATCCATTCACTCCTGATATTTTCTCATCTTTTGCTACTTCCTTTAAATTTAAAAGAAGTGAATAAGGCTTTTTTAGTGTTTTTTCTTATTGTTCTTGTTCTTAGTACAACCCCTGATCCTTTCCTTATTTTTTTTTGCAGGGAAATGTCTAACGGGCGGTTGGTTCTAAACTTTAGAAATGGCGTGAGTCTAGCACTTAATGAAAAGAGGGTGAGGGATGGAGCAGTAATAGACATTGACTCAGACTTCACACCAGTCAGCTTACAATACCAAGAAAATGATTTGATCCCAGTTTATCGAGAAGAACTTCACAGCCAGACAGTGAAAATGGGTGGCCCAAGCCACCAATCCAGCAACAAGAAAAGAAAAGCAAACGCTGCTCATGCAACCGGAGAAGATAAGAAAGTTAAGTCCGTGGTTGCCACAGCAGAGGGTAGGCTTGTCAGCGCCGTGCCCGCAGAAATTCAAGGGGTAAGGAGAGCTACTCTCACTGCTACCCAGCAAAGAAATAAGAATCGTCGCATTCACAAAATGCTGACCAAGTTAGCAGAAGATCAACATGAACAGACAGTGGATACCGTTAGTGCAAATGCTCCAATGAGACCAGTTCGTCAGGAACCAGAAAGAAGAAAGTCAACTCCAAGATGGTCAGAACAGATAAAGGAAATACCAAGAAAAGAAGAAATAGAGTCGGTACCTCAACGCCGAGCATATGTACCAGATTCGAAGAGTCATGTTGCGAAAGCAACCCCAGAGGCTGTCCCTACGTAGACTATCCCCAAGGATCCGAGAAATGCAGAAGAACATGCTGGGGTTGAGCCATACATCCCGCAGTATGTTACTAGACACCGAGGACTTCAGATAATCCCGGAATACGAGCTGGAGAAAATGCAACTAGTTGAGAAGAAAACCTATGAATACTTTGAAAGAATTGGAAACAAGTGGGTCAACATCTTGGAAGGCCTCGAGCTGCATACAGATGTTTTCTCAGATTATGAGCAACAATAAATTATAGATTGCATCCTTGAATTGCAAAAATTGGGTCGAGCTGGCCGCCTGAGAGAAAAGACATATTCAGAACCCCGAGGATGGATGCCAGGGAAGGGAAGAGTTACAATCCAATGCGGATGTTGCTACAATTTTTCCATAGATAGAAAAGGAAATCCACCAGGGATACTCCATCGCAGTGAGGTGGATCCAATGCCAAGAATCATTAAGAGAATGGTGAAAAGGATGATAACCTGGAGGGTATTGCCTGCAGATTGCATACCCAATAGCTGCATTATCAACATCTACAAGGAAGGCGACTGCATACCTCCGCATATAGACCATCATGACTTTGTTAGACCATTCTGCACAGTGTCATTTCTCAGCCAGTGCAACATCATGTTCGGATCTGACCTCCGGATTGCAGGCCCCGAGGAGTTCCGAGGGCCGGTGGAGATACCACTACCGGTAGGTTCCGTCCTGATGTTAAAAGGAAACGGAGCAGACGTTGCGAAGCATTGCATTCTAGGAGTTCCTGTGGAGCGGATCTCAGTTACTTTTAGAAGAATGGGCGACAGAAAAATGCCTTACCACTTTCAACCAGATCCAGAATTGGAGAGTCTCCGGCCTACGAGCTGTGAGTTACATGAGAGATAGCACACCTCCAATGCACATCCATGAGGCATTCCTACCAGGGATGGCTTGGAAGGTGATGTTATTGCCCATGTTTCTTACTATTCAAACATGGACTTTTGACAGACGCTTTTGGATGGATCAACAAGAATCTTACACAATCCGTTTTGGATTTACATGGATTGTATGAGACATTAAATTTCTGAGGAAGATGTCATCATGACTAGATCAAGTTGTATGATGTACTTTCAGCAAGTTGGAGTGAAAACGACTACATCATATTTTGCCTTCACCTCTTTTTGTGCAAATTGACTGGGAAACACCATTAGAGTTAAATGAACTTTGAACGAAGAACAAAAAAGAAAAGAATTTTCCTTAAAAATCTAAATATTAAAATGAACTTCAAATTCACATGAACACTAAATAAACAACAAAAATAAAAATGGGGTCATTAATGGACAAACAAAACGAATCTAAATCTCAAATTGAATTCCGATCTGAATCCTCTGATTCGAACCTTTCAGTTCTTTCCTCAACTAAAATCTGTTTGAAACTCTTTTGAAATTTGAATATTCTCTTCGACTTGTCTTTATGTCAAGTCTTTTCAGCTTGGTACCCTTACCAGCTCCTTTCAATTCTCTTGCTGTTGTGTCTTAGAGGATCGACTAGTTCTATCGACACGGAGCCACGAACTTTGTTCGATTTGCTTCTGATGGAATGGAATTGGGTCCCTCTTCATACAGATAAATCTTCGAGGCTAGAGCCTAACTTCTAGTCCTCTTTCAAACTTCCGAGACTGGTACCTAAATTCCAGTTCTCTTCCTTCGAAGTCGGTACCTAAATTTCGACTCTCATTCGAGATCGATACCAAAATTTTGATTATCTTTCGAATTGATACCTAAATTTCAATTCTAAATTTCTGAGGCTAGTACCTAAATTCCAGTTCTCTTCCTTCGAGGTCGGTACCTAAATTCCAACTCTCATTCGAGATCGATACCTAAATTTTAAATCTCTTTCGAATTGATACCTAAATTTCAATTCTAAATTTTCGAGCCTGGTACCTAAATTCCAGTTCTCGTCCTTCGAGGTCGGTACCTAAATTCCGACTCTCATTCGAGATCGATACTTAAATTTCGATTTTCTTTCGAATTGATACCTAAATTTCAATTCTAAATTCTGAGACTGGTACCTAAATTCCAGTTCTCTTCTTTCGAGGTAGGTACCTAAATTCTGACTTTCATTCGAGATCGATACCTAAATTTCGATTCTCTTTCCAATTGATACCTAAATTTCAATTCTAAATTCCGAGACTGGTACCTAAATTCCAGTTCTCTTCCTTCGAGGTTGGTACCTAAATTCCGACTCTCATTCGAGATCGATATTTAAATTTCGATTCTCTTGCGAATTGATACCTAAATTTCAGTTCTAAATTCCAAGACTGGTAGCGAAATTCCAGTTCTCTTCCTTTGAGGTTGGTACCTAAATTCTGACTCTCAACCGAGATCGATACCTAAATTTCGATTCTCTTTCAGGTTTGATACTTAAATTTCAAATCACACTCTCGAGATTAGTACCTAAATTCTAATTCTCATCCTTTCTCCGTCGATACCTAAACTCTGATTCTCACTCCGAGACTGGTACCTAAATTCCAGTTCTCTTTGCAATCCCGAGGTTGAAACACAGGTTTCAATCCTCATTTCAAATCTAAATTTCAAACTCAAAATTTCCTTAAATCGATTTTAAATTAAACTTCAATCGAAATCCGAACTCACACATTGAAACTTGAAATTTAAAGATAAAATGAAATATAAATTCCCCAGATCTTGTGATTTGGAGTTCACCTTCTTTTCCATTCCCCAGCGAGAGTTCAGGAATCTCCAGTTTTGGAAATATACCTGATACTCCCCAGCAGAAATTCTTCTACTTCTTCCTAAGTTTGTCACTTGGACATCTATGTTGGTTTTGTTGATCTCTTAGGTCAACGCCAATATGCACAGTGTGCTCGGTTAGCACACCACACCTATTGGGGGTCCATTTGTTGACCTCATTTTTGATGAGGTCTCTTCTTTTCTCACTCTTTAGTACTTAGGATCTAGCCTTAGGCTTTTCCTTTGACTAATCTTAGAGGACTAGAGGTGGAACCCACCCTTTAGAAATTAAAACACCTCTTAACTCCCTGCAAACCCCACAAGCTTGATTGTAGACCCCAAATCACCTAGAGGGTTGAAGTCAAATGTGGAGATTTAAAGGATGAGTTCCCTATAGGACTTTTTGGCCTTAGGAATACCTTGGGTGGCCTGGTCTGGTGAGGGTTGACTTGCACATACACTACACTCTCACACACATTCCAAATCCTAAAACCACACTCTCAGCCAACTTGACTTCCTCACTCATGTAGGAAATTCATATGGATGATCCTTAACCCCTAAGCCCCTGGCTAAGAGGGTTAGGAACAACATAGTGAATACCTCAAATGAGTCCTCTCATGACTCATATGAGCTTAATATGGCTTCATGGCTCAACCAAAGTGATTCCATTTCACTCACATTTGATCAATCTTCATTTTCCCAAAATTTCAATTTTTGACCCCCGAGGCCCTACACCTACTAAACCTACCAAATGCCCTTGGAACTACCCAAAATTTGCAAAATCACCTAACTTACACAAAATTCCTCAAAATCAATCTTAAACATTTCCCCCCACTCAAATTGATCATCCATAGCCAATAATACCAAAAATTCCAAAAGTACCCACCAATACCCTCCAAATACCCAAAATGCCATTCTTAGCCCAAAAATCCAAAAATTCAGAAAATTCCCAAAAAAATTTCAGAAAATCCCATATATTCTTAATTTCATTTTTTTCAACTACACCATGGGCCAATTTTGCCAATTTACTCCACTTTAACCAAAACCCCCAATTTGACCCATTTTAAACCCAAGTGAACCTCAAACCAAACCACCCCAATTGACCCCAATATTGGTTCAATTCAATTCTAAACTTCAATTCAATATCCCCAATATCAATTTAGACAAAATCTAAGTCTAATTTGATTGAAATTTGAGCCCAATTTCAATTTGAAGCCTACGACCCAATTTTGTCCCATGACCTAAACCTAGCTCAAACTAACCCAATTCAACCCCAATTGGCCCCAAATCTTTTCTAAAGCCTTCCTAACACCCCCATATACAAAACACTAACTTGATTTGCCCAAAAGTTGGACCTAAACTCCACCCAAACCTAAGCCAAAACCAAAATCCCTTAAATTGACATAAACCCACTTCCATGAAGCCTTTAAAAGCCCACTTCCTCAAAATCCAAAAGCCCAAAAATTCATCCAAAGTCCATATGACACTCTTCTTCATCATGCATTCAATTAAAATCATCCCTAAGTCCTAAACCAATGATCAAATAATTCTAAATAAAGCTTCATCCAAATTTCCACCAAAATATCCAAAATCCTTAAAATCCGTTTTTATGAAATTGACCAAACTTTTTCCAAGCAAAAGGTGAGCCATTGAACCATGTACAAGCCACATGGAAGCCATGGAAGCCACTTTCCACCTCACCAAGCCATTAATGGCAAGAGGAGGGGACCCTTTCCTAATCCTTCATTAAGCCTTTTAACCATACTCATGTCACACTCTAAACCATGCTTAGCCACCTCACCATGGATGGAGACTTCACCACTCCAATTCAGCTGACCCAAATGATACCCTAAGCCCAAAACCAGGTCATGGGAGGGTGCACCCAACCCATTTGCATGAGTTGACCAAACCAAGCCTAAAATAGCCCTTTCCCCATACCATTTAAATCAAAACACTTTACACATGTCAAGCCTCAATTGACTGCACCATTGCCAACCCCTGACCCCTCTGAGCCAGATGTTGACCTAACCCTGCCGGCCAGCCGCCTGGGTCACCTGAAAACCCCATGGCCGAGAGCTTCACGTGACCCAAAAAATTCAAAACTCACCTGCTGATCTGTCCCAACCTCAATGGCCACTGGAGCTGTTCTTCTCCTCCCCTGAGCAGCTGATCCTAGCCTTCAAACCCCCATGGGAAGCCCTTTAGCCATTCATATTTAAACACCACCACCTCTCGGCCAAAGAAGGAGATGAACAATACCTTAAGGAAACTCTGACAAAATTGCTTCAGGACCTTCTCCTAACCCAGAGCAGTTGATCCCCAGTGTTCCTTTGCCTAAACCCCATTAACAGAGCCCAATTTCTGAGTTGAAAATCAACCCAAAAAAAGGACACTTCACCACAGTTGATTGGTCCTACACCTTCACTAGACCAAGAGGAGAAGTTCCCCAGCAAAAGTCCCCTCACCAGGCCAGCCATTGCTTCTAGCCTCCAAGCTTTGTGATCGGCCTTGGTCACTTTCATACTTAGACAATTCCCCAGAGCCAGAGACTTCATCTGGAGCTTGCCTGGACTAAGTCGAAGGTGAGACAACTCTCAAATCGAAGCTTCACTTCTTTGAGCAAAGGTATGAACTCACTCTTCCTCCTGAGCTTCCAGTGATTCTCCTTTTTGTTTAAGTTAATTTCGTAGCCTATAAACCATATGGATGTGTTCGTCTCTTCAAGATGAATCCATAGAGCATAAGAACACAAAAATCCAATTAGAATCGAGTGAGATCTTAGGGTTTTAGTGTGGACGGTCACGGGTGCATACCAGTCGTAGACGATGACCAGGAGCCGTTGGATCGCGCGTGTATCGAGCAGATGATCGAGATCAAGTCGGACGGTGCAATGGTACGTGAACCGCGGGACGCGTGGCTGCTGACTCAAGTGGCGGCGTCGAATGGGAGCACGACGCGTGGGCTTTCGGAGCCGCCGAGGTTGACGCGGCGCCGCGTGGATAAGTAGGAAATTAGGGTATTTTTAATTATTTAAATGCCTTAAACATTAAAAATTCATATCTTTGCATAGAAAAATCACAAAATTAAAATAAAAATACCCACTTGCTCAGTGAACAGAGAAGAATAATGTGGAAAGGAAATCAAGTTAATTGGATGGGTATTTTATTTTTAATAAATTATTTACTGTTTTCAGTATTTTGATTCTTTATTTGTATAGATAATTCACCATAGCATGAGACCATAGGACTTTTGAAGCCTCTGATCTTGGGAACATTCCTTGAATTTTTCAAGGGCAGAGGCCATCTCTGTTAAAAGTTATTGAATTTTGAAGTTCATGTCACTATTTTAGGTATTTTAATTCCAATAATTAGCATGTTGTAAAATAAATTCTAAGAAAATTTGGAGATGTTTCTTAGGACCAGAGGACCCCATGAAAAATTTATTTTGAATTAATTCATTCATAATAACCTTAATTGGTCTAAACCCCTAAAATTGAATTTAAATTAATTAGGCTTAACCACAGATTAAGTTGACTTGAAATCAATTCATCATTCCTCCTTCAGGTCAGAGGAACGTCACATAAAATTTTGAAATCTATTGGACTTCATTAACCCCACCAAATGGGTTGATTAAGCCTCATATGTAAAATGGAACTTTAAAAATTCATAACTCCAAAAATATTTTTCCAAAATTCACAAAAATGGTTTTGGAGCTTCTCTAATATCAGCGGAGTGTAGGAAAATTAAAATTAGAATATTCTAAAAAAGTTGATTTTTCATAATATTTTAATATTTTAATAATTAAAAAATAATAAAAATCACAAAAATATTAAAAATCATAAAAATGTCACATTTTGACTCCCGATCACTTAGAAACAAACCAAATTTTTTATCTAAGTCCCTAGGATAAGATATTGAATTTTAAAGGCTTAATGTAATTTTTAATATTAAAAAATGAGTTTTTAACCTTTTTCACTAAAATAATCCTAATAAATCAAAGAAAAATTACAAAATTACAAAATTTGTTTTTCTAGACTCCTTGAGGTCAGAGAGATTTAAAAAATATATAAAATTTATTTTTCAACTTTTATTTAATTTTATAATTAATTAATACTCTAAAACTCAAAATAATTATAATAAATAAAATATAATTCAAAAAATCACAAAAATTGGCTCAAGTGGTCCTCTGGTGATTAGAAACATCCCATAATTTTCTTAAGGATAGAAACCTTTCCTTGGTCATGTTGTTGAATTTTCTTTGAAAACCCCTATTTTCTACTAAAAATAATTACATAAATAAATTAAATTTAGAAAAATGACATTTTCTCCTCTAATGTCTTGATTGACATATGAGTGAGGTGACATAAAAATTTCAAATTCATTCGAGCTCAATTTAGTGAGTTATGAAATAAATAAGCTTAAAAGGGCATAAAGGTAATTAAAAATTTTAACCCTTAATTAAAACTTTAGGTTTAATCAAAATGGAGGGTAAAACATTTGATTTTAATTTTCTCTTGGATGATTGAAACTTAGGGAAATTAAGGGGTAGAAACCCATTAAACACTTTGAAAATATCAAAATGAAACTTTAATTAATTAAATGATTTAAATTTTTGAGAGAATACATTTAAATTTTGGATTATTAAAGTAAGGATATTATTAAGAGGATATTTATTTTTTTAATTTTAAAAATCCCTAAATAATTCACTTTAAAAATATTTAATTCTTGATTAAAATAATAATCCAAATTAACAATTAAAATTAACAATTAAAACTAAAATTAAAACTAAAATTAAATTAAAATTAAATTAATAATTAAAATTAAATTAAAAATTAAAGTTAAATTAAAATTAAAATTAAAATCAAAATTAAAACTAAAATTAAATTAAATTAAATTTAAACTAAAATTAAATTAAATTAAATTTAAATAAAATTAACATAAAATTAAATTAAAATTAAAATTAAAATTAAATTAAACTAAATTAAAAAAAATCATTTAACAACAAACCTAAATGAAATCATTAAGAGTTGAATCAAAACATATCAATAATTTCAACACCTCTTTCGCTCTAATTGTATTTGAAACATGAACATGAATTTGAAATATTAAGATAACTGAAAGTGTAAAGATTTAAAGTAAATCTAAAATAATCTGAACACTATTCCAAACTTGAAATTATTAATTAAAACCTCATAATCAAACTAAAACACTTTAAATCATTAACTCAAATTTGATTAAAATTCTCAATAAACCAACTTGCCCTTAAAGGCTTTAATTATTATAACTCTTGAATAGAGTATTAAGTGAAATGTCACTTCATTCATCAGGTAATCAAATACCTAGGTTCACTGAGCAAGAGACAAAGTTTAACTAAACTCCTGGATGATTAATTCACCTGTGCAACTAGGTTTACTTGGACTCAAAATAATCCCAGAAATATTGAAAAGATGTTTAGAACTTGTCCTAAGCACTTCCTCAAAATGACGGGATGTTTTAGAAGAACAACTGAATTTAATTGTTCTTTGATGAAGAAAATCATCCTTAAACAAAAACACAAGAACTTAGACGTCATAGGAGATGACTAGTTATAGGATTAGGAATTTGGTAGACAACCAAGACCCTTTCCCTTAGCTTTACCTTGGTATTTCTTGCAAAATATTTAAATGCCTCAACATGTGTTTCAAGTGCAGCTTGGGATGACGGGAAGACCCTCCAGGTGCGCTTTTATTTTATTTTGATTTACTTTATTGCAATTTACTTACATGCACTGTACTTTACTTTTTCTTGCATGATAAACAAGACTGTTGCATGAAAATCAAAACCTTTAGGATAGTCCCTGAATTAAAATCAAAACTAAATTAAAAGTCATTGCAAGATAAAATTCACCGCCACAACATTGCAGAATATAAAATAACTCAAAATTTTATCACAAACAGAACAACAAAACTACAATTGTAACTAAATTAAAATGTCTCGTTGAATGATCAGGAATAACTCCGATGATGTAACCCACGCGTTGCTAACGGGATTTCCCAGGGTCTAAATGAAAGTGTGGAACTCATTCAGTTGAGTTTAGCAAATTCGTCTGGACTAAGTGAATTCAATGAAAATAACGGAGCCGGGATGATGGAACCGTGGGATCTTAATCTGTTCTGTTTAATTAACTTTAAGATTTATTTTAATTAAAACACTAAAAACACTTGGATTTTAAGATTTTCTCTAAACCAAAACACTTCTCTCATCTCCTAATTTATGACTTCTAAAACTAAACCTCTGCAACAACAAGGAGCTTGGAGCACAGTGGGCAGCTCGGCCATCATCATCAGCAAAACAACTCTACGTTAGTAAAACATTTCTTAGAATTAAATAACCAAGCCATAGGACTTCGAGGTAGTTTATCTAGTGCAACATAAATCCTCAACTTTTCGTTAGGCATTTGCATAATCATGTTATGCAAATTAAGCCCTAACCAGTCTTAGGACTCTGAGGTAATCGTTTGGCATGACATAAACCCTCACATCTTCGAGGCTATTCGTATGATCATGTCATGCGAATATAAGTCCTAATTAATTAAAACTTGGAGGATTGCAATATTAAATAAACTCCCAAATTGAAGCCAAACAATAGGATAGTTTGGGAAATTACCAAGATTCTTCATGGATACTCAGCTTCTCCTACTTTTCTTCCTTTGAACTCCTGAAATTAACTGTTCCAAATTTGATCCATTCCCTATTGAAATTCCAAAATTCAATCCTTTGAAAACCCTAAGCTTTGAAATTCTTGCGAGCAAAACCACTGATCATTATCGAGAGTTTTCTTAAATGGAACTTTAAGAACCCAGGTAATATAAACCCTGCTTAATTCATTTATATTAAGCCGGGGAACTTTTCGGCTTATAAAATTGGTTCGCAAACCAAACAGATGTCACAAATTTTTTAGTTTATTTAATCGAGTCCCATCATCAACCAGTGTGTCTATTCCTCGGGATAAATACACGGTTTGTGGTGCGGTGCTCGTTTATATAAACTATTTGAGATGTGAGATCAGTTTGATTTCATATCTTAAAACTTTTAAACTTAAAATTACTTTCAAAATCAAATGCTATCTTTTAAAACTATATATATATATTTAAATTAAATTTAAAATTTAAAATCCTCCGACAACTTCTGTAAGCGACCCCTTTTTTTAAAATACAACACATAACCTAATAATATGCCGACATGGTCGGCCCTACTAGTGACCCTTTCCTTTTCTATAAACCAAATCACAAGAATTTAGTCAGTCAGTCTAAAAACTTATCAATTCTACGCCCATTATAAAATATCCTCCTATTTATTTGCACTTCACCTTGATAAACCCGCACAAGGCCTTCGACTACCCAAGGATTCATGTGATATCTGCAAGTTAAGAATTCATCTCCTTCTAGGTCTCAGAACTCTTCAGCAGGTTTTAACAATTTAAATGGCCAATTTAAATAGTAAATTAAGAACCGGTATTAGTATCATCATAATGTTTTGAAAATATATGACTTTTAATTCTCCGACGAATTTTGTATTATCTTATTTATCTTTTCATAATTGAAAGGAGAAAGTAAAGTAACTACTCAGAACACATTGAAATTAAATAACAAAACATAATAAATAAACTTTGAATCAAAATAAAAATACTTATCTTAGATGTTTCTCCTGCTGAACTTCTGATTCTTATTGACTCCACAGCGTAATGAACTACAGATGCACCAACTCTTTCAAACTCTGAATAGAAACTCTAAAATAAACTCACTAATTTATGAAGGAAAGTAAAAAGGTGGCCCTAATATGATCTCTCCAATTCTCTCTTTAGATAGGACTCTAGATAGGGAGTGGTAGATGGGGCGCTTTTCTCTGAAGGAATACCCTCCTATTTATAGGCTTCAAAGGTTGCCTCAACGCACCTCTTCAAAATGTGTCCACATTCAATGAATCTTCTAGAAGGTGTGTCTGGCGCCTAGGCGCCGAAATCTAGCGCCTAGGCGCCAGACACCGCATCCAGTTCTTCGCACCTCTTCTGTTTAGATCGCACCTCTTCGCGATTAAAACCATTTTGAAGCATCCAAATACATTGTATCACAAGTCCTATAAACCAGGAACAAGTGCCAGTCTTCTAGAAGGTCCAGTAACCGCTCTCACTGTCAAAATAACCGCCCAAAAGTTGTCAAAAACTTAACAGTTTTCTATATCGAGCTGGCGCTTAGGCGCCAGACTCTGGCGCCTATGCGCGAGGCCAATAATTTCACAAATTTTGCATTTCGGCTCTATTTTTGCTCCTTTTTGCTCTTTTTTCCTCCTTTTTCATATTTTTCTCCTTCTTAAACATTTTTGTATCACCTACATCCAAAAACACAAAAATACCTTTCATTAAAGCATAATATCCTTAAAATTTAATAAAAATCAAGGCAAAAAAATAGGTAATTTTTTCTTAGATCAAATACTTGCCATTCTTTTAGGATTAATCCTTTCAGAAGGCCTTTGAAAATTATTGTTAGCCATTTCTTCATTTAAAGTGTAAGCTTCTTTAAATGATTTAACCATTAAAGAACCTCCAGCAGCAGCATCAATAATTGATTTAAGTGATCCAATTAGTTCGTCATAAAAGGTTTGAATAATTAACCAATCAGGTAAAGCATGATGAGGAAATTTTCTTAATAGTTCTTTAAATCTTTAACAAGTTTCATAAATTGTCTCCCCATCAAATTGACTAAATGAAGTAATATCATTTCTTAATTTAGCACTTTTAGAAGGAGGAAAATATTTAGCAAGGATTTTTTGTGCCATTTCAGCCCATGTTTTAATATAACCTGTTGCTAATGAGTTCAACCACATCTTTGCGTTATCTCTTAAAGAAAAGGAAAGAGTCTAAGTCTAATAGCATCATTAGAAACAATATTATATTTTAAAGTAGCACAAAGTTCTAAAAAACTAGCAAGGTGTAAATTTGGATCCTCATTTGGTGTTCTCCCAAATTGATTATTTTGAACCATTTGAATAATAGACAGTTTAAGCTCAAAAGAATTAGCATCTATTGTATTTGTTTGAATACTACTATGAAGTTCCTCAACTGTAGGGTTAGCATAATCCCTTAATGGTTTGTAAACATTTTGTTCATTAATTTCAATTGAATTTTGTAAATTATTATGTAAATTAGCCATCTCTTGATATTTTTGAATTTGTTTTCCTTTTTTAATTGTTCTAACAGTTCTTTCTAATTCAGAATCTAAAGGTAATAATCCTTCAGATCCAGAACTATGCATAAAAAGTAAATAAAATAACAAGAAATAAATTTATTATTATTTTTGTTTTTGTTGTTTTTGTTTTTTTTATTTTATTTTATTTTTGTATTTTTGAAAATAAAAGAAATAAATAAAATAGAAATATTTAAAATCTATAAATTTTTCCTCCCCGGCAACGGTGCCAAAAACATGACACTCGATCCGCAGCAATGCACCAAAATCTTGGTTTCTAATTGCCAAACAATGCAGTAATTTATGCTATCAAAAATATGTTATAGTCAATACTTTGACTCAAATAATAATAGCGGCTAGCGTATATAAATATAATTTTATGGAAAATATTTTTACACACTAGGGGTACTACGTAAGTATATGTATCGCTTCAAGTAATATAGAGCTTTAAATAAAGACTCCAGTATCGATCCCACGAGAAGGATTATAGATTTTTCTTTAAATATTTTGATTTTATTTTATGTATTTCTTTTAAAGTTAACAAGTTAATATTTAATTTACTAGATGCAGAAATAAAGCAGTAATAAAGTAATGATTGATGTAAACAAAAATAAGCAAAAAACTTTCTTCCTTTCAATTATTCCAAGAATTTTTAGATAATGTAATATTCGTGGAGAATATAAATTGATGGTATTGTGCCAAATAGAAGAATTCCTATTCTTTACCTTCGCTCGATAATATAAAGAACATTGGCTAATCTATAGATCAGGTCTGGATGTATTGTTAGTAGAATGGGTTAATCTAGGCTCACACTACTAGATGTCCAAGGGTGGCTATGGTCGGCCGTACTAGTGACCCTTTCCTTCTCTATAAACCAAATTACAAGAATTTTTACGCCCATAAAATAATATCTTCCTATTTATTTGCACTTCACCTTGAATAACCCGCGCAAGGCCTTCGACTACCCAAGGATTCATGTGATATCTACTAGTTAAGAGTTCATCTCCTTCTAGGTCTCAAAACTCTTCAACAGATTTTAACAATTTAAATGGCCAATTTAAATAGTAAATTAAAATTCGGTATTAATATCATCACAATGTTTAAAATATATATAGTTTTTAATTCTCCATCGAATTTTATATTATCTTATTTATCTTTTCATAATTAAAAGGAGAAAGTAAAGTAACTACTCAGAACATATTGAATTTAAACAACAAAACATATAAATAAAACTTTGAATCAAAATAGAAATACTTATCTCAAGTGTTTCTCCAACTGAACCTCTGAATCCTTCTGGCTCTAAAGTAAATAGACTTCAAAAGCACCGACTCTTCAAATACTCTCAATACAAACTCTAAAATAAACTCACTAATTAATAAAAGAAACTATAAATATGGCCCTTAAAATATTTCTCTAATTTCTCTCTCTAAATGGAACTATGGGGCTAGGTGGTTTTTGGTTGGGTTGTGGCTTTTTGGGTAATTTTCTCTAAAGGAGTAGCCTCCTATTTATAGGCGTCAAGAGTTGCCTTGAGGTACCTCTTAAAAATGTGTCCATGTTCAATGAATCTTTTAGAAGGTGTGTCTGGCTCCTAGGTGCCGGAATCTGGCGCCTAGGCGCCGGAATCTGGCGCCTAGGCACCGGACTCTGCGTCCAGTTCTTCGCACCTCTTCACTTTGGGTCGCACCTCCTCACGATCCTAACCGTTTCCAAGCATCCAAATACAATGTATCACATGTCCTATAATCCAGGAATAACTGCCAATCTTCTAGATGGTCCAATAATCGCTAACACCGTCAAAATAACCGTCCAAAAGTCGTCAAAAATCTTACAGAATTCCGTATCGAACTGGCGCTCAGGCGCCGGATTCTGGCGCCTAGGCGCCAGGCCAATTATTTTGACAATTTTACGTTTTGGTTCTATTTTTGCTCCTTTTTACTCCTTTTTCATCTTTTTTTCCTTCTTGGACATTTTTTGCATCACCTACATCCAAAACACAAAAATACCTTTCATTAAAGCATAATATCATTAAAAATTTGATAAAAATCAAGGCATAAAAATAGGTATTATTTTATGGATCATCATACGCCTTAATAAGTAATACCTTATAAAGAAGGTCTTTTGATCAGATGTGGCTAAGGTGCATGCATGGGTCCGAGGCTCGTAAAATTGTTAAAGAAGTGCAATCGTGACTCTATGGCTCTTATCAGTCGGGTTCGAAGAAGAAAATGAAAATTAAGAGACTAGGGTACTACTGGCCCTCAATGATGATCGACTGCATGAAATTTGCCAAAAGTTGTCACCAGTTCCAAGTGCACGGAGTGGTTCTACATCAACCTCCAAATGTGCTACATACGAAAATCACGTCGTGGCCATTTAAATGTTGGGGCACAGATATCGTGGCCTCAATAGAGCCACCATCTTCAAGAGGACATCCTTTCATCCTTGCAGCAATAAATTTTTTTCAAAGTGGACAGAAGCAGTACCACTCAGGGAAGTAAAGGCACACCACGTGCTATAATTTTTCAAGAATCAAGTGGTTTACCGTTTTAGGGATACTGCACAGATTTATCTTAGATAATGGGTCCACATTCAAGAGTACAAAGATCAACAATTTTGTCATAAGGCACATGATAGATTAGCGCTATTCAACAATCTACTACCCAAGAGCAAACGGCTTGGCCGAGAAATTTAATAAAACACTCGTCCAAATTCTAAAAAAAACATTGGATGATGACAAAAGAAATTGGTACAAGAAGTTATTAGAAGCCTTATTGGCCTACAGAATAACATTCAGAACTCCTACTCAGTCTACACCCTATGCCCTGGTATATGGGTCCGAGGCTGTTCTACCGTTGGAAGATCAACTATAGTTTCTCAGGATTACTATCGATAGCAAAATTACTACGGAAGAGAATGAGAGCTGGAAAGCTTAGAAGGGAAACGACTCTCAGCACAACATAATCTAGAATTGTATCAAGCCAAGATGACCCAGGCCCACGATAAACTGGTCCGCCCAAGAACTTTCAAAGTTTGTGACTTGGTTCTTATTCTCAAGAGACCTATTCTTGCACACCGCAAGATTGGAGGCAAATTTGAACCAACTTGGAAAGGGCCATTCGTGGTCGAGACAGTCTATGTAGGAGGTTCCTACCAACTTGTGAATTGCCGTGGAGAACTATCTATGCTTCCAATCAATGGAAGATATTTAAAGAAGTATTACGCAACCTGATGTTTCAAAAGATGAACTTTAAAAATGAAGTCTCATTCCTAGAAACATAGGTATAGTAATCACTTGTAACTAGGACTGAACCTGAAACTATAAAAAAAATGGATTAAAAAATGTAAAAAAAAATGTGTTAAAAAAGAAGATGTGTGTGAAAGAAATTTTCTAAATAATAAAATTTGAATTTTCCTTTAAAATCAAAAATCATTCTTGATTTTCCACCATTTTTCCTATTTTGTTAAAACTCAAATTAAAAAAATAAAAGTTTTCATTATTGAATAAATTTTATTATTGTTCTCTTTCTTGATAAAGCCCCTTGATTCCTTCCTCATTTTTGCAAGAAGATGTCGAACAAGCGGTTGATTCTAAACTCAAAAATGATGTGAGTCTAGCACTTAATGAAAAAATGATAAAGGATGGGCCTGTGATTGAGATTGACTCTAATTTCACACAGGTCGGGGTACAATACGAGAAGGCTGATTGGACCCCGGTTGACCGAGATGAGTTCCGTGACCAGACAGTCGTGAAATTAGGTGGCACAAGTCAGCAGGTCACCGACAAGAAAAGAAAATTGAACGCCGCTCATATGACTGAAAAAAAACAAGAAATTGAAGTCCATGATTACTACAGCAGAGGGAAGGCTTGTCAGCGCTGTGCCCAGAGATATTCGGGAGGTAAGAAGAGCTACTCTCACTCCGACCTAGCGAAGAAACAAGAACCGCCGCATTCATAAGATGCTAAGCAAGCTAGCGGTGGACCAGCATAAAGAAACACTTTCCAGCATCATTGCAAGTACATCAAAGAAGCCATTTCAGAAAGAGCCAGAAAAGGAAAGATCAACCCAGAGGACAGCAGAAAACGGGAAGGAAATTTCAAAGAAATCAGAAACAGAATCAATGCCACAGCGTCAGGCAGACACACTAGTTCTGAGGAACATTATTGTGGAAGCAACCCCTGAGGATGTCTTGATAGAGACTATCCCCGAGGAGGTGAAACGTGTAGGAGGGCATGCTGGGATTGAGCCATACATCCCACCGTACGTTACCAGACCTCGATGATTCCAGATGATTCCAAAGTATGAGCTAGTGAAGCATTAGAAAGTTGAAAGGAAGACCTTCGAGTATTTTGAAAGAATTCGAGGCAAGAATGTTAATATCCTTGAGGGCCTTGAGCTACACATGAATATATTTTCATATTACGAGCAGAAACAGATTGTGGATTGCATCTTCGACCTTTAAAAAATGGGCCGAGTGGGTAGTTTAAGATAAAAGACCTACTCAGAACCCCGGGAATGGATGAAAGGAAAAGGAAGGGTTACAATTCAATGTGGATGTTGCCACAACTTTGCCGAACATAAGAAAGGAAATCCACCAGGGATACTCTGTGATAGTGAAGTTTATCCAATGCTAGGAATAATTAAGGGAATGGTCAAAAGGATGGTGACATGGTGAGTACTACCTGCAGATTGCATACCCAACAGCTGCATCATCAACATATATGAGGAAGGTGACTGCAGAACTCCCCACATAGATCAGCATGATTTTGTAAGGCTTCTGTACGGTGTCCTTCATCAATCCATGCAACATCATGTTCAGATCAGACCTCCGGATAGTAGGCCCCAGAGAATTCCGAGGGCCAGTGGAGATACCTCCATCGGTAGGTTTTGTTCTAGTGCTAAAAGAAAACGGAGCAGACATAGCAAAACACTGCATTCCAGGGGTACCTTTTCAGCGAGGTTCGTCACTTTCAAAAGGATGGATGACAGCAAGATGTATTTCAACTTTCAACCAGATCTAGAGTTAGAAAGTCTCTAGCAGTACGAGCTGTGAGCTACATGGAAAATAACACACCTCTAATGCACATCCGGACGGCATTTCCTGCCAAGGATGGCTTGGAAGGTGATGTTATTACCCATGTGTCTCACTATTCGGACATGGATTTTGACAGCCATTTTTGGAGAACCCGACAAGGATCCTATGCAGTCTGTTTTGGATTTTTATGGATTTTGTTAGATGATTAATTTTCAAGGAAAATATCATCATGAAATATGTTTTGGATCAGCTGTATGATGTATTTCTCAGAAATTTAAATGGAAATGACCATGTCGTATTTTGCCTTCAGTTCTTGCGTGCAAATTGACTGGGAACGACATTGAGTTGAATGAACCCTGAATGAAGAATGATTTTAAAAAAATAAAAGGGAATAGAAAAAAGAAAAAAATGAAATAAAAATGAAAATTCCTTCAAAAATTTAAAAGTCAAAACAAATTTCAAACGAACATAAAATCTAATCAAACAAAAATAAAATCGAATCTGTAAAACATACAAAATGAATCTCAACCTCGAATTGAATTCCAATCTGAATCCTTCATTTTAAATCTTTCAATTGTTCTTCAAATAAAACTCTGTTTCAAACTCCTCCAAAGTTCAAATTCTTTCCTCGACTTTTCACTGGGTCAAGTATTTTCAACTCGGTACGTTTACATGTTCCTTTCAACTCTTTTCTCTGTGTGTTAGAGGATCGACTGGTTCTTTTAAAATGGAGCCACGAATTTTATTTGATTTGGTTCTGATGGCATGGAGCTGGGTCCCTCCTCACATGGATATCTTTTTCGAGAGACCCTTCGAGTGGGACTTGAGACACCCTCATACCCGCTTTCAAATTGATTTTCTCCAAATTCAAACTTTAATTTTAAACTTCAAACTTTTCAACCATTTCAAATCCTGAGGCTGGTACCAAAATTCCAGTTCTCTCCCTCTGAGGTCAGTACTTAAATTCTGACCCTCACCTTTTGTGATTAGTATTTAAATTCTGATTCTCTATATCTTGAGGTTAGTACCTAAATTCCAGTTCTCTCCCTTTCGAGGTCAGTACTTAAAGTCGGACTCTCACCTTTCGAGGTTGGTACCTAAATTTCGATTCTTTTTCTAAGATTGATACCTAAATTTTAACTCTTTCCTTTCGAGGTCATTACCTAAATTCTGACTCTCACATTTCGAGGTCGGTACCTAAATTCTATCTCTCTCTCTGAGATTGATACCTAAATTTCAATTCTCTCCTTTCGAGGTCAGTACCTAAATTCTGACTCTCACCTTTCGAGGTCGGAACCTAAATTCTGACTCTCTTTATAAGATTGATACCTAAATTTTAATTCTCTCCATTTGAGATCAGTGTCTAAATTATGATTCTTATCCTTTTCGATCGGATTCTCAACTTTCGAGACTGGTACCTAAATTGTAGTTCTCATTTCCAGATTAGTACCTAAATTTTGATTCTCATCCCTTTCAATTGGTACCTTAATTTTGATTCTCAACATTCGAGACTGGTACCTAAATTCCAGTTCTCATTTCGAGATCAGCACCTAAATTCTGATTGTCATCCTTTTCAATCGATACCTAAATTCTTATTCTCAACTTTCAAGACTGGTACCTAAACTCCAGTTCTCATTTCGAGATCAGTACCTAAATTCTGATTGTCATCCTTTTCGATCGGTACCTAAATTCTGATTCTCAACATTCGAGACTGGTACCTAAATTCTAGTTGTCATTTCGAGATTAATGCGTAAATTTTGATTCTCATCCTTTTCGATCGGTACCTAAATTTTGATTCTCAACTTTCGAGACTAGTACCTAAATTCCAGTTCTCATTTTTAGATCAGTACCTAAATTTTGATTCTCATCCTTTTCGATCAGTACCTAAATTCTGATTATCACATTGAGGCTGGTACTTAAATTCCATTCCTCACCCCCTTTCCTATTTAAACTCTGCATTTGTTAACTCCAAATTTCCTTTCAATTCCAATCTCAAATCAATTTCAATCAAACAAAAAAAAATCAAAACTCCAAAATCAAATTTTAATCAACTTCGAAATTAATCATAAATCAAACTTTAATCAAACTCCCAAATCAATTTCAACCAATCAAAATTTCAAAATTCAAAATCAAAATTCAAAATTTAAAATCAAAGATCAAAATTAAAATCAAAAATTGAAAAATAGATCTATATCAATCTTGAAATCAAACAAATTGAAAACTCACCTCTAAATCCCCAGTGAGAATTCGAGACTCTTTAGTTTCAAGGATTACCTGATACTCCCCAGTGGGAAACTTCCTCACTCTTTCTCTGTTTTGTTCTGAGGGTGTGATCTTGGAACTTTTGTATTGGTTTGTTGATCTCTTCGGTCAAGACCAATAAGCGCGGTGTACTTGGTTAGTACACCAAACCTATTGGGGGTCCATTTGTTAACCTCATTTTTGTTGAGGTCCTTCCTTCCTGTTAGTGCTTAGTATCTAGTCATAGAATTTTTTTCCCTTAAACTATCCTAGAAGACTAGAAATGGAACCCACCATTTAGAAATTCAACCAAATCTAAACTCTCTTTAGAATCCGGCATCGATGGTCATCAACCTCCAAATTACTTGGAAGGTTAGGATCAATGTGTAGGAAGATAAGGATGAGTTCCTATGGGATGGTCAGGCCTTAGGATAAACCTGGGTGGCCTGGTCTTGGTGAGGTCCAGCTTGCACACACCACATTGTTGAACATACCTGAACCCTGAATCACTCACACTTAACCTAGCCTCCTGACTCTTTTAGGAGACTCGTATGGATGGACCTCAACCCCTAGTCCTTGGCTAAGAGGGTTAGGAAAAACATATTAAGTTCCTAAAATGAGACCTCTCATGATTCTTGTAAGCTTAGCATGGCTTCATGGCTCAACCAAAATAGTTTCATTATACTCACATTTAATCAATCTTCATTTTTCCCAAAATTTCAATTTTTGACCCCCGGCCCCTAAACTCTACCGAAATTACCAAATTGCCCCTAAAAAGAGCCCCAAAACTCAACAATTCACAATCACCCAGGCTCCAAAAAAAATCATTCCAAAGCTTTCCTCTCATCAAACTAAGAAGTTTGACTGTAAACATGCCATACTTCTGAGCTACCTTTGGGCCCCTAGCGACCAAAATAGCTGATACTTAAAAAATCCTCCAGGATTCATAAAACCTTCCACATAAATAAAAAATGACCTTGGGTACTTTTTTTTACTCCAAATTTCTTTCTAAAACACCTCGAGCCTTTATTTCAGCATTTTGACCACTTACTCCTAAACCCCCCAAAATTACTAAAATGCCTTTCATAGCCAAAAATTTTGAAAATCCCAAAAAATCCCAAAAATTAAAAAATATTCTCCACTACATTTTATTCAACTACACCATAGCCCAATTTTGTCAAATTAATCCAATTTTACGAAGAATTCCAAGTTGATTTATTTAAAACCTAAACTTAACACAATTGAACCCAATGTTAACCAAATTGATTCCAAATTTTTCAAAAAAAAAAATTCCAAACCTTCATAACACTCCCACAAACCAAAAGTTTTGTTAATTTTACCCTAATTTGATCCCAAGCTTTTTCTAAAATTAACCAAACTCAAAAGATCCAAATTTCCCCAATTAACCTCATGACTCAAACCACCCAAATCAAATCCAAAACCCCTCAAATTTCTTCAAAGTAAATTCAAAAAACATCTTAAAATCCCTACAACAACATGCAACATTAATTTGCCCAGAATTTGCACTCAAACTCAACCCAAGCTAAACCCAAACCAAAATTCCACAAATTGGCCTAAACTAACCATAAACCCAAACAAGCCCAAGTTCCAAAATCAAAACCTAACAAAAGTTGAAAACCATTTGTCACACCCCCATAAAAATTTTGCCACATTAATTTTACAGCAAATCCAAAACTAGCGCATCTTTGACCCAAAAAGCCCAACTTTGACCCACGAAGCCCAACTTTGACCCAAAAAGCCCAATTGTGGCCCCTAAGCCTAATATCCTCCAAATTGAACCTTATGGTCAATAATTTCCCAAATTTCACTTCTAAATCAAATTTCAACGTGTCATAGTCCAATATAAATCAATTTCAAACCAATTCAATCATCCCATACTCAATTTCAAAAATGCAAATCATCACATGCATAATAAAGATCCATTACATTATACATTTTTAAAAGTCCATTCCTTGGAAATTTAAAGGCTCAAAATCTATCCTAAAGCCCCCATGACATTTTCATTCATCATCCCTTTAATCAAATTCACTCCCTAAGTTCCAAATCAATCATCAAATAAGTCCAAATGGAGTATCATGCCAAATCATCTCAAAATAACCAAAGAATTCAGAAATACCTTTTTCATGCAAATTGACCAATCCTTGCTTGAGCCAAAGGCAAGCCATGGAGCTATGCTTGAGCCACATGAAGCCATGAAGATCTTGGATTCCTCATCAAGCCATAAATCACAAAAAATGGAGCCTCTTTCTTAATCCCTCACTAAAGCCTTTAATCCTTTTTTATGTCGCACACTAATCCAAGTTGGCTACCTCATTTGAGATGGAGACTTCTCCACCTAAAGAGGGCTGACCCAAGTGAATTTTTTTAGCTTAAATCAAGATCTTGGAGGGTGAACCCAAAACATTTCCATGGCTTGAACAAATTAAGCCCAAAATGACCATTCCCCCTTACCATTTAAACTAAGCTCCTTTACACATGACCAAAATCCATTGAAGGCACCAAACCCAAATCCTGACCCCCCTACCTCGACGATGACCTCACCTTGGTCGGACCGCCGTCTGGCTCGCCAGAAACAACCAGGCTAAAACTCCAAGTGGTAAAAAAGAAAAGAAAAAATTTTTGAATTTTAAGTTGATGAGCTGCCCCAACCCTAGTGGACATCATGACTGCTCTTCTCCTCACTCAAGCATCAAATCCCAATCTCTAAACCTCCCTAAGCTCAGCTATGGCCCTTCATATTTAAACCCATCACCCCCATGGATTGAAAGGTTGCTGAAATCAATCTAGCTAAAACTCCCCCTATTTGATCCTAAATTCTTCCTTAAGCCCAGGGAAGATTAGCTCCATCAAAATCTGACCTTAAATCTCACTATTCAAGCCCAATTTCGAGCTCAAACTTGAGCTTGAAAACAGGACCTCCATCAAAACATAACCAAACTCAAATTAAACTTGCACACATACTCCCTAATGCCAAAGAAGAAGTTCCCCCATCTTACCCACCTCGGCCGAGCATCCACCAGCGTGGAGACCAAACTCCGACGAACTTAGTAGGAGTTCTACACAAACCTCAATGAGAGCTCGTGCATTACATCGAGGAGGTGCGTCTGACCCAAAGAAACCTTCCACAATCATCCAATCGAGGCCACACCTCTTAAATTATGGTAAAATATTTTTTCACCCATTTTTTGGGTTGGTTTCATGTATTGTGAAGAAAAGTTGAAATCCATGAGCACTTAGCGATATGGATGTGTAGAGCTCGCTTAGATGAACGTGTAGAACAAATTTTATCAAAATCCATGGAGAATCGGCAGAGATATTGACTCTGGAAGATTGGACGGTGCACAAGTTTGGCGGTTTAGGAAAGATGACCGGATGCCGTTCGTTTCCATGTTTGATCCAATCCCTTTTAAAATTCCAAAATCAAATCCTTCGAATGTTTAAACTTTGAAATTATTGAAAGTGAAACCACTGATCATTATCGAGAGTTTTCTTAAGTGTCTTCGGATATTTATGATGTAATTAACTATAGAGACTTGCCCTTATAGGGAATTTTTAGAACCCAGGTAATATAAACCCTGCTTACTTCCTTTATATTAAATTGAGGAACTTGTTTACTTATAAAATTGGTTCGCAGAGCAAACGGATGTCATAAAACCACTGATCATAAATGATGTGTGGTAGGACACTGAGCAATAATTGATTCAAACTTGATTATAATAGACTATCTTATTGACTGAAAAACCAGAACTTTGAAGGCAGGAAAAAGATCAACTTCGAGGAATACATTATATCAGTTCATTATCATTTTTGTTTTAGACTTGTTATGCAAGCTTGGTGGGAAGGGAGGGAGTATATGTTATTTTTGTATGTCATTTATGTCATTTTGGTCTGCTGATTATGGAAATGTAAGATTCTAGGATTTGTTCATCGTGAACAAATATTTGAATCGAAGAGGTGTTAGTTCTATTTTACTCGAGATTGAGTAAGATACAGAACAAAAGAAAGGATGATTTAGCCTTCCAATGATACTCACTAGGACAAATTGATTCACCGAAGATGGGGAGAGAGAAAATCACCAGCGGAGTCGCCACTCTCTTGATGGTGACGAATTATTGCATGTCATCGTTGTCAATTCCCGTATCGTGTCAATGTCAAGGAGTCGCCACTCTCTTTCTCTATCTATCATCTTAATTCTTATCCTACATAGACTTATTGTCAGAAGTCTTTGGAGAATTTGAAGAAGGATTAATCATGATAGTGATTGAGAGAAAAGAAGATCAAATGATAATCTCATAGAATAAGTCTTTAGATTATGTAATTACTGAAGTTTTTCGTATGAGAAAATCATACGAAGATCTTGGGAAACCACAGAGGACTTGTAGGTAAAATACCTATCCTGAGTTCTTTAATCTTTTAAAGGAGCAAGCTCTTATTGTTATTACATCTTAAGCAATTAATACTGCCTAGAAAAACTCTCGATTAAGGTTAACGTTTATCCTCGAAAAAGTATAAGTGTTACCGTGGCAGTGCATTTCTGAAGAATCGATACTACTAGAAAGTTTTGTTTATATTGGGTGTATGTCGTTCCTTTGTAGTATTTTGTTTTGTTGTTTTGGATTTTTTTTCATCATAATGTTGTTTTGTCATTTTGTATGTCATGTCGTGGACAGTATGTCATAGTTTGTATGTTATATTGTTTTATGTCATGTCGTAATGTCATTATGTCATTTTGTCATGTCGTAATGTCATACGATGTTTTTAATATCATGTCATTCTATGTCATCTCATAATGTCATGTGATGTCGTAATGTCTTGTCATTCTATGTCATCTCATAATGTCATGTGATGTCGTATTGTCATGTCATTATATCATATGTGATATATGTTTGTCATGTCGTAATGTCATTTTTTTTTGTTGCAATTTTCTTCTGCAATGTCATGGTGTTGTTTTGTATTATTATCTTTCTGTTTGTTTTGATTATTGTTTTACTTGATTTTCATTGTGTCAGTTTCATGTCATGTCGTGATTTTATTTTTATTCTAAAATGTCAGTATTGTATCATGTCATTGTTTGATTTATTTTGTTAGTTTTGTTTTATTTCATTTTATGTCATTTTGCTTTTTATTTATTTAGTATCATATTATTTTGTCATTTCATTGTGTTTTGCTTTGATGTCTTGTCATTTTATTGTGTTTAGTATCATGTCATGTCATGTCGTCTTATCATTTATTTCGGTTTGATTATTTTGTTTGTTTTGTTCTGTTTTGAATGTTATCTTTTCTTCTTTATCGTCCTGCAAAACAGAGTTAGCACACCCTATAACATGCAAAGAAAATCTAAATAATGTCATATAAATGTTTCAATTACAAGGTAAAAATGTCTGTTGTTTTAGAGTTGTCGGATGTCCAGGTTTTGTTAAAATGTTAATTTACTTTTATGTCAAATAATGCTTAATTTTTTATGTCTTGAATGTTGATTTGGGTTGAATTTATGATTTTATGTCAATTTATGTCGATTTGGATTTAATTTTGGGTTTTATGTTGATTTATGTTGATTTGAGTTTGATTTTGGATTTAATGTCAATTTGAGTTTTATTTTGGGGTTTTGTATCAATTTATGTTTAATTTTATGTCGAGTTGTGCTTGATGTGGATCGAGCGTCATCTTATGTTGAGTTCGATACAGGTTGAACATAAGGATTATGTCGGTTTATGTCATGTTTAGTTTGATTTAAGTCGTACTTAAGAATTATGTCGATTTATGTCGAGTTAAGCTCGATTTGGGTCGAACTTTAGAATTATGTCGGTTTATGTCGAGTTAAGCTCCATTTGGGTCGAATTTAAGAATTATGTCATTTCATGTCGATTTAATATCGATTTAGGTCAAACTTAAGAATTATGTAGGTTTATATCGAGTTAAGCTCGATGTGGGTCGAACTTAAGAATTACATCATTTTATGTTGAGGTAAGTTTGATTTAGGTCGAATTTATGATTCATGTCTGTTTGGGTTTAGTTTTGGTTAAACCTAAGGTTGGTTTTTAAGTCTGGCTTTGAATTAGGTTAGGTTGAATCTAGGTTTTGACTTAAGTTCAATTTGAGTTGAACTTAAGTTTAGGTTTAACTTAAATTAGGTTTGAGTCTAGTTGAACCTAGATTTTGGACTTAAATCCAATGTGGGTTGGATTTAAATTTGGGTTTGAATTGATTTAGGTTCAAGTTAGATTGAACCTAGACTTAAGGTTATCCTAAGTTCAATATGGGTTGAACTCAAGTTTGATTTAAGTTTGAGTTAAGTTAGGTTCAAGTTAGGTTGAATTTGGACCTAAGGTTAAATTAAGTTCAATGTGAGTTAAACTCAAGTTTGATTTAGGTTTGATTTAAGTTAGGTTCATGTTAGGTTAAACCTAGACTTAAGGTTGACTTAAGTTCAATATGGGTTGAACTCAAATTTGATTTAAGTTTGAGTTAAGTTAGGTTCAAGTTAGGTTGAACCTAGCCTTAAGGTTGTCTTTAGTTCAATGTGGGTTGAACTTAAGTTTGATTTAAGTTTGAGTTAAGTTAGGTTTAGGTTAGGTTGAACCTAGACTTAAGGTTAACTTAAGTTCAATGTGGGTTGAACTTTAGTTTTATTTAAGTTTGAGTTATTTTAAGAGTGATTGTTCTTAATTAGGATTGGTTTAAGTCTAATTAGGTTAAGTCTAATTAGGTTTTATGGTTTAATTAAACCTTCTTGTGTAAGGTTTAATTAGATTAATTAGGCTTAATTAGGGTTATGTCTAATTAGGGTTTATGGTTTAATTATGTTTAACATGTTTTCATTGGAATTTGATTAAGTCTAAACCCAATGTAATTAGGATTTGAGTGGTTAATTAAGTCTAATTACTCTTTTAAACTTAATTAAGGGTGATTTATGTCTTAAACCTAATGTGATTAGGGTTTAGATGGTTAATTAAGTCTAATTTTTCTTTTAAACTTAATTAAGGATTGTTTATGTCTTAAACCCAATGAGATTAGGGTTTAAATGGTTAATTCAGTCTAATTTTGTCTTTAAACTTCATTAAGAGTTGTTTATGTCTTAAACCTAATGTGATTAGGGCTTAGATGGTTATTTAATTCTAGTTTGTCTCTTAAACTTAATTAAGAGTTGTTTATGTCTTAAACCAAATGTGAATAGGGTTTAATTGGTTAATTAAGTCTAATTTGTCTTTAAACTTAATTATGGATTTTTTATGTCTTAAACCCATTGTGATTAGGGTTTAAATGGTTAATTTTGTCTAATTTGTCTTTTAACTTAACTAAGGATTGCTTATGTCTTAAATCCAATGTGATTAGGGTTTAAATCATTAATTAAGTCCAATTTGTATTTAAAGTTAATTAAGGATTATTTAATTTTATCTTAAACCATAATGTCTTAGGGTTTAGTCTATTAATCAAATCTAATTATGCTTAATTTTGTGTTTTAGACTTGATTAGGATTTGTTTTATGTCTTTTTAAGTTTGGTTCAATTTTGATCTAATTCATGAGAGAATAGGCCAATTTGAATGAGGAGGATATTTTTAAGGGTTTAAATTATTAAATTTTAATGAATTTTAACCCTTAATTTAAAAATGTCATTTAAAATTATTTTATGGCTTAGGAAATGTCATTTTAGGGTTAATGTCTGTCACCCTAAATTCTCTAACCATTTTTTAATTTTATTTTTCTCAATTTTATTTTTTTATAATTATTATTTAAAATAGCTACAAAGTGTCTTGAAAATTAGAAAAATATGTCATAGAGAGGTTTTCTGGCCTAAGAAAAGTCAGAGAATATTCCTAAAGACATAAAGATAAATCCCTCAAATTTTCAGATTTTTCTGATTTGTAAATAATTTTTAATAATTAAAAAACTTCATAGAGTTTTTAATTATTTAAAAATTAAATAGTGAAAAGAAAATTATGGTTTTTATTTCATAATTTTCTTCTCCTTTCCCCTTTCGAGAGGTATTTTATTTTAATTCTTTTATAATTATTATATAAAATAGTTACAAAGTGTCTTGAAAATTAGAAAAAGCTATCATAGAGAGGTTTTCTGGCCTAAGAAAAATCAGAGACTATTTCTAAAGACATAAAGATAAATCTCTCAAATTTTTAGATTTTTTTGATTTGTAAATAATTTTTAATAATTAAAAAACTCCACAGAGTATTTAATTATTTAAAAGTTAAATAGTGAAAATAAAATTATGATTTTTATTTCATAATTTTCTTCTCATTTTCCTCTTTCGAGAGGTATTTTTATTTTAATTTTAGGACCTTTGTGCAAAAAATTATGATTTTTCGCTTATTTTAAGGTTAATCTGAATTAACCTTGGCCCAAAAATCCCTCAGCCCACTGTGTATCCTCGTATGGTTCGAAGGCGGGAGGATCCGCTACGGGGGGCTGGACAAAAAAGGCCGCACAGTTTAATCAGAGCCACCCATTCCAAAACACGGGAACGGACGGCTAGGGTTTAATCCAATTAATTTGGAATTTTCTCAAACCGTTCACCTTCTAGGCTCAATATCTCACTCAAACCATAGTCATCATTAACCTCTAGAAATTTTTCTTCTCTCCTTAGTGTTTTCGGGTAAGGGGCTATTTCTAACCATGGATGGCCATGGTTAGACTATAGTTAGCTTGGGATTAACCATGGGGTGGTTATGGTTGTAGAGGATGGTCTTGTAACAGCCTTCCCCATGTAATCCAATCATCACCTCTCCATATTCCATGGAGAAGGAGACACTTAAGCAAATTAATGTGTCATGGCAATTATTGATTCCAATTGTCATGATGACCTCTTGATTGCTTTGTTTCCTTTCTATTAGTTAGGGAGGAGGTTAATGTTGACTCAAAGGAGGCAAGGTATCCATCATTCAACACCTGATTTAACATTTCATGGGGAGATGACACATTAGCTTCAGCCTTAAAATTTTTTATGAAATGTCATGATGAGCTTAACCATGGTATGAAAGTAAGTTGAAGCTGTGTTTCCTCATTATTGGGTGACTAGAGAAGTGGCTAAATTCATTCTTGCCATGGTCGCCACCTCATTTTGCAAGGGAGGATGAGTCATGCTTTAAAACACCATGGTTATGCCACTTCATTTTCATGTCATGATGGCTCTTAACCATAGTTAAATATGATATATTATGGGTCATCATTGGGTTATTTTATTTTTAATGGGTCATATGGGTGTGTCTAACCCATATGAGGTCACACATGATGTCATAAATGGGCTTGGAATTTTTGAAAACTAATTATTATGTCATAATTGGTTTTATGGATTAAATGTCTTTTTTATGGCTTTTTTATTTAATTTCCTTTTTAATTAGTTATGTCATTAATTAAAAAATATTAGAAATTTTTTTATTAATCAAATTATTAATTCAAATAATTTTGGATTTAATTATTTGATTAAATTTATGTCATTTTGATTCAAAATTAGATTTTTATCTTATTTCATGATTTTTTAATTTAATTTTTATTTTAAATAATTATGTCATTAATTAAAATATTAAATATTAAATTATTAGTCAATTAATTAATCAAAAAAATTTTGAAATTAATTATTTGATTAATTTTATTATTTTTAATTCAAAATTGTGTACTTTGTCCTTTTATAGCTTTTAATGAAATTTTAATTTTTTAATTAATTAATTAATTAATTAAATATGAGGAATTATATCATTAGCCATTTAATTAATCAAAATTATTTTAAAGATAATTATTTGATTAATTTTTTGTCATTTTTTGTTCAAAATTGAGCATTTTGACCAAATTTGGTGATTTTTTTACTATAGTTGACCAATATTGACTCAGGTTGACCTAAGATGACCTAAGTTGACTCAAATTGATCAAATTTAGTCCAAAGATGTCCAATGTGACTTTCCCGAACTTGTAATAGTTGATTTTGTAACAAAATTGGTGTTTTTGTCATTTTTCGGGTCCAAATATGTCATGTTTACCCAATTTAGGGTATAGGTCTATACAAAAGTCAATGTGGTGATCTTTGAATTAAATTTTGGTTAACTTTGATCGTTGTCATGCTGATGAGGTTAAGATTTGTTTTTAAGGTCAAATTTGTGGTCAAGGAAGGCATAAGTTATCGAATTTGATCATCTTAAACCTTTTTAGGTCATGAGTTGACCAATAAGGTTAATATTTTTATCTTTATTTCATTTTTGACAAAATTTCAAAAATTTTAGTTAAAAATTGTTTAATGAAATCAATACAACATTCTTCAGGTCAAAATTCAGTCAATTTGACCTAATTTGTCATTTAGGTCATAAAAGGGCTACAAGGTCAATGTAGTGGTGTTTAGGCCATGTGATGATCATTTTGTCTTATTTATGTCAAAAATTTGTCAATATTGACTTTATTTGATTGTGATTAATCAATTCAAGTCAATAATTGACGTCATATGATTTATTTAACTTTGTCATGGTTAAATTTAATCACAGGGTCATTGATCTTAATACCAGACCTAGACTTGACTAGGGTTGATAAGATTGAGTCATTTTGATATTTTTAGGTATCAAATGTCTTATTTTTGTCAGTTTAATGTTTGTAATGTCTTCATGATTGATCATGTCAATTTTTAGTCAGTGAAGAGGTCATTAAGTGATGAATTTGACTGTCTTGACCAAAATTTGACCTTTTAGGTTAAGATTAACCATATTAATCAAATTTGTTTAATTAGGTCAAGGAAATTAATCATTTCAGAGTTTGTCATTAATAATTTGATTAATTTAATTTATTATTGGAAATTCAAGTCAATTTGGTTTTCTCATGGTTTTACCCTAAGTCTTAAGGTTTGTGGTATCTTTTTAAGTCTATAGGAAGTCAATATGGGTAGATTTTTTTTCTTAATGTGTTTGACAAATGACCCTCACAAAAGTGAGGTCAACAAGCTCCACATCACTTCAAATTAAATAGAGAGCATTATCTTATGTCATAGTAGATGATGTCCTTTATCGCTGATCTTTTCATCAAATGTGGTTAAGATGTTTAGGTCAATCTGAAACTCAAGAACTCGTCAAAGAAGTTCATTCAGGCCTACGTGATGCACACCAGTCTGGTCCCAAGATGCAAATGAAAATAAAAAGAATGGGTATTATTGGCCATAAATTATGACTGATTGCCTTGAAGTAGCAAGAAAATGTCATCAATGTCAAGTCCATGGAGTGGTCTTACATGAACTGCCAAATGTATTACATCCGACAATTGCATCTTGGTTGTTTGATTGTTGGGGCACAGATATTGTGGGCCCGATAGATCCTCCTTCAACCAAAGGACATAGGTTTATATTAGCAGCCACTGATTACTTCTGAAAATGGGCAGAAGCAGCAACACTTAGGGAAGTCAAAATATAACAAGTTGTTCACTTCCTCAAGACACAAATTGTTTATAGATTCGAAGTTCCTCGAAGGAGTATTTCAGACAATGGATTAGCCTTCAAGAACACAAAAATAAATAATTTTATTCAAAGACATGGAATAGATTGGCGATATTTGATTATTTATTACCCAAAGGCCAATGATTTAGCTGAAGATTTTAATAAAACATTGGTTCAAATTTTAAAGAAAACATTGACTAGCAATCCAAGACTATGGCATGAAAAATTAATTGAATCATTATGGGCTGATAGAACTACATACCGAACACCAACATAGTCAACACCGTTTTCTTTGGTATATGGTTCTGAAGCCATACTTCCATTAGAAATTCAAATTCCATCTCTTAGGATTGTGGTTGCAAACAAAATCACCGAAGAAGAAAACACAAAATTACGTCTTGAAGAATTGAAAAATTTAAAATGCAAACGACTTCAAGCTTAGCAGAATCTTGAACTGTACTAAATCAAAATAGTACGGGCCCATGATAAATTGGTTCATCCTAGGAAATTTCAAATCGGAGATTTGGTCTTAGTACTTCAAAGACCTATCCTTGCTCATAGGAAAATAGCCGAGAAATTTGAACCCATGTGGGAGGGCTCTTATGTAATTGATAAAGACATATTCAGGAGGATTCTATCAGTTAGTTGACTGTCAAGGAGATAGAGTTTTACCCCCAATTAATGGGCGTTTCTTAAAAAAATATTATGCGACATAAGACAAAGATTTGTTTCTGAACTAGAAAAATGATAATAAAAATCTTTTGTTTTGTTTGTACAAATTTGAGTTTGTCTCTTTTCTTTTTGATTAACGAGTATACACTTGTGAGCATAATTACTCAAAATAAAAATATAATAACAATAATAACAACACATTGAAAATAAAATTTAGTCTGACATATAAAAACCCCGTCACATGCAGGAAATTGTCTGACTTTATACTACTTCTCACTTTTCAAAATTATATGACCTTTGCACTGGACCGCCGACACTTTGACAAGGGTTCAGGAATCCATTTTAACTTTAATCTTCTACAAATCGAATCAATATAATGTGGGTCATTATTGTACCTAGTTGATCAATATGAAGTTAAGGAACAGTTGCCTTTAATAGAATTCAAACTTCGGGAACGATATGATTTTGAAGGTGAATCAAAAATTGATGATCATGAACTAAATTCTAATATCGGGAAATTGAAATCAGTAGCAACGACTGTGGCTCAGGAGGTTTCAGAGATTAACAAGATGACAACAGGACTTACCCATTCTCAAAGGTAAAATAGAAATAAACTATTGAAACATCAAGAAGAAAAACAACTACAAGATAGAAAACTTAAGGTATATGACACAAACTAGTTTGAATCTCTTGATCTCGAGGTCTTACCTGCTTAAATACATCATATCATGATAAAGCCAAAGGAAGAAGTCCAGAGGAGGCCCATCTCTGAAGACAAAATACGACGGATTCAAGCTAATAAAAAAAATCTTTTGAACAATTCAAACATATCAATGGGCGAACAATCAATATCCTTGAAGGGTTTAATTTATTCACTAGAGTATTTGATGAATACGATCAAGCAATCATCATTGATCATGTGATGAAAGCTTGAGATCTAGCTCGGGCTAGACGTCTCAGAAGATGAACATACTCTGAACCCAACAAATGGATACATGGCAAGGGGAGGCTCACGATCCAATATGGATGTTGTTATAATTTTGCTAAAGATAACGAAGGGAACCCTCTTAGAATACTACAACATGAGCAAGTGGATCCATTGCACAAGGTAATCATCCAGATTATCAAGAGACACGTCATATGGGGAATTGTACCGACACACTGCATTCCAGACAGTTGTATTATTAACATCTATGACTTGGGGGATTGTATCGCGCCTCATATTGACAGCTATGATTTTGAAAGACTCTTTTGTACAGTATCTTCGATAAATCATTATTCTATCCTGCTTGGAAAGGAAATACAAATCCTTGGACTAGGAGAATTTGCAGGGAAATTCCAAGTCCTTTTGCCATGAGGATCATTTCTTTTATTACAAGGAAACGGTGTCGACGTGGTGAAACACTGCATACCCAGTGTTAATAGACCTTGCATTTCAATCACCTTACGACATATGAGGCCAGATAAAAGGTCCATTGGATATCAGGTCATTCCAGAATTGGAAGGGTTAAAGCCTTTGAAGCTACCATGACCCCGGGAATGTCTAAACACCTGAGACATGTTTGACAGACTATGTCTTGGAGCGTTAGATGCTTATGGTTGGTCTAGTAGTATAAAAGACTATGTTATGACAAGAAGAATGATGTGAAAAATTTCTGACATATCATATATTAGTAGTTTGTAGCATATGTGTCATATGATATATATGGACATATGTGTGTAGTTAACTTTTGTTTTTGATGATATTTACTATTGACTTTTGTTTACAATGTACATTATCTTTGGAAATAAAATGAAATGTTGAAAAATATTCCTTGTTGTCTATGATGTGTCGGCAAGTCCTAAAAAAATACCAAAATGAATCCTTTAAATGAAAATATAATAATTGACATAAATATTACCTTTTGACCTATAAAGTTCAGATCCCCAACAAAAATTCTCCAACAAATATCTTAATGAGTTTGCCACTCTTGCAAGTTATTGGATGTATGTCCTTTCCTGACACGGAAGTTATGTCATTCCTCTAACTTGATATCGACATTTGTCATTTCCGAGAGATAGAATATGACTTCCATTCTCTCTTATTAGTAATTAGATATAAGTCCTTATCTAACTTGAAAGTTATGGCATTCCTCTAACTTAACATCGACATTTGACATTTCCGAGAGATAGAATATAACATCCATTATCTCTCTTTAGTTATTGGATGTAAGTCCTTTCCTGACAGGGAAGTTAAGGCATTCATCTAACTTGACATGGACATTAGACATTTCAGAGAAATGGAACTTAACATCCGTTTTCTCTTTTCCTGATACAAAAATAAAACATTCCCATAACTTTTTCTTCGAGACAAGATATACGCTGCATCACATTCTTTCTAGAAATTAACATATTGACATTCGACATTTATGACATACATTCTCATCTTTTAAATGATGATATAAAATACATTCGGACAAATTGACATTTATGACCTCCAGACTGTTTCGGTCAATGCCAATATGTGCAGCATACTTTTACAGTATCCCACACATATTGGGGGTCATTTGTTGACCTAACTTTTGTGAGGGTCATTCACCAAATAAATTTAGAACAGAAGACAATCCATGACCTCCTTACTGACTCAGTATTCACTACATTGACCATTAAGACATCTTAAGTATTAAGTTAATTAAAATAATTAAGGTGCTTAATTAATAATATCAAATTAACCCAACAATACTAGCCCTAGTCAAATCTTGGTATGATTGTCAAAATCAACAAACCTGTGATTAACTTTATCATGACAAGGTTAAATAAATCATTTGGGTTAACCCTAAACTTAAATTTGATTAAACATGATCAATTTTAATCAATAATAATTAAAATGATCAACTATTGATATAAATAAGACAAAGATGGTCAATTCATGACTTATACACAACTATATTGATCTCATAACATAAAGTGATAAATTAGGTTAAAATGATCAATTTATGACCCAAAGAATATTGAATTGACTTTATTAGGCAATTTTTGATTAAATAAATAACATTTAATAAAAAAGAATACATAATATAAAAGATAACTACATTAATCTGATTGGTCAATTTTGACCTAAAAGGGTTAAAATGGGTCAAAATGACTAACCTATGACCCTTTTACCATAAAAATTGACCACATAAATAGACATTGACATACTAACTTGACATTATTCAAAATTTCTAAAATTTAATCCAATTATCACCACTTTGACCATTGGATTGATCTAAATCTTAAAATTGGCCAATATGATTAATACGACCAATTTAAACCTTTAAATGACATAAAATTCATGACCAAATTAATCATTTTATGATTAAGGAAGTCATATTGGACATTTTTGGACTAGGATTGGTCAACCCAGATCAACCTAGGTTAACATTGGTCAACTCTAACCAATATTTATTAAATTTGGTCAAAATACCTAATTTTAAACAAAAAATGATAAAATTAATTAGATAATTAATTCTAAAATTATTTTTATTAATTTAGTGACTAAATTATAAATTCTAATATTTTGATTATTTAATAATTAATTAAAAAATTTGGAAATGTAATTAAAAGCTATGAAAAGGACCAAATGTAATATTGAATTAAATGTAAATTAATCAAACAATTGATTTTAAAACTATTTTGATTAATTTATTAATCAATAATATAATTTCCAAATTAATTAGAAATGAAATTATATTTAAGAAGCCATTTTAACCCAAGACACCATTTATGACATAATAAGTGGTTTTAAAAATTTTATGCTTATTAATGACATCATGGATGACATCATATGGGTTAGACATAACCCATATGACTCATCAAGAATAAAGTTGACCCATTAGTGATTTATAATTTAATATTTTAACCATGGTTAACTCACATGACACCTCATCATGGTAAAAATTATGAACATGGGAAAATAAAATGATTACATGTCATTCCCTCCTCCATTCTTAAAAGATGAAATGGTTGAGTCATCATTCACCTCACAAACCACCCAATGATGAGGAATATGATTTAAATCATCCCTACATCATGGGATGACCTCATATATGTCAAATTTTGAAAATAAAATAAGAAGGGATTTATATGTCACCTTCTCTTCAACTTAAGCCATTAGTCACTCACTCCCTTAAAATGAGGTGGCTAGGCAATCTTTGAGACATCTCAAGCATCTAAGAAAACACACTAATAGGAGACAAACATCACATAAACTACAGGTCTCACCATGGTTAAAGTTAATCATAACTAACCCATGCATGGAATGAGTAAGAGGGTAAGGTGTCACTATTCCTTCAAATCCATTAAATAAATTTAGGAATTACCTAGGGGAGGCAATTTCAGCAAAATTTAGATCTATATTATCCAATCCAAAATGAATAAATGAGAGGAATTTAAAATTAAAACATAAGTTTCACCATGAGTGACCCTACATGAGTTAAATATTTTAAATTTAAAAACCCACTCAATTGAAGGACACCATCTTATCCAAATCATTTATGGTATAGTAAAGACCTTCCCCAAATAATCCTAAACCATTTAAAAATTCAGTCAAGCCATCCCCATGGCTATAAATAGGACCTAGCACAAGTTATGAAGAGAATAAGAAAAGAATTTGGAGGACCTGATACACCACTAAAATCCAAATATCACCAACATGAAAACTCGTCATCAGGACCTTAGCAACTCCTCTAAACAAATTCTAGCTAGCCTAATCTTAGCCCAACCCAACTATGACCATGATTAAGGATCAAACCTAAGCTTAAGGGGAAGAGAGAGAAAGGAAATATAAGATCCATATTGGCTGCCCAAAACCTCTGACCATGAACACCAAAAATGTTCCCTAGGATTGAAGTAATTGATCCCCACCAAGATCTTACCATTTGACCCACTGGTTGAACCCAATTTGACCTAACCCAAGTCACCTGAAACCAGGGCAAAATTAAAGTCTAAAAGTAAACTCCACAAAACCCAATAATGGCCTTTCAAATACCATTTAGGGGTCAAAAGAAAAAGAGCTCGACTGAAATTAAGCTTCCCCATATTCCCTAACCTAACTTTGACCATTTTTCCTCAAACCAATCTCACCAAATTCCAAATCATATATAGACCCTTGTTGGATTCAAATTGAAGTGGCAGGAAGCTTTCTCAAGGAAAAACGACACTTCTAGACAGATCAATTTGAAGCTTGAACCTCTGTGACCAAGGTATGAGTTTTACTCTGTAATGGAGATCAGTTTTGGGTTTTTGTGAAGAACATGTTTTCAAAACCATCACTTAGCCATATGGATTTGATCGTCTCCTTCAAACGATGCTTTAGAGACAAAGTTCACTCAAATTTATTAAGATTTGAGTGAGAAATTGTCTCTGGAAGATGAACAACCCTTGGGCTCAGTTGGAGGAGGAAGACGACTGAGAGTCGTCCGATTTTCTCTTTAAAAGACGGACGACTTAGATTAAACCATAGCTTCTTTGCGGTTCTGCTCCCCACAACGAATCGAGGGTGTTTCAACCTGTCCGAGGACGCGTGTCTCCACCATGGAATTTAAGGTTTATTTGGTTTTACTTAAATCCAGAGAAACCTTAAGATAATCAAAATTTAATATCTCGACATCTAAAAATCCGAAAAATATAAAAAAAATATCTCTGGATTCAGTAAAACAAGGAGAATATTGTGGATTTAAAATTTTTAATTTTTGAATTATATTTAATTTTTAATTAATTAATTACTCTATGATGTAATTTAATAGTTAAAAATTAATTATAACTCCAAAAATTTTGAAATTTATACAAAATGATCGTTTCATGTTAGGGTAGGTTCTCTGATTATTCTAAGGATAGAAAATTTTTTAGAGTGACTTCACCTAATTTCTAAATGACTTTGAAATTATTTTTGAAAATAATTATAAAAATTAGAAAAATAAGGATCTAAAAGTGGAATTGGTTAATTAATTTAGAGTGAATGACAAAAACTCTAAAATGACATAACTTACCCCTTTTGAAAACTTATATATATGTATATATATATATATATATATATATATATATACATATATATATATAGCCATCTAGATGCCAGCTCTGCCATTCAGCTAAAGAAAGCATAGATCATTGGTTTATGCATTGTGAGACATCCAGATGGGTATGGTATGTTGTGTTAGCAGGAGAACATTTGCAGGATCTTCTATCTAATTGGACCAACATCAACTCCTGTTGGGATACTTGGCAACACCAAACAAAAAGTATATTCCTCTCATCATCTTCTCAGTCCATATGGTAGCCGTAAATGCCGCCATATATCAAAACCTCACCACCATCCTCATAAGATATTAATCCATTGTCAGTCCTTTATTAAAAAACTGAATGAATCTTCTGCTAACTCTTCTAAGAGGGAGGCTACACCTACTGTACAGCTGGTTCTCTGGAGGGCCCCTTCTCAGCCTTGGCTGAAATTAAACATTGATGGGAGTTACTCAACTGCAAGGGCATGAATTCGGGGAATCTGTAGAAACTCCAAAGGGCATTGCATATGGTATTTTGCTACTCTTATTGATGCACTAAATGCACTGGAAGCTGAAACTGTTGCAGTTTTTTGGGGCTCAAACTGGCCTTAGCAAAGAACCTGAACAATCTTCATGTGGAAGTGGACTGTTTACAACTACTTCATATAATTCTACTGCAGACCCCCCCATGGTACCTCACCCTCTGGCTGAAGAAAATTCTTCATGTTGCTTCATCTATTCATGTCATATGGTCTCATATCCCTATAGAAGGCAACAAACCAGCACACTACCTTGCCTCTGAGGCCTCATCATCACAACTAATTACTTGTCATACAATTCCTTCTTCCCTTTTGTCTTTTTTGCTAAATGGGGATTGTTTGGACATACCCCCTCTCAGATGTAATATTTTCCCTACTTTATACATCTACCTTTCTGCTAATATATACATATATATATATATGTATATACATATATATATATATGTATATACATATATATATATATATATATATATATATATATATATATATATATATATATATATATATATATTGGGGAAAGGAGCAAGTAAGACTCCCTACATGTTAATCAAAAGTAAAAAGGATACACCATAAAGAGGGGGTCCCCAACAAAACTTAGGAGTCCCAGCCTCCAAAACCCAAAAGAAAAATAGACTAACTAGGTCCACTACCCCTACGTACAGTTAGTTACATCGTAAGACTCCTATACCCAAAATAGGTGTAGAAAACAAAAGCAAAAAAAACACCAAAACTAAATCCAAGACTGGCCTGAGAGTAACATAAGTATAGAAACCATGAAGAGCAGAATTTGTTGGCAGGAGGTGCAACAGCATCAGAGATCCCCAACCAAAAACTAATCCACAATCCTGAAATGTGGGGCCTGGAAAGCATCAGCTGCCAGCAGAAACTGTAATTGAGGAGGAGGCTTTGTGGAGACCATTATGTCCTGAGACCAGATAGCATTCCTGGCTAACCAGTTTGCCGGTCTATTTATATAAAACTTTGTTGCTATTAGATATTGGGTACAAAAAGGTTGAGGGGGGCTCCATCCCTCACAAACCCAAAAAAAAAAAGCAAAACGCCTATCTAGCTAACAAACAGAAGGACTATGAAAAATCAAAAACAAAACAGCCTGCAAACAGGCACAAAAACAATATTTGAATGCTGAGAAGATGAGGGTGAGGTGTGGAGAGGCCCACCAGACCCCAGGTAGTGAATAATTCTTATGTGAGGGACCTTTAGGATGTCACTGCCAATGAGCAGGGAAAGCTGGGGTGGGGGGGTATGAGATAGGACTACTTCACCAGAGTTAGCTCCCAATTTGGCTAACCAGTCAGCTGGCTGGTTAGCCTCACTGTAGATGAAAGAGAACTGGGGTTGGATCAGAGATCGAATTGCATGAATTCTTTTTAACCCAGTAGAGATGGTGCCAGGGAAGAGTGGCAGGGAGATCGCTTCCTTACTTCTCTTGATGGCCGATCCAAGATCACTTTCAACCTCAATATGATGCCAATTAAAATTCCTAGTAATGTTCAGAGCCCAGTAAATGGCAATAAGCTCAGCTTCCATAGAATCAGTGGCCTGCACAGGAGCATGGAAGAAAAGACTGCATTTACCACCACTGTTTCTGAAGAGACCACCAATGCCGGCAGAGTCGTGACGTAGCCGCCATCACAAGTTGACTTTGAGGTAATGGGGGGAGCCAAGATAGCAGACCAATCTTGAAGGAAGGGAGACAGTTTGAAAGTTCCAGGAAGCAAATATTAGGGAATTTAGTGTATCTGATGAGTTTCTGGATGTAAGAAAGGCCCTTTTTGGTAACGTGTAGCTCACTTGGAATAGTTCCATCATAGTTTACTTTGTTTCTCTCCATCCAGATAAACCAGGCAATGATAAAAGGGATAGCTCCCATACCAATCGCATTCCAGCCTAGCCAGTAGGATGACAGGAGATCCCAAGTCAAATTTTGAGTGTTTAAGTGGAGCTGTTGGGTGAGATTTCTCCAAACAGATTGGGAGAAAGTGCATCTGAAAAATAAATGTGGGATGGATTCTTCCTCTTTCCAGCAAAGCTTACAGCATGAGGGGCCTCTAATTCCTTTCAATTTGAGGATATCATCAGTGGGAAGCAGCTTCAAGAAAGTTCTCCAAGAGAAAAAGCACATGGAAGGGGAGAGGTATTTATTCCAGGGCGCCTCTTTCCACTGCACATTGTTCCAATTATAAAGTTTGGAATTGATGGCTTTAGAAAGGCTGTGGGAGAGGTGTGATTGCCAGCTTATGGAGTCTTTCTCTTTGTTATTGAATTTAATTGTAGCCAATTGATCAGCAGAATCTTTACTCAACACCTTAAGTAAAGATGGAATGGACCGATTATCCCCATTCCAGGTAGTCGGCAACTTTGAGTTTAGGATCAGGTGAGGTAGGGAAGGGATGGAGCCAACCAGCTGGGCACCAATGGTCCAGCCAGAAAGACAGATAACCATGTCCTAAGTTCCATATGTACATATTCTCAGCATGGGTTTTATTTTTCGCCATGGCTTTCCAGATTTTAGAGTCACCGGTTTTGCTAGTTGCTTGGGAAGGGTGAATGTGCCTGCAGTATTTTCCAGAGATGTATTGAGCCCAAAGAGAGGTTTGGGATCCAAATTTGAGCCAAAGTTTACAAAAATTAATTTGGGGGATCTGCTAGAGAGTTTTGAAGCCCATCCCACCTGCCCAAATAGGTTTAGCTACATTATGCCAGGATGACCAGTGAAGCTGCTTCCTTTGTCCAGCCCATAAGAACTGATTAAAAGCTCTTTCAAAAAGGTATTGTGTGCCTTTATTCATACCACTGTTTGGAGAGCATAGGTTGGGAGAGTTGTGAGGATGCTCCCGAGAATGGTTATTCTACCCCCATTCGAGAGGTAATTATGAGTCCAGATTATCCAGGTAAGAGCTAATCTTGTTCAAGGCTTCATCAAATTGTCTTTGCTGAGCTCTGCCTAGATTAAGTTGGGCCCTAAGGTAATTTATAGGTAGAGTGGTGCTAGAAAACCCAGTGAAGGAAGTAATCCAGTGTTTGGTATCAGCAGTAATTTTATGGGGGAAAATCAAATAGCTTTTGGCAGGGTTGAATTCCATCCCAGAACTCAGATGAAAAGAATGCAGGCATTCCATGGTTTGCTTAACAGCAATTTTAGAGGCATTAGAAAAAATCATGACATCATCTACGTATATCAGATGGGAGATGGTAATATTTGATTTATGGTGATACCTGGTGGAACCATGCATTGTGGCAGTGTGGTTAAGGAGCCTAGACAGATAGTCCATAGCCAAGATGAAAAGAGTAGGGAATGAATATAAATTATTTAAATTTACGTGCAATTAACCTTAAAAATCCCACAAATCCTAATATAAGTCAAAATCACTTTAGACTTAGCTAATAAATTAAAACTTAAAGACATTAGGATTAACAAATAAATAAATATTGATTAGGTCTAAGACATCATTAGACTTAATTAACATTAAAACTTAAAGATTAATAGTCAAAATATTAAACCTTAATTAAATTAGGTTTAATATAAATAAGTCCATAATTAAGTCATAATTAAAGCAGACATAATCAAAACATTAAACATTAATTAAATTAGGTTTAATATAAATTAATCATTAATAAAGTCTTAATTAAATTAGGCTTAATCAAAACATTAAACCTTAATAAATTAGGTTTAATATAAATTAATCAGTAATTAAGTCTTAATTATATTAGACTTAATCAAAACATTAAACCTTAATTAAATTAGGTTAAATATAAATTAATCATTAATTAAGTCTTAATTAAATTAGACTTAATCAAAACATTAAACCTTAATTAAATTAGGTTTAATTTTAATTAATCCTTAATCAAGTCTTAATTAAAGTAGACTTAATTAGAACATTAAACATTAATCAAATTAGGTTTAATTAACCTTTAATCAATTGAACTTAACTCTAATGAAGTTCAGTTAACTGTTGACCTCATTTTTGATGAGGTCTTCTTTTCTCTCTTTAGTACTTAGGATCTAGCCTTATGCTTTTCCTTTGACTATCCTAGAGGATTAGAATTGGGACCCACCACTTAGAAATTCAAACCACTTCTTAACTCCCTGCAAACTCCACAAACTTGATTGTAGACCCCTAATCACCTAGAGGGTTGAAATCAAATGTGGAAGTTTAAAGGATGAGTTTCATAGGACTCTTCGGCCTTGGGATCGCCTCAGGTGGCTCGGTCCGGTGAGTGCTGACTTACACACACACTACACTCATACACTATATTTTCACACATCACCTAAAACCACACCCATACCCAACTCGACCTCCCGACTCATGAAGGTGATTCACATGGATGGTCCTTAACCCCTAAGCCCTCGCTAAGAGGTTAGGAACAACATAGATGAATGCCTCAAATGAGTCCCTTCATGGCTCATGTGGGCTTGATATGGCTTCATGGCTCAACCAAAATGATTTCATTCCACTTACATTTACCCAATCTTCAATTTTCTAAATTTTCAATTTTTGACCCCCGGGACCCCAGACCCACCAAACCTACCAAATGCCCTTGAAACTACCCAAAATTTGCAAAATCACCTAAATTACCCAAAATTCCCCAAGACCAATCCCAAACATTCCCAAATTACTAAAATTGACCATTCATAGCCAAAAATACCAAAAATACCAAAAATACCTCCCAATACCCTCCAAATACCCAAACTGCCCCTCTTAGCCAAAAAATCCAAAAATTCAGAAATTTCCCAGAAAATTTCAGAAAATCCCAAATATTCCCAATTTCATTTTGGCCAACTACACCATGGGCCAATTTTGTCAATTTACTCTACTTTTGTCAAGATCCCCAATTTGACCCATTTCTAACCCAAAATAAACCCAATGTCAAACCAAACCTACCCAATTGATCCAAATTCTGGTCCAATTCAATTCTAAAATTCAATTCAACATCCCCAACACCAATCTAGACCAAATCCAAGTCCAATTTGATTGGCATTTGAATCCAATTTCACTTTTGACCTTAAAGCCCAATTTGGACCCATGACCCAAACTTAGCCCAAACTGACCCAATTCAACTCCAATTAACCCCAAACCTTTTCTAAACCTTCCTTAACATCCCCACAAACAAAACAATAACATGATTTACCCAAAATTTAGACCCAAACCCCACTCAAATTCAACCCAAAGCTAAAAGGCCCAATTTTGACCCATTTTTAACACAAACCTAACCCAAATAAGCCCAAACCCCAAAATCAAAACCCAACCAAAGCTAAAACCTCTTTGAAACACTCCCATAAACATTTCCCAACATTAATTTTACATCAATTTCAACCCTAGCCCAACATTGGCCCAAGTTAGCCCAATTTGACCTACATCGGCCCATTTACCAAAGAGGTCCAAATCCAACCCCATTCAAACCCAAATCATTCCAAACTCATTTCAAATCATTCATGACATACCCCTAAATCAAACCCAACAATTATTTGGCCCAAGCCTTCACCAAACTTTCATCCTAAAATCCATTTTAAAATCCAAAAGCCCACTTCCCTAAACCATTTTAAAAGCCCATCTTCACTAAATTTCAAAGGCCCAAACTTCATGCTAAAGCCCATATGACATTTTTTTCATCACCCCATTAATTGATATCATCCCTTAAGTCCTAAATCAATCATCAAATGATTCCAAATCAAGCCTCATGACAAATCACCCCTAAATGCCAAAAATCCCAAAATCCCTTTCTCATGCAAGTAAGCCAAGCCATTCCCAAGCCATGAGCAAGCCTTGAAGCCATGCACAAGCCACATGAAGCCATGAGATTCACTTTACACATCATCATACCATTAATTGTAAAAGGCGGAGCCTGTTTTTAAACCCCCTTAAAAAGGTTTTAACCCTTTTAATGCTTCACCTTAATCCATGATTAATCCAATTATTCATGGATGGTGACTTCACTACCCTTTCCTAGCCGACTCATCCGACCTCCCTCAGCCCAAATCAGTCCCTTGGTGGGAGCACCAAGCCCAATTACTTGAGTTGACCAAAATCAACCCAAAATGAGCCTCTCCCCCATACCATTTTAATCCAAGCCCTTTACACATGTCCATGGCCAATTGATTGCACAAACCTCCAGCCCTGACCCACGTGGACCTGAGGGTGACCCATGCCTGCCGGCCGACCGCCCGGATCACCGGAAAATACCACACCGCGAGAGCTCACATGTGAGCCAACATTGAAATTCTCCCTCGCCGAGCGGCATCCAAGTCCAGTGGCACGCCATGGCCGTTCTTCCTCGACCTAAGCAGACTGATCCCAAGCCCTAACTCCCCCGGGAGGCCCTCCAGCCTCTCCTATTTAAACCCCACCCCTCTCGGCCATGAGAGAAGTGCCGAACCAACCTTAAGGAAACTCGCCAAAATCATTCCGGACCACTCTCCACACATGAGCATTTGATTCCCACTAGATTCCGAACCCAATTCCCTCCGAATCGAGCTCAATTTTGAGTTCAAATTTCAAAGATAAAAACCAGGACACTTCTTCACAAGTGAGTCAATCCCCAAATTGATTGGTCCTACACCTTCACCGAACAAGAGAAGAAGTTTACCGACGAAAAGCCCCCTCACCGAGCCGACCATTGTTTCCGACTCTCCAAGCTTTGTGATCGGGCTTGGTCGAAATCATACCTGGACAATTCACCGTAGCCAAGGGACTTCATCCGGAGCTTGCTTGGACCCAATCGAAGGTGACACAACTCTCAGATCAAAGCGTCACTTCTCTGAGCAAAGGTATGGACTCACTCTTCTTCCCGAGCTTACAGAGATTCTCTATTTAATTTGAGTCAATTTCAATACATGTTTACCGTATGGATGTGTTCGTCTCCTCAAGACGAATCCATAGAGCATAAGAACATGAAAATCCGTTGAGAATCGAGTGAGAAATTAGGGTTAGAAGGTTGACGGTCACGGGTGCACACCAGTCGTAGACGATGACTGGGAGCCGTCGGATCAAGCGTGTATCAAGCGGACGGTCTGGATTGAGCCGGACAGCGCGATGGTACGTGAACCGCGGGGCCCTGCAGTGTTGAGTCGGATGGCGGCGCCGAATCAGAAGACGACACGCGGCGTTTCGGAGCTGCCGAGGATGGCGTGGCACCGCGTGGATAAGTAGGGAATTAGGGTATTTTTGATTTATTTAATTCCCTAAACTTCAAAAATGCATAACTTTGTGTAGGAAAATCAGAAAAATAAAATAAAAATACCCTCTTCCTCAGTGAACGAGAGGAGAATAATGTGGAAAAGAAATCATTTAATTTCATCAAGTATTTTATTTTTAATTATTTATTTACTCTCTCGCACTATTTCAATTCTCCATGCATGTATACAATTCACCATGGCATGAGACCACGTGGCTTTTGAAGCCTCTGAATTTGGGAACATTCCCTGAATTTTCCAAAGTCAGAGGCCACCCCTATGAAGAGTTATTGATTTTTCAATTCTAGGTCACTATTCTGAGTATTATAATTCTAATAATTAGTATGTTGTAAAATAAATTCTAGGAAAATTTGGTGATGTTTCTTATGACCAGAGGACCCTAGGGAAAATGGTTTTTGAGTTAACTCACTTGTAACAACCCTAATTGGCTTAAACACCCAAAATGGAGCTTTAATTAATTAGAGCTAATCATACATCAAATTGACTTGAAATAAATTCTCCACTGACCTTTAGGATCAGAGGAACTCACCATAAAAGTTTAAAGTCAATTGGACTTGGTTAGCCCTATCAAATGGGTTGATTAAGTCATTTAGCCAAATTTAAACTTTAAAAATTCATAACTTTCAAAATCTTTTTCAAAAATTCACCAAATTGGTTTTGGAGCCTCTCTGATATCAGGGGAATTTAAGAAAATTAAAATTACAATTTTCCAAAAAAGTTGATTTTTGCATTATTTTAATATTTTTAATAATTAAAAAATAATAAAAATCACAAAAATAATAAAATTCACCAAAATGTCACATTTTGAATTTTAATCATTTAGGAACAAACCCCATATTTTTCTTAAGTCTCTATGATGAGATATTAAATTTTAAAGCCCTAGGTAATTTTAAAATTAAAAAATGTATTTTCTTGCATTTCCACTAAAATAATTCTAATAAATCAAAGAAAAATCAAATAATTATAAAAATTGGTTCTCTGGTTTCCTTGATATCAGAGAGATTTTTGAAAAATTTAAAATTCATTTTTAAACCTTATTTTTATTTTTAAATTATTAATACTCCAAAAATCAAAATAATTATAATAAAAATAATATAATTCAAAAAATCACCAAAGTTGGTCCAACTGGTCCTCTGGTCATTAGGAATGTCCCATAATTTTCTTAAGGACAGAAACTTTCTCTTGGTCATGTTATTAAATTTTCCTTGAAAATTCCCATTTTCCACCAAAAATAATTATATAAATAAATTAAATACAAAAAAATCACATTTTCTCCTCTAATGTCTTGATTGACATATGAGTGAAGTCACATAAAAATTTCAAATTCATTTAAGCTCAATTTAGTGAGTTATGAAATTAGTAAGTTTAAAGGGCAAAATGGTAATTAAAATTTTAACCTATAATTATAAATTTTAGGTTTAATTAAAAGGATGGGTAAAATATTTGATATTAAGTTGATTTTGGATGTTTGAAACTTAGGTATTTAAAGGGTAGAAACCTACCAAGTAATTTGAAAGTAATCAAAATAAACCTTAATTAAATAATTAATTAAATTTGGAAGAATAATAAAAAATTAGAATTATTAAAATAGGGACGTTATTAGGAAGAAATTTATTCTTTAATTCAAGAATCCCTAAATTAATCACCTCAATAATATTCAATTCCTAATTAAAATGATACTCCAAATTCAAAACTTAAAATGCTTAATCATTAAATTAAAAATTAAAACATTTAAACTAAATCCCTTTAAATTTTCAATTAAATTAATACTTTAACAATTAAAATTAAATCATCCCTAAAGCATAAAAAAAAATATTAATAATAAAATATTAAATTAAAATAAAAAAATAATAATAATATAAAATTAAGTTAAAATTTAAATTTAAATTAAAATTAAAAATAAAACCAAATTTAAATTTAAATTAAAATTTAAATTAAAATTAAATTAAATGAAATTAAATTAAATCACATTAAATTAAATTAAATTAAAACATATTAAATTAAATTAAATTAAATAAAAATAATAAATAAAATCAAGTTAAAATAAAATTAAAATTAAATAAATAAAATTAAATTAAAATTAAAACCAAACCAAATTAAATTAAAATTAAAATTAAATTAAATTGAATTAAATATAACATCACTTAAGACATAAATAATTCAAAAGTAAATCTAAAATAACTTGGACACTATTCCAAACTTAAACCCATTAATTGAAATTAAATTGAATCACAAATCACTTGAATATCGATTCACCCTCAAAAGCTCATGTTGTCATAACTCCTAAATGGAGTGTTAAGTGAAGTGTTACTTCACTCTTAGGATATTCAAATGTCCTAGTTCACTGAGCAAGATAACGAAACTTGAAACTCCTGGATGATTAATTCATTTTGTATAATTAAATTCTCTTGGACTTAAAACAATCCTAGAGGTATTGAAAAGATGTTTAAGATTCGTCTTAAGCACTTCCTCAATATGATAAGATGTTTATAAGAACAATTGAACTTAATTGTTCTTTGATGAAGAAAATCGTCCTTAAACTAAAACACAAGAACCTAGACGTCATAGGAAATGACTAGCTATAGGATTAGGAACTTGGTAGAAAACCATAACCCTTCCCTTAGCTTTACCTAGGAACTTGCTTTAAATGATTAAAATATCCTGAATTGTGTTTTAAGTGTAGCTTGGGATGACGGGAAGACCCTACAGGTACGCTTTTATTTTATTTACAATTTACCTCATTGCAATTTACTTAACTGCATCGCACTTACTTTTCTTGCATGATAAACAACTGTTGCATGAAAACCCACACCTTTAGGATAGCCCCTAAAACCAAAACCAAAACTAAATTAAAAGTCATTACAAGATAAAATTCACCGCCACAACATTTCAAAATATAAAACAACTCAAAATTTAATCACAAACAGAATACAAAACTACAATTATAACTAAATTAAAACGTCTTGTTGGATGATCGGGAATACCTCGGATTATGTAACCTACGTGTTGCTAACGGGATTTCCCACGGTCTAAATGAAAGTGTGGAACTCATTTAGTTGAGTTTAGCAAATTCATCTAGACTAAGTGAACCGATAAAAATAACGATGCCGGAAGGATGGAACCGTGGGATCTTAACCGGTGTTGTTATAATCAACTTTATGATTTGTTTTAATTAAAACATAAACAAAACACTTGGACTTTAAGATTTCTAAAACCAAAATTCTCTCTTCTCTTTTGATTACAATCTTCTAAAACTAAACCTCTGCAACAACAAGAAGCTCGGAGCATAGTGGGCAGCACGACCATCGTCATCAGCAAAACCTGAGTCTACTTCAGCAAAACTTTCTTAGAATTAAATAACCAAACCATAGGACTTCGAGGTAGTTTGCCTAGTGCAACATAAATCCTCAACCTTTTGTTAGGCATTTGCATTGCATATTAAGCCCTAACCGGTCTTAGGACTCCGAGGTAGTCGTTCGACACGACATAAACCCTCACATCTTCGAGGCTGTTTGTATGATTGTGTCATACGAATATAAGTCCTAATTAATTAAAATTGGCAAGATCAAAACATTAAATAAACATTAGGACTTACCTAAATTCAAGCCAAACAATTGGATAGTCGGGAAATTACCGAAGTTCGCTTCGAATCTGTAATTTCTCCTACCTTTCTTTCTTTGAATTCCCAAAATAAAATGTTCCAAACTTGATCCATTCCTTATTGAAATTCCAAAATTCAATCCCTCGAAAACTTAAACTTTCGGATTCTTGAAAGCGGAATTATCGATTATTATCGAGAGTTTTCTTAAGTGGTTCCCGTCACTCAAGATGTAATTAACTATGGGGCTTGCCCTTATAGGGAATTTTAAGAACCTGTGTAATATAAACCCTGCTTAATTCATTTATATTAATCAGGGGAATTTGTCGGCTTATAAAATTGGTTCGCAGACCAAACGGATGTCACAAATCTTCTAGTTTATTTAATCGAGCCCCATCACTAAACAGTGTGTCTATTCTTCGGGATAGATACACGGCTTGTGATGCGGTTCTCGTTTATATAAACTATCTGGGATGTGAGGTCGGTTTGATTTCATATCTTAAAATTATTTTAAAAATCAAATACTACTTTTCAAATTATTTATTTAAATTAAATTAAAAATTCGCCGACAATTTCTGTAGGCGACCCCCTTTTCAAAATAAAACACATAACCTAAAAATATGCCGACAACTTCTGGCGACTCCGCTGGGGAAAATTCCTCTCTCCATTTTAATCAGATAGTTCTGCTTTCAAAAATCGGTAGTGTATCCATGTCCCTAGTGGATCAAACTACCCTTCTTTCCGTTGGAATACTATGTTCATTTCTACCTTGAACAAGTGTAGCCAACATTCTCTCGGATTAAGAAACCACTGTTTAGACACCCCTAAACAGAGAGGTTCCGAGATCCTTTTACCTCATTTCTGAGGTGGGGTGGACCCCCAATAGGTATTAGTTTAGGAGCGGTCTGGCGGGTCGAGACTTTCTCTTCCTTTTCCAGTTCCTAATCAATTCCTTTTACCCTTCCTACAATTCTCCTTCTTTTAATAATTCTCTGTCCTAACGAACAAATCTTTTCAAAAAACGATTATCTAAATAAATTTTCTTTTAATACCACAAATACACTAAGATAAACAAAAATGTGTTTGGACTCTTTCTTTTTCGTCATAAGTTTTACGACAAGAAGAAGCACGATTCGGGGACTAACACTTGGAATCTGCCTTGCAGAAATGGAAGCCCCAAAACTGATTTTCTCCTTCGTCAACGGATTGGACCTGGCTCTGTTTAAGGACGAACTGCCTGATAATGGAATCATTTGATTCGGACAAGGATTCGAGGACACCGACATCAAAATCCCCGACGTCACTCTCTTTTCACTCACAAGCAATGTACCGGAAATTGAGAAGTCGCTGATTGAGTTTAACCTGAAGTCAACTCATGAATTCCCTCCTCTGCAAAAGATTCCAACTGAGAGGAGTACTGTTGTTCGCAGAAGAACTGTTGTTGCTACCCCCACTGGTCTAGTTGTCTCTGCACCTACCCCGGCGTCTGTCAGACTAAAGGGGAAGGAAATTCAGAACTGTGATGAACCTGTGGAGGGTACAGATCTTCTTGTGAGACCTTCCATTTTTGAAATCGGGTCCAGCTCGAGAATTCCATCACTGACACGGACTCAGAGGAGGAACGAAGTAGAAAGATTGCTAGAGAAGCCGTAGCTGCTGAAGTTGCTTTCCTGGAGGAAATCCCAGAACTGCCCGAGTATACACCGCTGCCTGAATACATACCACTTTTAGGAGGAAGTAGGTTCCATCCCCTTTCCGCCGCAGAGGATGAGGAAAATATCCGCAAGATTGCTTCCGCATTGCCTCAGCCCGCATATTACAATGACGACCGTAAGAAAAGGGCTAGAATTACGCCATTTGCTCGACTGCAAACCCTGATAGAAAAGTTAGCAAGAAAAGAAAAATGCCCTGTGTCAGAAATTTTAAGAAGGATGGGGCGGGTGCCAGCCAAGTCCCGTCTTGGGCCGCGAGTAGAACCTGCTATCGCTGCGGAAAAGCCAAATAAGAGAATGAAAGCTAGTTCACCTGTCGTTGTTTCAGGACTACAAATTAGGGAGGATACCACCTTCCAGCATTTGATCGACGGACCATCCGGTCCTAGACCTTCGTCGCTAGAAGGATGGTATGGCGTCCCACTACCGGACAATTAAGATTAAAACAACAACTCGAAAAGGAAAGTCTCGTCGGGAGACTCGAGTACGAAGAAAGTGCTACCGCAGATGAAGGGGACTCATGAGAAGGAAACCCGACAGCCTATCGCATGACAACGGCAAAGATGTACGAAAAAGACCATTAGAAGATGCTATGGAAAAGCTAAGAACCGATATTCGGCGATTAGCAATAGAAAGAGAAGAAAAATTCGGAAATGAAGTCGACTCGTCGTAGTTCATGGATGATGAATATGCGAGAAATTAACATGGTTGAAACACGAGCTTCGTCAGCTTCACAAGGTGCTCCCGCGACATGCAGAAGAGAGGAGCCAGAAGTGATGAGGATGCAGCTTCAAGAGAAAGATGATACGATCGCCCAAATGGCAAAAAAGATGGAAGAGATGGCTGCAGCCCTAGCCACTCTCCAGAGTGAGGTTCAACCCCAAAGAGAAACACCCCCAGAAGTTATTCACATTGTAGACAGAGGAAAGGAGATAACATCCGTCAACGGGGATGATCAATTAAAAAAGGATGCAACACAAAGCATGATTCCGGAAAAGGATATTAAGGGCATGGTAGAACAGCAGGTGCGAGAAGCCTTCGTACCACCTCTGTTCAAGACCTTTGATGGAACCGGAAACCCTCGGCAGCATGTTGCACATTTTCGTGCCAGTTGTTGCAATGCCGGCGGAAGTGATGTTTTACTCTTCGGACAATTTGTCGACAGCTCGTCGGGAATCGCCTTTGATTGGTATGCGGAATTACCGAACGAGTTCGGTGAAGACATTTTCGAATTAGAGAACCTCTTCATCAAGCGATTTGCCGGAGCTCAGCACCACATCACTATAGTTGATTTAGTGGTAGAGAAGCAGAAGCCGAACGAAACTTTGGTAGACTACATACTTCGATGGAGGAACCTAAGTATGAAGTGTGAGCCACAGCTACAAGAACAACATGCAGTCGGCATTTTACTGAAGAGCATTCATGGCCCGATAGCACTTCTCTTCAAGGGATTTACTATTAAAACTTTCGAGAAGTTGTTAAGCAAGGCTGGAAGCTTGCAAGAGGAGGCGAAGCAATTAAGTTTCACCGACAAAACAGACAAACAGAAGCCCGTGAAAACTTTTGAAAGGAAGTCCGGGATCGTCGCAGCGAGCCGATAAAGGCAAGCGACCAATACAAATACCGCCGGAACGGCCGCAAGAAATTCAAAAGAATCACCAAGCAACCCCGACCCAGCTATCGGTCATCTCAACAAGATGAACAACCGCCTCGTCCACAACGTACGTTAAGGGAGCTTCCGAGCGAGGAGTATCCGTTCAAGAATGAGGCAGATGCCGAAAATGTTCGTCAGTCCGATGAAGACTCCAGATTTCCAACTGCCCGAACCTAAGAGACCAGAAGAAGTCGACAAGAAAGGTGATCCCAACTTTTGCCCTTATCACCGGATGCTTGGACACAAGATAGAAGATTGTATTACCTTCAAAAGTTGGCTCAACGACAATCTTCGAAAAGGGAATATAACGATCCCGAAGGAATACATGAAGGAACCCCAGAAAGGAGGTTCCGTCAATGTTATCTCGACGGATCTCATTGTTCCGATAGATCCCTATGCGACTGATGATGGATGGACTACCGCCTGGACAAAGTCTTCGAAGAAGATTTTGGATCGCATCCAAACCACTTCGGTGCGAGCCTCAATTCAGAATTCGAAACCTGTCAAGTCGACATTATCAATTACGATAGAAGAACCACCTCAACGAGAGACGATTGAAGAAAAGATGAAAATTGATGAAGAAGAAAAGACCGAGGCTTTTAAGGCTAGACTAGGGGCTACTTATCCTAGGATGGTTGTTTCCGATTCAGGGGAGAAATCCCTCGAACCTCTGACTCTGTATGATTATTTGCTCACTCCGGTGGGATCCTATAATGATAAGGGTTATGGCGTTGGCTACGTTTTGACTGTTTCTAACAATTACGTAACTAGCGACAACCAACCTAATCCGGACATCAATTCCGATATAAGTAACAATTCTCAAATCATACACAATCTCGACGATCACAATGACAAATAAGACATCCACCAAGGAGGCTACGAGAGTTCAACAAGCAATGAATCTATTTGCGAGTTTCGAGGAGCTCCAGATCACAATAGAGTTAGAGCCTTCGGACTCGAAGCTAATCCGGAAGAACCCGTCGTTCCGATTCGAGAGGAGACACCAACAAACTCAATACCAGATTCAGGAGAAATTACAGAAGTCAACTTAAGAAGTGGGAGAGTTCTACCTCCGAGAATGGGTCCAAAGGACAAAGGAAAGCAGGTGGTAGTTCAGGAAGAACCAACCCCGGCAGAAGAAGTACCCATTCGGGAAGAAACCGAGACACATAAAAATAAAGTGGACTACAACGTGCTAGCCCATCTTAGGAAACTACCGACCAAACTAAGCATCTACGACGCTCTCATCTTATCAAAGGAGATGAGAGAAGCTCTGATCAAGGCCTTACTTGATCCGGAAATTTGCTAGCTCAAATGACCGGAGATTCCTTAGATGAGGTTTGCTCGTTAAAGGAACAGCGAGGTGTTACCTTCACGGACAATGACCTACTACTTGGGACAGCAGACCACAACCGACTTTTGTACATTTCAGTTACAATTGGGAAGTTTACACTCTCCAGAGTATTGGTGGATCCAGGAGCATCAATCAATATAATGAATCTTCGAACGCTAGCATACTTGGAAATTGATGCTCGCAAGCTCGAAGCGGACAAAATGTTATTAAGAGGATTCAACCAGAAAGGAGAAAGAGCCCTCGGATCAATAACACTGCTAATGAAGACCGGTGACTTGGCAAAGACAACCGCAAAATTTCACATAATTGATTCAGAAACGTCATTCAACGCTCTACCTGGGCCGACCATGGATACATGAAAACCGGATGGTACCATCATCCCTACATCGTTGCATCAAATACTACGATGGAGGGGAACAGAGGCATCAAAGGTGACTTACAACCATTCTCCGTACATGAAATTGGAATCCATGAAGATGCAGCTTATTACGCACCCCCAAAGAAAACAATCTTCTCCAGAGATATCATAATGAATGAAGCAAAGGAAGTTCGGGACGACGAAGAACCTGAAGTTCTAGTCCAACAGTCACTCACCACTCCCTTACGGCGAGATGGTGAAGGTTTCTCCAAAACTCGCATCCGAGGTCGAGGCCGGGGACGAGGTCGTGGCAGAGACGTTAAGACAGTTAGACAGAGGAAACCAACCGTCAATGTTGATTGGGAAGATAGTTCTGAAGAAGAAAAAGAAATCAAGCAAGAAGCCGCGACAATAAGTCGGAAGGAGCCGCAATTCAGGATCTCTCTCGAAGATGAAAAGAACGAAGAATATAAATATATGTACGAGAAGATTAACCACTATGTACATACTATGACCCTGACCCCGATCCATTCTAATAAGATAGAGGGTATGGTGGTCAAAGAGGTACGTAGCTGCGGTGCAAAGCCCATCAAATTCTACCGTGGTGCTCCTTCCTCCAAAACTGAAAATAATGTACAATCTGAAGATGCTACTTCATCGAATTAATGGAATTACCTTTTGAGTGGTACTCCCCCTGTGTTCAAAATTTAATTCAGCGTGGTTTCTTACCTCGACAATGGACAAAAGGTCAATCACAACATTTTGAAAATTTATGGAATAACTCCGGTCGTCCACCCAATTCAAGGCATGGTCTCGGATTTGACACGAAGAGATCGGCCGACGATACCGAATTTTGCTTCGGTTGTCACTTGCGAGTCTAATTAAAACTGCATGAAAACTACAGAAGAGTTTGAAGATTTACAAATTGGAAACGCTCCACCAAAGTTTGAAGAAGAGATCAAATCTACAATAGATGAATTAACGGAAGTTAACTTAGGTACTAGAGAAGAGCCTAGACCTACCTTTGTTAGCTCCTTACTCAATAAAGAAGACTCCGAAGAAATAATCAAGTTATTAATGGAATTTAAAGACTGTTTTGCTTGGAGCTACGATGAGATGCCGTGATTAGCTCCAGAGGTCGCAATCCATAAGCTAGGAGTGGATCCTACTTCGCTCCAGCGGACAAGGTCCTGAAGAATGCATCTAGAAATCGAACAACAAGTCATAGCTAAAGTTAAAAAGCTAATAGACGCTAAATTTGTCCTTGAAGAACAATACCCAACTCGGTTAGCCAATGTGGTGCCATCGAGAAGAAGAATGGTCGATCGGAATTTGTGTGGATTTCGTAGACTTAAACAAAGCATGTCCAAAAGATGAATTCCCTCTACCGATCCCGCAATTAATGATCGACATTGCTTCAACACATGAAATATTCTCATTCATGGATGGATCTTCAGGATACAACCGGATAAAAATGGCTCCGTAAGATGAAAAACTTACAACATTCGTAACGCCGATCGGAGTATATTGCTACACAGTTGATGTCATTCGGACCGAAGAACACAGGAGCAACCTACCGCAGAGCGATGACAAGAATTTTTTATGATCTCATCCACAATCAAGTCGAGTGCTACGTGGATGATGTGGTCATCAAAAGCAAAGTAAAGGAAAACCACTCGTATGATTTGAGAATTGTTTTCGAACGATTAAGACAACTTAACCTTAAGATGAATCCCTTAAAATGCGCCTTCGGCGTCACCTCCGGAAATTCTTAGGATTCGTTGTCCGACATCCTGGAATTGAAATCGACCCGGAAAAGATTAAAGCTATCTTAGAAATGCCACCTCCCAAAACCTTAAAACAACTACGATCTTTTCAAGGGAAGCTGGCATATCTTCGACGCTTTATCTCAAACTTGTCAAGTAGGTGTCAGGCTTTCTCGGCATTAGTTAAAAAGGACGCAAAATTTATTTGGGAAGAGAAATGCCGAAGGCCTTCGAGGACATTAAACAATATTTAATGACACCTCCTGTCTTAGTAGCCCCAGTCTCAGGTAGACCGTTGATACTTTATACCGCGGCTTTAGACGATTCTCTCGGAGCCCTGTTAGCCCAGGTCAATGATGAGGGTAAAGAAAATGCTCTTTACTACCTAAGCCGTCGTTTACTTCCGACGAAAATAAAGTATCCCACAATTGAAAAGCTCTGTTTGGCCCTGATCTTCGCCGCTCAAAAGCTCAGGCACTACATGCTTTCTCATAAGGTCAACTCCGATCTCGAAATTTAATCCATTGCAATACTTCGATGACCCGTCCAACGCTTTCGCGTACTTGCCGAGTGGTCAATGATATTATTGCAATTCGATATAACTTTCGTGCCTCTTCGTGCCGTAAAGGGACAAGTCCTAGCAGACTTCCTCGCAGCACACCCTCTGCCGGCAGTATCTCTTCTCAATGACGACTTACCAGATGAACTAATAATGAGCTTGGAAGACCCTGATGATCGACGTTGGGAATTATATTTCGACGGAGCATCTTCAGCACACAAAGATGAAGAATCGCAAGTGATAGTGCCCGTAAGGCGGGAATCGGACTAATCTTTATAACACCGAGCGGGGGATGTTAAGATACTCCTACCACTTAACAGAGCCATGTACAAACAACGAGCGTGAATATGAAGCTCTCATAACGGGATCGGAATTAACTATTCAAATGGGGATAACAAACATCAACATCTACGGGGATTCGCGAGTTGATCATTCAACAAATCGCCGGACAATACAGAATTTTAAAGCCAAGACTCGAGCAATACTTCCGGTATGCCATACGAGTTGTTGGAACGATTCCGAATGTGACGATCTACAAAATTCCCGAAAAGAAAACGCTTTAGCAGATGCGTTAGCCCGCCTCGCAAAAGAATTTGCCCGCTTGCAAGATGAATCAGTAGAAGTGTAAGTTCACGGACGTCGGCTCCTATCACAGCTCGACATAGACACAATACACAAATCGAAAAAGAAAAAGAATCGATTGCAGCAGGTGACGAAAAACACGGAAGATTGGCGACGACCATTAATAGACTACCCGCAAACAGGGGAAACTACCGGACGATAGGTCGTTAGCTCCATCGGATCAAGAAAAGAACTGCGTCCTACGCATTAATAAACAACACGTTATACGGAAGGTCTTTCGATCAAATGCGGCTAAGGTGCCTAAGCGGGTCCGAGGCCCGTGAAATTGTTAAAGAGGTGCATTCGGGACTCGTGGCGCTCACCAGTCGGGTCCGAAGATGAAAATGAAAATTAAAAGACTAGGGTACTACTGGCCCTCGATGATGACTGACTGCATGAAAATCGCCAAGAGCTGTCACCAATGCCAAGTGCACGGAGTGGTTCTACACCAACCTCCAAATGTGCTACATCCGACAATTGCGTCATGGCCATTTTAATGTTGGGGCACAAATATAGTGGGCCCAACAGAACCACCATCTTCAAAAGGACATCGCTTCATTCTTGCGGATACAGATTACTTTTCCAAGTGGGCAGAGGCAGTTCCACTTAGAGAAGTGAAAGCACACCACGTGCTACTGTTTTTCAATAACCAAGTTGTCTACCGTTTCGGAGTGCCGCGCAGGATCATCACACATAGTGGGTCAGCATTCAGAAGCACGCAAATCAACAATTTTGTCAGGAGACACGGAATCGACTGGCGGTATTCAACAATTTACTATCCAAGCAAACGGCTTGGCTGAGGCTTTTAATAAAACTCTCGTTCAAATTTTAAATAAAACTTTGGACGATAATAAGAGAAATTGGCACGAGAAGTTATTAGAAGCCTTATGGGCCTACCGGACAACCTTCAGAACTCCTACTCTAGCTACACCTTACGCTCCGGTGTATGGGTCCGAGGCGAGTGTTACCCTTAGAGGTCCAGCTTCCTTCACTCGGAATTGCGATTGCAAACAAAATCACGACGAAGAGAATGCCAAATTACGACTAGAGGAATTAGAAAGCCCGGAAGGGAATAGACTTGCACAGCGACAGCAGAATTTAGAACTATACCAAGCTAAGATGGTTCAAGCCCATGACAGACTGGTCCGCCCAAGAACCTTCAAAGTTGGTGACTTAGTTCTCGTTCTCAAGAGACCTATTCTTGCACACCGCAAGATAGGAGGAAAATTTGAACCCACTTGGGAAGGACCGTTTGTGGTTGAAGCAGTATACTCAAGAGGCTCTTACCAGCTAGTGAATTGCCAAGGAGAACGACATATGCTTCTGATCAACGGATGGTACTTGAGAAGTATTACGCTACCTGATGTTTCAAAGGAATGAATTCTTCATCCCTAGAAGCACGGGCGAGGTAATTACTTATGACTGGGTCCGAACCCAAAAATAATAAAAAATGTGTTAAAATAAATAAAATCATGATAATAAAGTTTTCCTTGTTCTCTCTTTCAAATAAAAATCTTTTTTCCGATCTTTTCCCACTTCATTCCTGTTGAATTTAAAAATATAAAAGGAGTAAATAAAAAAAAGAAGAAAGAAAATTTTGTCTCTAATAAACTTTTTCTTAATGTTCTTGTTCTTAGTACAACCCCTGATCCTTTTCCTTGTCTTTTCGCAGGGAAATGTCGAACGGGAGGTTGGTCCTGAACTTTAGAAATGGCGTAAGCCTTGCACTCGACGAAAAGAGGGTGAAAGATGGAGCGATAATAGAGATCGACTCGGACTTCGCGACGGCGAGCTCCGCAATACGAGGAAAGTGACCGGGTCCTAGTTGACCGAGAGGAACTCGCTCGCCGACGATAATGAAAGTGGGTGGCCCAGGCCACCAACCCGACAACGAAGAAAAGGAAAACAAACACCGAGGAGGACAATAGAATCAAGTCCGTAGTCGCTACGACAGAGGGCGAGCTTGTCGCGCCGCGCCCACGGAGATTCGAGAAGTACGAAGAGCTACTCTCACAGCAACTCGGCGAAGAAATAAAAATCGCCGTATCCGCAAGATGGTAACTAAACTAGCAGCGGACCAGTGCGACGAGGCAGTCGCTACTACCAGTGCATATACTTCAAGGATACCGGTTCGCCAGGAACCCAAAGAAAGGAGGCCAGCTCCGAGGATAACAGAAGAGACCAGGGAAATCTCAAGAAAATCAGAAGAAGGAAGGCTACCACGCCACCAGATAAAGCCACCAGTAATGCATGACCTTGTTGCAGAAGCAACCCCGGAGGATGTCCCGACGGAGACCATCCCCGAGGAGCCGAGGTATGCAAGAGAACGCGAAGGGATTGAGCCATATATCCCACAGTACGTCACCAGGCCTCTCCATTTGCAGATTATTCTAGAATACGAGCTAGAAAGAATGCAGAATGTCGAGAAGCAAACTTTTGAATACTTCGAGAGAATTAAAGGCAGGAGAATCAATATACTAGAAGGCCTCGAGCTACATACAGACGTGTTCTCAGAATACGAACAACAACAAATCGTGGACTGCATCCGGGATTTGAAAAGAATGGGTCGAGCAGGCAGCCTATGAGAAAACACTTACTCGGAACCCCGGAGATGGATGCCGTGGAAAGGGAGAATTACAATACAATGTGGATGCTCGCTACAACTTCGCGAGAAGACAGGAAGGGAAACCCACCGGGATACTCCGTCATGGCAAGGTAGATCCAATGCCATTAGTCATCAAAAGGATGGTCAAGAGAATGATAACATGGAGGGTACCGCGCAGCAGTTGCATACCCAACAGTTGCATCATTAACATTTACAAGCGGGGTGATCGCATACCCCCGCACATAGATCACCACGACTTTGTCGGACCTTTCGCACGGTTTCTTTTCCGAACGAATGTAATATCATGTTCGGATCCGACCTCCGGATAACGAGCCCGAGTGAGTTCCGAGGGCCGGTAAAGATACCATTACCGGTAGGTTCCGTCATGATACTAAAGAGCAACGGAGCGGATGTCGCTAAACATTGCATACCGGGAGTACCAATGAAGCGAATCTCGGTTACTTTCGAAGGATGGATGACGGAAAAGCACCTTACCACTTCCGGCCGGACCCGTAGCCAGAGAGCCTTCGGCCTTACGGTAGCCGTGAGTTACATGGAAAATATCGCACCTCCAACGTACATCCATATGACATCCTTGCCAAGGATGGCTTGGAAGGTGATGTTATTGACCATGTACCTCACTATTCGTACATGGATTTTTGACAGATGCCTTTTTGGATGGATCGACGAAGATCATACATAGTCCGTTTTGAGTCTACATGGATTGTATGAGATGTATTTCAGATCGAGTTGTATGATGTATCTTCAACATGATTGGAATGAAAGTGACCATGTCACATTTTTGGCCTTCACCTCTTTTGTGCAAGTTGATCGGGAAACGCCATTAAAGTTAAATGAACTTCGAACGAAGAACAGAAAAGAAACAAAAAGAATAAAAGAAAACTTTCCTTAAAAATCTAAAAAAAAAATAATAATGAACACCAAATTTTAAATGAACGATAAAGCAAATTTGAATCGTTAAAGGACAAACAAAATGAACACAAATTTTAAATCAAATCTCAATCAAATTCAAATTCAACCTTCCAGATTTTAAATCAAATCTTAATCAAATTTAAATTCAACCTTCCAGATCTCAAATCAAATGTCAATCAGATTCAAACTCAACATTCCAAATCTGAAATCCAATCCGTTCTACTCTCTCCCTTGTCTGGGATGGAAGCAGTCAATTCCACTGACACGGAGCCACGAGGTTTTCGATTCGGATCTAGTGGCGAGGAATTGTATCCAATCCAAACCAGCAACTTTCGATCAACTCTTTTGAATGGGATATGTAGCATCTACATATTCCCTCCTAATTTGTTTCTTTCCACAAAAAATCTTTTACAACTCTCATGAAATTCTTGAAACACCAAAATTCCGCACTTTTCAAATCAACATTACAAATCTTTGTAAAATCAACTACCAATCAAAATCAAACTTTTGGGGTTGAGGATTTTACATCCGAGACTGCATTGCTTTAGGTTCTTTCCCTATCGCAATGAAATACATCAAAATAAAACTTTTGGGGTTGAGGATTTTACATCCGAGACTGCATCGCCTTAGGTTCTTTCCCTATCGCAATGAATTTCATCAAAATCAAACTTTTGGGGTTGAGGATTTTACATCCGAGACTGCATTGCTTTAGGATTCTTTCCCTATCGCAATGAAATACATCAAAATCAAACTTTTGGGGTCGAGGATTTTACATCCGAGACTGCATTGCTTTAGGATTCTTTCCCTATCGCAATGAAATACATCAAAATCAAACTTTTAGGGTTGAGGATTTTACATCCGAGACTGCATTGCTTTAGGATTCATTCACTATCGCAATGAAACACATCAAAATCAAACTTTTGGGGTTGAGGATTTTACATCAGAGACTGCATTGCTTTAGGATTCTTTCCCTATCGCAATGAAACACATCAAAATCAAACTTTTGGGGTTGAGGATTTTACATCCGAGACTGCATTGCTTTAGGATTCTTTCCCTATCGCAATGAAACACATAAAAATCAAACTTTTGGGGTGAGGATTTTACATCCGAGACTGCATTACTTTAGGTTCTTTCCCTATCGCAATGAAACACATCAAAATTAAACTTTTGGGGTTGAGGATTTTACATCCGAGACTACATTGCTTTAGTTTCTTTCCCTATCGCAATGAAACACATCAAAATCAAACTTTCGGGGTTGAGGATTTTACATCCGAGACTGCATTGCTTTAGGTTCTTTCCCTATCGCAATAAAACACATCAAAATCAAACTTTCGGGGTTGAGGATTTTACATCCGAGACTGCATTGCATTAGGTTCTTTCCCTATCACAATGAAACACATCAAAATCAAACTTTTGGGGTTGAGGATTTTACATCCGAGACTGCATTGCTTTAGGATTCTTTCCCTATCACAATGAAACACATCAAAATCAAACTTTTGAGGTTGAGGATTTTACATCCGAGACTCGCATTGCTTTAAGATTCTTTCACTATCGCAATGAAATACATCGAAATCGAAACTCTTGAGGTTAAGGATTTTACGTCCATACCGCATTGCTCCGAGATCTCTCCTCGTCGTAATGATTCGAATCCAATCAATTCAGATTTTCTTGACACTCCCTAGCGGAAACTCTTCTACTCGTCCCAAGTTTGTCACTTGGACTTTTGTGTTGGTTTTGTTGATCGCTTCGGTCAACACCAATACGCGCGGTGTGCTTGGATAGCACACCACACCTATCGGGGGTCCATTTGTTGACCTCATTTTTGATGAGGTCTTCTTTTCTCTCTTTAGTACTTAGGATCTAGCCTTAGGCTTTTCCTTTGACTATCCTAGAAGATTAGAATTGGGACCCACCACTTAGAAATTCAAACCACTTCTTAACTCCCTGCAAACTCCACAAACTTGATTGTAGACCCCTAATCACCTAGAGGGTTGAAATCAAATGTGGAAGTTTAAAGGATGAGTTCCTATAGGACTCTTTGGCCTTAGGATCGCCTCGGGTGGCCCGGTCCGGTGAGTGCCGACTTACACACACACTACACTCATACACTATATTTTCACACACCTCCTAAAACCACACCCATACCCAACTTGACCTCCCGACTCATGAAGGTGATTCACATGGATGGTCCTTAACCCCTAAGCCCTCGGCTAAGAGGGTTAGGAACAGCATAGTGAATGCCTCAAATGAGTCCCTTCATGGCTCATGTGGGCTTGATATGGCTTCATGGCTCAACCAAAATGATTTCATTCCACTTACATTTACCCAATCTTCAATTTTCTAAATTTTCAAAATTTGACCCCCGGGACCCCAGACCCACCAAACCTACCAAATGCCCTTGAAACTACCCAAAATTTGCAAAATCACCTAAATTACCCAAAATTCCCCAAGACCAATCCCAACCATTCCCACATTACTCAAATTGACCATTCATAGCCAAAAATACCAAAAATTCCAAAAATACCTCCCAATACCCTCCAAATACCCAAAATGCCCCTCTTAGCCAAAAAATCCAAAAATTCAGAAAATTCCTACAAAATTCCAGAAAATCCCAAATATTCCCAATTTCATTTTGTCCAACTACACCATGGGCCAATTTTGTCAATTTACTCCACTTTTGTCAAAATCCTCAATTTGACCCATTTTTAACCCAAAATAAACCCAATGTCAAACCAAACCTACCCAATTGATCCAAATTCTGGTCCAATTCAATTCTAAACTTCAATTCAACATCCCCAACACCAATCTAGACCAAACCCAAGTCTAATTTGATTGGCATTTGAATCCAATTTCACTTTTGACCTTAAAGCCCAATTTGGACCCATGACCCAAACTTAGCCCAAACTAACCCAATTCAACTCCAATTAACCCCAAACCTTTTCTAAACCTTCCTTAACATCCCCACAAACAAAACACTAACATGATTTACCCAAAATTTAGACCCAAACCCCACTCAAATTCAACCCAAAGCTAAAAGGCCCAATTTTGACCCATTTTTAACCCAAACCTAACCCAAATAAGCCCATACCCCAAAATCAAAACCCAACCAAAGCCAAAACCTCTTTGAAACACTCCCATAAACATCTCCCAACATTAATTTTACATCAATTTCAAGCCTAGCCCAACATTGGCCCAAGTTAGCCCAATTTGACCTACATTGGCCCATTTACCAAAGAGGTCCAAATCCAACCCCATTCAAACCCAAATCATTCCAAACTCATTTCAAATCATTCATGACATACCCCTAAATCAAACCCAACAATTATTTGGCCCAAGCCTTCACCAAACTTTCATCCTAAAATCCATTTTAAAATCCAAAAGCCCACTTCCCTAAACCATTTTAAAAGCCCATCTTCACTAAATTTCAAAGGCCCAAACTTCATGTTAAAGCCCATATGACATTCTTTTCATCACCCCATCAATTGATATCAGCCCTTAAGTCCTAAATCAATCATCAAATGATTCCAAATCAAGCCTCATGACAAATCACTCATAAATGCTAAAAATCCCAAAATCCCTTTCTCATGCAAGTAAGCCAAGCCATTCCCAAGCCATGAGCAAGCCTTGAAGTCATGCACAAGCCACATGAAGCCATGAGATTCACTTTACACATCATCATACCATTAATTACAAAAGGAGGAGCCTCTTTTTAAACCCCCTTAAAAAGGTTTTAACCCTTTTAATGCTTCACCTTAATCCATGATTAATCCAAATATTCATGGATGGTGACTTCACTACCCTTTCCTAGCTGACTCATCTGACCTCCCTCAGCCCAAATCAGTCCCTTGGTGGGTGCACCAAGCCCAATTACATGAGTTGACCAAAATCAACCCAAAATGAGTCTCTCCCCCATACCATTTTAATCCAAGCCCTTTACACATGTCCATGGCAAATTGACTGCACAAACCTCCAGCCCTGACCCACCTGGACCTGAGGGTGACCCATGCTTGCCGGCCAGCCGCCTGGATCGCCGGGAAACACCACACCCGAGAGCTCACATGTGAGCCAACATTGAAATTCTCCCTTGCTGAGCTGCTCCAAGTCCAGTGGCTGCCATGGCAGTTCTTCCCTTGACCTAAGCAGCTGATCCCAAGCCCTAACTCCCCCTGGGAGGCCCTCCAGCCTCTCCTATTTAAACCCCACCCCTCTCGGCCATGAGAGAAGTGCTGAACAAACCTTAAGGAAACTCTACCAAAATCATTCCAGACCACTCTCCACACCTATAGCATTTGATTCCTACTGGATTCCAGCCCCAATTCCCTCCAGTTGAGCTCAATTTTGAGTTCAAATTTCAGCATAAAAACTAGGACACTTCTTCACAGTGAGTCAATCCCCAAATTGATTGGTCCTACACCTTCACCAGACCAAGATAAGAAGTTTACCAGCAAAAGCCCCCTCACCAGGCCAGCCATTGTTTCCAGCCTCCAAGCTTTGTGATTGGGCTTGGTCGAAATCATAAATAGACAATTCACCAGGCCAAGGGACTTCATCTGGAGCTTTCTTGGACCCAGTCGAAGGTGACACAACTCTCAGATCGAAGCTTCACTTCTCTGAGCAAAGGTATGGACTCACTCTTCTTCCCGAGCTTACAGAGATTCTCTATTTAATTTGAGTCAATTTCAATACATGTTTACCGTATGGATGTGTTCGTCTCCTCAAGATGAATCCATAGAGCATAAGAACACGAAAATCCGTTGAGAATCGAGTGAGAAATTAGGGTTAGAAGGTTGACGGTCACGGGTGCACACCAGTCGTAGACGATGACTGGGAGCCGTCGGATCGAGCGTGTATCAAGCGGACGGTCTAGATTGAGCCGGACAGCGCGATGGTATGTGAACCGCGGGGCCCTGGAGCGCTGAGTCGGATGGCTGCGCCGAATCAGAAGACGACACGCGGCGTTTCGGAGTTGCCGAGGATGGCGTGGCGCCGCGTGGATAAGTAGGAAATTAGGGTATTTTTGATTTATTTAATTCCCTAAACTTCAAAAATGCATAACTTTGTGTAGGAAAATCAGAAAAATAAAATAAAAATGCACTCTTCCTCAGTGAACAGAGGAGAATAATGTGGAAAAGAAATGATTTAATTTCATTAAGTATTTTATTTTTAATTATTTATTTACTCTCTGCACTATTTCAATTCTCCATGCATGTATACAGTTCACCATGGCATGAGACCATAGGGCTTTTGAAGCCTCTGAATTTGGGAGCATTCCCTGAATTTTCCAAAGTCAGAGACCACCCCTATGAAGAGTTATTGATTTTTCAATTCTAGGTCACTATTATGAGTATTTTAATTCTAATAATTAGCATATTGTGAAATAAATTCTAAGAAAATTTGGTGATGTTTCTTATGACCAGAGGACCCTAGGGAAAATGGTTTTTGAGTTAACTCACTTGTAACAACCCTAATTGGCTTAAACACCCAAAATGGAGCTTTAATTAATTAGAGCTAATCATACATCAAATTGATTTGAAATCAATTCTCTACTGACCTTTAGGATCAGAGGAACCCACCATAAAAGTTTGAAGTCAATTGGACTTGGTTAGCCCTATCAAATGGGTTGATTAAGTCATTTAGCCAAATTTAAACTTTAAAAATTCATAACTTTCAAAATCCTTTTCAAAAATTCACCAAATTGGTTTTGGAGCCTCTCTGATATCAGGGGAAATTAAGAAAATTAAAATTACAATTTTCCAAAAAAGTTGATTTTTTGCATTATTTTAATATTTTTAATAATTAAGAAATAATAAAAATCACAAAAATAATAAAATTCACCAAAATGTCACATTTGGAATTTTAATCATTTAGGAGCAAACCACATATTTTTCTTAAGTCTCTATGATGAGATATTAAATTTTAAAGCCCTAAGGTAATTTTAAAATTAAAAATTGTATTTTCTAGAATTTCCACTAAAATAATTCTAATAAATCAAAGAAAAATCTGAAAATTTTAAAAATTAGTTCTCTGGTTTCCTTGATATAAGAGAGATTTTTGAAAAATATAAAATTCATTTTTCAACCTTTATTTTATTTTTAAATTAATTAATACTCCAAAACTCAAAATAATTATAATAAAAATAATATAATTCAAAAAATCACCAAAATTGGTCCAAGTGGTCCTCTAGTCATTAGAAATGTCCCATAATTTTCTTAAGGACAGAAACTTTCCCTTTGTCATGCTATTAAATTTTCCTTAAAAATTCCCATTTTCCACCAAAAATAATTATATAAATAAATTAAATACAAAAAAATCACATTTTCTCCTCTAATGTCTTGATTGACATATGAGTGAAGTCACATAAAAATTTCAAATTCATTTAAGCTCAATTTAGTGAGTTATGAAATTAGAAAGTTTAAAGGGCAAAATGATAATTAAAATTTTAACCTATAATTAAAAATTTTAGGTTTAATTAAAAGGATGGGTAAAAAATTTGATATTAAGTTGATTTTGGATGTTTGAAACTTAGGTATTTAAAGGGTAGAAACCTACCAAGTAATTTGAAAGTAATCAAAATAAACCTTAATTAAATAATTAATTAAATTTGGAAGAATAATAAAAAATTAGAATTATTAAAATAGGGACGTTATTAGGAAGAAATTTATTCTTTAATTCAAGAATCCCTAAATTAATCACCTCAATAATATTCAATTCCTAATTAAAATGATAATCCAAATTCAAAACATAAAATGCTTAATCATTAAATTAAAAAAAAAACATTTAAAGTAAATCCTTTTAAAATTTCAATTAAATTAATACTTTAACAATTAAAATTAAATCATCCCTAAAGCATAAAAAAATAATAATAAAATATTAAATTAAAATTAAAAAAATAATAATAATAATATAAAATTAAGTTAAAATTTAAATTTAAATTAAAATTAAAAATAAAACCAAATTAAAATTTAAATTAAAATTAAATTAAATGAAATTAAATTAAATCACATTAAATTAAATTAAATTAAAACATATTAAATTAAATTAAATTAAATTAAAATAATAAATAAAATCAAGTTAAAATAAAATTAAAATTAAATAAATAAAATTAAATTAAAATTAAAACCAAACCAAATTAAATTAAAATTAAAATTAAATTAAATTGAATTAAATATAACATTACTTAAGACATAAATAATTCAAAAGTAAATCTAAAACAACTTGGACACTATTCCAAACTTAAACCCATTAATTGAAATTAAATTGAATCACAAATCACTTGAATATCGATTCGCCCTCAAAAGCTCATTTTCTCATAACTCCTAAATGGAGTGTTAAGTGAAGTGTTACTTCACTCATAGGATATTTAAATGTCCTAGTTCACTGAGCAAGATAACGAAACTTGAAACTCCTGGATGATTAATTCATTTTGTATAATTAAATTCTCTTGGAATTAAAACAATCCTAGAGGTATTGAAAAGATGTTTAAGATTCGTCTTAAGCACTTCCTCAATATGATAGGACGTTTATAAGAACAATTGAACTTAATTGTTCTTTCATGAAGAAAATTGTCCTCAAACTAAAACACAAGAACCTAGACGTCATAGGAAATGACTAGCTATAGGATTAGGAACTTGGTAGAAAACCATAACCCTTCCCTTAGCTTTACCTAGGAACTTGCTTTAAGTGATTAAAATATCCTGAATTGTGTTTAAGTGTAGCTTGGGATGACGGGAAGACCCTCCAGGTACGCTTTTATTTTATTTACAATTTACCTCCTTGCAATTTACTTAACGGCATCGCACTTACTTTTCTTGCATGATAAACAACTGTTGCATGAAAACCCACACCTTTAGGATAGCCCCTAAAACCAAAACCAAAACTAAATTAAAAGTCATTACAAGATAAAATTCACCGCCACAACATTTCAAAATATAAAACAACTCAAAATTTAATCACAAACAGAATACAAAACTACAATTATAACTAAATTAAAACGTCTTGTTGGATGATCGGGAATACCTCGGATGATGTAACCTACGTGTTGCTAACGGGATTTCCCACGGTCTAAATGAAAGTGTGGAACTCATTTAGTTGAGTTTAGCAAATTCATCTGGACTAAGTGAATCCGATAAAAATAACGATGTCTGAAGGATAGAACCGTGGGATCTTAACCGGTGTTGTTATAATCAACTTTAAGATTTATTTTAATTAAAACATAAAAAAAACACTTGGACTTTTAGATTTCTAAAACCAAACTTCTCTCTTCTCTTTTGATTACAATCTTCTAAAATTAAACCTCTGCAACAACAAGAAGCTCGGAGCATAGTGGGCAGCATGGCCATCGTCATCAGCAAAACCTGAGTCTACTTCAGTAAAACTTTCTTAGAATTAAATAACCAAACCATAGGACTTCGAGGTAGTTTGCCTAGTGCAACATAAATCCTCAACCTTTTGTTAGGCATTTGCATTGCATATTAAGCCCTGACCGATCTTAGGACTCCGAGGTAGTCGTTCGACACCACATAAACCCTCACATCTTCGAGGCTGTTTGTATGATTGTGTCATACGAATATAAGTCCTAATTAATTAAAATTGGCAAGATCAAAACATTAAATAAACGTTAGGACTTTCCTAAATTCAAGCCAAACAATAGGATAGTCGGGAAATTTCTCCTACCTTTCTTTCTTTGAATTCCAAAAATAAAATGTTCCAAACTTGATCCATTCCTTATTGAAATTCCAAAATTCAATCCCTTGAAAACTTAAACTTTCAGATTCTTGAAAGCAGAATTACTGATTATTATCGAGAGTTTTCTTAAGTGGTTCCCGTCACTCAAGATGTAATTAACTATAGGGGCTTGCCCTTATAGGGAATTTTAAGAACCCGGGTAATATAAACCCTGCTTAATTCATTTATATTAAGTAGGGGAATTTGTCGGCTTATAAAATTGGTTCGCAGACCAAACAGATGTCACAAATCTTCTAGTTTATTTAATCGAGCCCCATCACTAAACAGTGTGTCTATTCTTCGGGATAGATACACGACTTGTGATGCGGTGCTCGTTTATATAAACTATCTGGGATGTGAGGTCGGTTTGATTTCATATCTTAAAATTATTTTCAAAATCAAATACTACTTTTCAAATTATTTATTTAAATTAAATTAAAAATTCGCCGACAATTTCTATAGGCGACCCCCTTTTCAAAATAAAACACATTACCTAAAAATATGCCGACATTAACCAATTAAACCCTAATTAAATTAGGTTTAATTAACATTTAACCAGCTATACTTAAAACTAATTAAATTCAGTTTTTTCAATTAAACCTTACTTACGTTAGGTTTAATTAATCCTAAACCTTAATTAGGTCCAACGCATTTTATACCTAATTAAAAGATTAAGTCTTAACTACATTAGGCTTAATCAACTTTAAGCTAATCTTAAATCAAACTTAAGTTAAACTTAAGTTAAACTTAAATAAAACTTAAGTAAAACATAAATCAAACTTACATTAAACTAAAGAAACGTAAATCAAACTTAATTTGAACTTAAATAAAATTTAAGTTAAACCTAACATAATCTTAAATCAAACTTAAGTTTAAATCAAACATAAGTTAAATTTAAGTCAAACTTAAGTTAAATTTAAACCAAACTTAAGTTAAACTTAAGTTAAACTTAAGCTAACTTAAAATTAAACTAAACCAAACTTAAGTTAAACTTAAATCATATTTAAGTCAAACTTAAACTGAATTTAAGTTAAACTTAAACCAAACTTAAATTAAACTTAAGTCAAACCTAAGTTAAATTTAAATCAAACTTAAACTAAAATCAAACTTAAACCAAACTCAAATCAAACTAAACTTAAATTAAACTTAAATTAAAACTTAAACCAAAAGATAAACTTAAATCAAACATAAATCAAACCTAAGTCAAACTCAAGTAAAACCAAAAGTCAAACAAAAAAAGACATGAATTTAAGATAAACCCAAACCTAACTTAAATTCAATCCACATTGAATTTAAGTTAAAAAAATTTTAACTTAAAGTTAAAACTATATTTAAATCAATTTAACATGAATATAAGTCAATAATAAAAAAAAATTTTAGGTTCAACATATATTGAAACTATCTAAACCCAAATATTAATTTTAATGTTATTTGAACACAAGTCAAACCCAATTCAATCTATATCTAAGTCAAATATAAAATAAACTTTAAATTCAACTTAAAATTTAAGTTCGATCCACATCGAATTTAATTCAACATATTTAAACATAAAACCTAAGTTCGACCAAAATTAAACTTAACATAATCTTAAGATCAATTCAAATTTAAAACAATATAAACCAACATAAATTGACATATCCAACCAAACTAGACATAATTTGATATAAATCAACCTGACTTGATACAAATTAACAAATTAAACTTAAATCAACATAAAATTAACAAAGTAAATTCAAGATAGACAAATCAAACACAAAAATTAGAAATTTTAAATAAACTCTTAAAGTCTAATTAGACTCAACTCAAAACTTTAGGCTCAAATGATATCGAGTCTAAAAAAATATCATATGACAATTTAAAAATCAAAACAAAAAAAAATCTAAAATTTCACTAAACTTATTAAGTTCGGGTGACAACTGAATTTAAAAGTCTAATTCTTAATTTTGTTGAATCTAAATCAAACTCAAATTGATATAAATTGAAATAAATAAAATAATCAAATCGACGTTTCAACCAATATTGGAAATCCAACAACTTTGAAACAATTGACATTTTTACCAAATAATTTAAATAATATTTATAACAATATTTTCTTTGCAGGACGAAGACAAGTTCTCGTTTATATTTTCTTTGCATGTTCTAGGATGTACTAACTCTATTTTCTAGGACGACTGACGACATAAAAACAACAAAACTTAAACTTTTAGCTTAGTTACAAAACCTAAACCTTCAATAAAAAACAAGAAAGACATGACATTAAAAATAACAAAATTGGAACTATTAGGATAGCTAACAACAAAGACAACAAAACTGGAACTATTAGGATAGACACCAAACCTAATGAAGAAGAAATAAAACAAACGAAATAACAAAATAACAATAAAACATTGACAAAAAAAATACTAACATTAACTTTGACATAAAAAAATAACAAGAAAAAATATAGAAGATACCTCATGACATAAATTACTAATATAATATCTCATGACAAACTGGAATAAACATTAAGAATAAAACATTTGTATGTTTATTTTCCTAAAAAGTATTAGAAAAGTGAGTTTTTTTTAACATTAATCAAGAGTATTCTTATGAAAAACTAGAATTGTCTAGGATGTAACTAACTATAGAACCTTACTTCTATAGAAGAAGTAAAAAGAACTTAGAATAGGTTAAATACCTAAAAATTTCTAGTTACCAGACTCGTGTTTTTCCTAATAGGATAGGAACATGATAGAGTTCTCCGTATAAAGATATCACACTACCTTTCATGTGATTGTCTATTTTTCTCCCTTCCTTTTATTCCTTTTTTAAAAGGGAATTAAAGATTGGGGCATTATAAGTAGACATTGACAAAACATGGGAATTGACGGCGATCAACCACGATAATTTGTGGCCATCAAGTGGTACTTTGGAAATTTTGGGGGTTTTAAGGGTAAGTGGTCAAAAAGCTAAATTCAAGTCTTGGGAAAGTAAAAAATGAAATTTGGAGTCAAACATGAGTGTCCGGGGGCATTTCTGACCAATGCAGACGATTTTACAACTTCATTATCTTTTACAAGTATTGGCTTCTTTGGTTGCGAGGGGCTCACCAGTTGCTCAGAAGTATGGCATGTTTACAGTCAAATTTCTCAGTGTGATGAGGGGAATGCTATGGAATTGTTTTTGGAGAGCTTGGGTGATTCTGGAAAGTTTTGGGTTTTGGGACCCTTTATAAGTGCAATTTGGTAATTTTCACCAATTTAGGGTAATTTTAGAAATTTTAGTAAATTTCGGTAATTTTGGTCAATTTGAATGGTGGGAGGTATTTCGGAATGATTTTTGGGAATTTCAGTAATTTAGGGAGATTTTGGGAATTTTGTGGAGTTTTGGGGTTTAGGGGTATTTGGGTCGTTTGGTAGGGTTTAAGGGCTAAGGGTTAAAATTGGAGAATTTGGTAGGATTTCATAATTCAAATTGGGATGTCAACTTGTATAAGTTACTGATTTGAAGTGACTTTCTTTGGTCCTCCATATGTTGGTTCCAACCACCTCAACCATAGACTTAGGTTTTGGTGGGACCACACACATGAGTTTCTAAAGAGTTAAGGGATCAAAATGGGATGTGTTTAATTTAGAGTTGTTAGTGTATAGTGTGTGAATGTAGGTGTAAATGTAGATGTGAATGTAAGTGTGTAAGTATGAGAGTGCTTCAAACCTCCCAGGGTTTAGCCTAAGGCCTGACCACCTATAGGAATCCCATCTGGACTTCTTTATGCTTGGTCTCTTCCTCCCAAACGCTAGAGGTTAGGCCTTAAGCATAGAAAAGTTCCAAGTGAGGAAAACAAGCATGTGTAATTTCTATGTGGTGGGGTTCCATTGCTAGTCTTCTAAGAAAAGTCACCAAGAGAGTCCTATCGTTAGACTTTAGGCTATCTAAGAAGAAAATAGACCTCAACCAAAAGTGAGCTCAACAAATGAACCCCCAATAGGTGTGGTGTGCGAGAAGAGCACACCGCACGTATTGGTGTTGACCGACGGGATCAACAAAACCAACACAACAGTGTGAGTCAAAACTCAAGACAGGACGTAGAATCAAGTCAGAAAGTACCCGCTGAAGATTGAACCTCGTGAGGAAGAGGAAAAATTTTTTGGGGAACAGTGGGTGAAAACCTTCAAAATGCAGAAAACAATTCACTCTTCCATTTTCTAAAAGGGACCTGATTTGATTTCTTTTGAGAACTTAAGTTTGGGTTTCAAATTCTGAAAAAATTTTCTTAAATTAGGAATTTTAATTTGGGTTTGAATTTAAGGTTTTAATTAAAAAATTTTTTGAGATTTGTGAAAGCTTATGAGTCGATGGATTGGAGAATTTTGAAAAGAAGTGAAGACTAGAATTTTGGTACTAGCCTTGAATGAGGATCGGTAGTTGACGAATGATCTCGAAACTTGCAAAGAATCAAATGACCTTGCATCAATCCCAAAAAGTGGATGTCTCGTCACCACGATGAATAGTAAGGGTGATCAGAATTTAGGTGTCGGCATATTTTTAGGTTGTGTGTTTTGAAAAGGGGTCGCCTACAAAAATTGTCGGCGAATCTTCATATTTTAAATTTAATTTAAATATATATAATTTGTAAAGTAGCATTTGATTTTGAAAATAATTTTAAGTTTGAAAATTTTAAGATATGAAATCAAACCGATCTCACATCCTGAATAGTTTATATAAACGAGCACCACACCACAAACCGTGTATCTATCCCGAAGAATAGACACACTGCTTGATGATGTGGCTCGATTAAATAAACTAGAAGATTTGTGACAACCATTTGGTATGCGAACCAATTTTATAAGCCGACAAGTTCCCCCGCTTAATATGTAGGAATTAAGCAGGGTTTATATTACCTGGGTTCTTAATGTTACCTATAAGGGAAAGCCCCTATAGTTAATTATATCTTAAATGACGGGAATCATTTAAGAAAACTCTCGATAATGATCAGTGGTTTTGCTCTCAAGAATTTCAAATTTTAAGGTTTTCAAACAATTGGATTTTGGAAATTTCAATTGAGAATGGATCAAATTTGGAACAGTTATTTTAGGGAATCAAAGGAAGAGAAGTAAGGGATGTCACGGACCCGAAGTGAATTTCGGTGACTTCCCAACTATCCTATTTGTTTGGCTTCAATTTGAGAGTTTATTTAATGTTGTAATACTTCCAATTTTAATTAATTAGGACTTATGCTTGTATGATATGATCACACAAACAGCCTCGAAGATGTGAGGGTTTATGTCATACCAAACAACTACCTCGGAATCCTAATACTGGTTAGGGCTTAATTTACATAATATGATTATGCAAATGCCTAACGGAAAGTTGAGGATTTATGTTGCACTAAGAAAACTACCTTGAAATCCTATGGCCTGGTTATTTAAAACTAGGAAATGGTTTTGGAGAAGTAGACACAAGTTTCTTGACGAAGATGGCCGTACTACCCACCGTGCTCCGAGCTCCTTGTTGTTGCAGAGTTTTAGTTTTAGAATGTGAAAATCAGGGGATGATAGAAGTGTTTTGGTTTAGAAGTCTTAAAGTCCAGGTGTTTTTAGTATTTTATTAGGGGAATCTTAAAGTTGATTATAACAACACCGGTTAAGATCCCACAGTTTCATCATTCCAGCACTGTTATTTTTATCGGATTCACTTAGTCCAGATGAATTTGCTAGACTCAACTAAATGAGTTCCAAACTTTCATTTAGACCGTGGGAGATCTCGTTAGCAACACGTAGGTTACATCATCCGAGGTATTCCCGATCATCCAATGTGTCATTTTAATTTAGTTATAATTGCAGTTTTGTTGTTCTGTTTGTGATTAAGTTTTGAGTTTTTTTATATTTTGAATGTTGTGGCGGTGAATTTTATCTTGTTGTAACTTTTAATTTAGTTTTGGGTTTCAGTTTTGTGGCTATCCTAAAGGTTTCAGTTTTCATGCAGGGTGACATTCTTGTTTAACATGCAAGAAAAATAAAATGTAGTACAGGTAAATAAATTGCAATAAAATAAAAGTGTACCTGGAGGGTCTTCCCGTCATTCTAAGCTGCACTTGAAACACATGTTAGAGCATTCATATAATTGCAAGAAATACCTAGGTAAAGCTAGGGGAAGGTTCTGGTTGTCTACCAAAATCCTAATCCTATTGCTAGTCAATTCCTATGACGTCTAGGTTCTTGTGTTTTGTTAAAGATGATTTTCTTTACCAAAGAACAATTAAGTTCAATTGTTCTTCTAAAACATCCTATTATATTGAGAAAGTGCTTAGGACGGGTCCTAAACATCTTTTCAATGCTTCTGGGAATATTTCGAGTCCAAATGAATTTCATTGTACAAGTGAATTGGTCATCTAAAAGTTTTAGTTAAGTTTTAACTCTTGCTCAGTGAATTAGGATGTTTTATCATCCTATGAGTGAAGTGACATTTCACTTAATGCTCCATTTAAGACTTATGATAATGAAAGCCTCTAAGGGCAAATTAATTTATTAAAGATTTTAATGATTTAAAATTGGAATTGATGATTTAAAGTGGATTAATTTACTTATAAAATTTTAATAATTTTAAGTTTGGAATAGTGTTCAAGTTGTTTTAATTTAATTAAATCTTTACATTTTAAACGATCTCAATATATTAGATTAATTTGGGTTGAAAGAGGTGTTTATATTATTCAATTTAGATTTTAATGATTTAATTTTAATTTAATTGAAATATCTTAAATTAATTTTTTAATTGGTTTGATTTTTAATTATGAATTATTTTTTAGGTTGATTTTGATGTTTCAAGTTTGTCATAGATTTACTTTCAAGTGATCTTTGAGATTAATTTTTAATGTTTTAAATTTATTTCAATTTGATTATCAAATTATTTAATGTTTTAAGTTTTAATTTAATAAGGGTTACTTCTTTTCTTTTAATTATTCAATATATTAATTTCAATTATTACTTTAAATTTAATTAAGAAAAACTAAATATTATTAAAGTGATTCATTTAGGTATTTTTAAAATAAAGAAGTAACATCTTCTTAAATCATATCCCTATTTGTAATAATCCATATTTTGGTTATTCTTCCGAGATTCAAATGATTTAATTAATTAATGTTCCATTTTGATGTTTTCAAAGTGTTTAATGAGTTTATACCCTTCTATTCTCTAAGTTCCATCCATCCAAAAGAAGATTAATATTAGATATTTTACCCTCCCCTTGATTAGACCTAAGGTATTAATTAGGGTTAAAGTTGTTTAATTACCTTTATGCCCCTTTAGGCTTATCTATTTCATAACTCACTAAAATAAGCTCAAATGAACTTGAAATTTTTATGTCACCTCACTCATATGTCAATTAAGACAATAGAGGAGAAAATTTGATTTTTTTTAAATTTAATTTAATTTATATATTTATTTTTGTAAAAAAAATAAAGGTTTTCAATGAAAATTCAACAACATGAACAAGGTAAGATTTCTATCCTTAGGAAAATTATGGGATGTCCCTACTAACCAGAGGACCACTTGGACTAATTTTGGTGATTTTTTGAATTATATTTTATTTATTATAATTATTTGGAATTTTGGAGTATTAATTAATAATAAAATAAAAATAAAGTTGAAAAATGAATTTTATATTTTTCTTAAGTCTCTCTGACCTCAAGGAGTCCAGAGAAGTAAATTTTATATTTTTCTGATTTTTCTTTGATTTATTAGAATTAATTTAGTGAAAAGGTTGGAAAATCCATTTTTTAATATTAAAAAAAATGTCTTAAGCCTTTAAAAATTAATATCTTGACTTAGAGACTTAGGAAAATTATGGGAATGATTCCTAAGTGATTAGGAGACCAAATATAGCATTTTGTGATTTTTAATATTTTTATGATTTTTATAATTTTTTAATTAATAAAATATTAAAATAAGGTGAAAAATAAAGATTTTTGAAAAATTACAATTTTAATTTTCTTAGACTCCTCTAATATTAGAGAAGTCCCAAAACCAATTTGGAGAATTTTAAAAATGTAATTTTGGAGTTATGAATTTTTAGAGTTTAATTTTGATCATGTGACTTAATTAATCCATTTAGTGGGGCTAATCAATTCCAATTAATCTCAAATTTTTATGTGAGGTTCTTCTGATCCTAAAGACCAGTAAAGAATGATTTTCAAGTTATTTTGATGTGTGGTTAACCCTAATTAATTAAAATTTAGTTTTGAGTATTTAGGCCAATTAGGGTTATTCTTAATGAATTAACTCAAAATACATTTTTCCTAGGGTCCTCTGGTCCTAAGATACTTCCCCTAATTTTTCTAGGATTTATTGATCAACATGCTAATTATTTGAATTAAAATACCAAAACAGAGACATAAACTTGAAAAATACATAATTTGCCATAGAGATGGCCTCTGACATTGGAAAATTCAGAGAATGTCCCCAAGAACAGAGGCTATAAAAGTTCTATAGTCTCATGCCATGGTGAATTGTCTATGCAAATGGAGAATTAAAATACTGAAATCATAAAATAATTAATTAAAAATAAAATACTCATTAAAACAAATTAATTTCTTTTCCACATTATTCTCCTCTATTCACTGAGCAAGAGTGTATTTTTAGTTTATTTTTATGATTTTTTTATGCAAAGATATAATTTTTTAAAGTTTCAGGTACTTAAATAAATAAAAAAAATACTATTTATCTACTTAACCCAGTCAGCCCCGCGTCAACCTACGGAGGATCGAAAGACCACGTGGCACGCTCGTATTTGACGTCACCGTCTGAGTCAGCCCCACGCATCCCGCGGTCCCGCTCCTTCTTCTGATCCGATGCAATCTGATCCGTTCAACTGATACACGCGCGATCCAACAATACCTGGTCATCGTCTACGACTGGTGTGTCCCGTGAGCTGTCCACACTAAAACCCTAAGATCTCTCTCGTTTCTCAACAGATTTTCATGTTCTTATGCTCTATGGATTCATCTTGAGGAGACAAACACAACCATACGGTTTACATGCTATGAAATTAAGCCAATCAAAATAGAGAATCACTGGAAGCTCGGGAGAAAGGAGAGGTCTATACCTTTGCTCTGAGAAGTGAAGCTTCAATCAGAGAGTTGTGGCACCTTCGATTGCACCCAAGGATACTCCAAATGAAGTCTCTGGCTCTAAGGAATTACCTAGGTATGAAAGTAACCATGCCAATTTTAGACTTTGGAGGCTAGAGCGTTTGGGTGTCCTAGAGAGGGGGCTTTCACTAGGGAACTCCTTCTCTTGGTCTTGTGCAGGTGTGGGTGAGTTTAATTTAATTTTGGTGGAGGTTCATGAGATGTCCTGGTTTTTGGGTGGATTTTTGACTGAGAAATTGAGCTCTGTCAATGGGGATTAGGGCAAAGGGACACTGGGAATCAATTGCTCTGGGTTTGGAGAAGGTCCTGGAGCAATTTTGGTAGAGTTTTGTTAAGCTCTGGTTCATCACCTTGTTTGGCCGAGAGGTGGTGAGGTTTAAATAGAGGTGGCTGGAGGGCCTCCCAGGGGGGTTTGATGGCTTGGATCTACTGTTCCGGTGAGGAGAAGAACAGCCATGGTGTCTACTGGCCATGGGACAGCTCAGCAAGGAAGAATTCAAAATTTGGCTCACATGGGTGCTTTCGGCCTGGTGTTTTCCGGCGTCTGTGGTGGTTGGCCGGCTAGGGTCAGGTCTCCATCATGATCAGGAGGATCAGGGTTTGAAATTTGTGAAGTTAATTGGAGTTGGCCAAGTGTAAAGGGGCTAAATTGAAATGGAATGGGGGGAGGCTCATTTTGGGTTCAATTTGGTCAACCCATGCTTTTGGGCTAGGTGCACCCCCAAGACCTGATTTTGGGCTGAAAAGGAATCACTTGGATCAGCCTCCCATGTGTGGTGAAGGCCCCATCCAAGGTGAGGTGGCTAATTTTGGTTAAAGTGTATCATGAAGGGGGTTAAAAAATTTAGTGAAGGTTTAAGAAATTAATCCCCTATTTTGCCATTAACGTGTTGATGAGGTGGAAAGGACTCATCATGGCTTGCATATGGCTTATGCATGGCTCCATGGCTCCATTTGGCTTCGGGCCAAGCTTAGTAAATTTCATGGAAATGGGTTTTAAGGATTTTGGATTTTTAGGGGTAATTTGACACATGGCTTGGTGTAGAAAAGTTTAATGATGCATTTGAAACTTAGGGAGTGATTTAAATCAAAGGGATGATGAGGTAAAATTGTTATGTTGGCTTTGGATTGATTTTGGGCCTTTTGAAATCATTTTGGATGGGCTTTTAAAATGGTTTAAGGAAGTGGGCTTTATGTTTCAAAATGGACTTTTGGATGAGAAAAAAACTGAGAAGGAACATTCCAAATAAATGTTGGGTTTAGTTTAATCATGTATTATGAGTGATTTGGAAAAGGTTTGGTGTCATTTGGAGTTGAAATGGGTTTAATTTGGGCTTTTTTGATAATGGGTTCAAAATGGGCCAAAAAGGACTAACTTGGGCTATCTTGGGCTAAGGTTAGGCTAATGTTGGTTTTAATGTAAAATCAATGTTGGGAAATGTTTATTGGAGTGTTACAAAGAGTTTTCAATTTTGGTTGGGCTTTGATTTAAGGATTTGGGCCTATTTGGGTTAGGTTTTGGTTTAGGCCAATTTAGGGTATTTTGGTTTTGGGTTAGGTTTGGGTGGAGTTTAGGTTCAAATTTGGGGAAAATCAAGGTAGTGTTTTGTTTGTGGGGATCTTAGGAAGGTTTTAGAAAAGATTTGGGGCCAATTGGGGTTTAGTTGGGTTGGTTTGGGCTAGGTTTAGGTCATGGGCCAAAATTGGGCCTTAGGCTTCAAATTGAATATTGGATCAAAATGTTCATCAAATTGGGCTTGAATTTGGTCTAAATTGGTATTATGTATATGGAATTGCAGTTTAGAATTGAATTGGATCAAAACTGAGGTCACTTAAGTTGGTTTGGTTCAACATTGGGTTCACTTTAGGTTAAAAATGGGTCAAATTAGGGGTTATGGAATAAGTGGGTGAAATTGGAAAAATTGTCCTATGGTGTAGTTGAACAAAATGAAATTAGGAATATTTGGGATTTTCTGGAATTTTTTTCGAATTTTTTGAATTTTTGGAATATTTGGGTTAAAAGGGTATTTTGGGTATTTGGAGGGTATTGGGTGGTATTTTTGGAAATTATGGTATATTTGGCTATGGATGATCAATTTGAGTGGAGAGAAATGTTTAGGACTAATTTTAAGAAATTTTGGGTAATTTAGGCAATTTTGCAAATTTTGGACAATTTCAGGGCATTTGGTAGGTTTGGTGGGTTTAGGGTCGCGGGGGTCAAAAATTGATATTTTGGAAGAATGAAGATTGATTAAATGTGAGTGGAATGGAATCATTTTGGTTTATCCATGAAGCCATATTAAGCCCATAAGAGCCATGAGAGGACTCATTTGAGGCAATCAAAATGTTGTTCCTAACCCTCTTAGCCAAAGGCTTAGGGGTTAAGGTCCATCCATATGAGTTACCTACATGAGTCAGGGAGTCAAATTGGTTAAAGGTAGTTTTAGGATTTGGAATGTGTGTGTGTGGTGTGTGCAAGCTTACCCTCACCAGACCATGCCAACCAGGGTAGTCCTAAGGCCAAAGAGTCCTACAGGAAACTCATCCTTTAAACCTCCACATTTGATTTTAACCCTCCAAGTGGCTTAGGGGTTTACAATCAAACTTGTGGGGTTTGGAGGGATCCAAGAAGTGTTTGAATTTCTAAGTGATGGGTCCCATTTCTAGTCCTCTAAGATAGTCAAAGAGAAGCCCTATTGCTAGATCCTAAGTACTAAGGAGAGAGAAGAGAAAAGACCTAATCAAAAATGAGGTCAACATTAGGTACTGATCTCAAAAGGTAGATGTCTCCCTACCACAGTGATGTAGTAAGGGTAATCAGAATCGGGGACTCTGATGCTGAAAGGTAGATGCCTCCCTACCATGTGATGTAGTAAGGGTAATCCGAATTTAGGTACTGATCTCAAAAAAGTAGATGTCTCTCCACCACATGGTGTAGTAAGGGTAATCAGAATCAGGGATTTCTAAAGTTGAAAGGTAGATGTCTCCTGACCTACTGAAAATATGTTGAAATTTTCATGCCTATTTTATACTAATTTTGATGATATTGCACTTCAATGAAAGGTATTTTTGATGTTTTGTTGCAGATATGTTGATTTATGGTCATTGGAGCAAAAAAATGCAAAAAGGAGCAAATTTGGAGTAAAATGGACGAAAAAATGAAGATTTGATCTAGCGCATCGATGACGGAATTTTTTTGAGAGTTCAGAAAATATATTACAAGGAAGGTCACCGATGGCGAGATCGAGGCCGCCGATAGCGGGCCTTATGAGAGAGGGTCCAAAGCTAAGTATTTAAGAAGGCCGCCGACGGCGAGATCGAGGCCGCCGACGGCGAGATCGAGGCCGTCAACGGTAAGAAAGTTGGTTCTCTCACAAGGTGCATTGAATGTGGACGATTTTTGAAGGGATACTTAGGGAACCCGTGTAAACTCTTCAACCACTTTGAAAAGAAACAATTTTGGGCCGAAATGGTTGTTGTCCAGGGGTTATCCAGTGTTAGTGTGTGCTCGTGTGTCTCTGTTAGTGTCTTGTTTTCTTTAATAGTTATAGATAGTGAGTTCAATTGATGTTATTTGTGAGGAATTCTTCAAGAGATTGTAAGAGTGGAAGGAAAGTGAGAGATTTCTTCCTCCTTATTGTTTTGAAGGAGAATTCTGCGTGCTGAAAAGAAAGGAAAAGATTCAGAGGAACTTCAAGGAGTTTTCTTAGGGAGCATTTCGAGATAATTTGTATTTACTTATTTTAGTTTGTATAACTTTGCTTTCATATATGAAATCCAAGTTTTGTCGTATCTTCTACATGAGATCTGAGTAGTTTCTTTGTCTTTCTCCTTATTTTGACATTTTTGTGAAATGGCGATTTAAATTAGTGTGCCAAGAGAATGTTAAAGAAGTTGTGATAATCTTTTCACTTCAGTCTTAATTTACTTTCAATATGGACAATTGATTTGTTAAAATATGTTGATTTTTACAACTATAGTGAAGATTACATCCAAGATTCAGGGAGGTCAGAGTTCTTGAAAGTAGGGTGCAAATAAATAGGGAAATATTTTTTATTGGGCGTAGAATTAGAGATTTTAGAGTGACAGACTGAAATCCTCAATTTGATTCTATCGTTTGGGTGCTGAAGTGTAGATGTTAGCCCTCAGGCGAGGGGAACGTGGGAGCTCCGACGTGAGAGCCGGTATCCTCCTATCCTAGCCGCAGATTCAGTAACCAAGCACAGGATTAGTTCATTTTCTTTATGCTTGGACCAAAGGGTAAAGAATATGTATGCTCCTATTTGGGACAACACAGTTTTAAACTAATTCTAATTATCAGTTCACTTAAATTGCTTAACAAGGAGAAAGATGCTTGCTTATATATTGAACCTCACTTTGCTAGTAGAAGTAGTTAATTGTTAGTAGAATTAGTTTATTAAAATTCCCTATTATTTACGATTGCATATTATTGACAGATAGGCAATTTGATTTACAAAGTTGTGATTCTGAATTGGTTTCTATAATCCTAGTCATTAGCCTATGAAATATCTCTGTGGGATTAATATCCAGGACTCCATTAGAGCCCTATATTGCTTGAGCAATATGTATAATTACTTTAAAAGATTAACTCTGTGATTATTAAAAAATCTATACACATCTATATCAAATTCTAGCAATATTAAGTTTACGCAAAGTGCGCAGAGTGGTTCAAGTTTTTGGCGCCGTTGCCGGGGATATATAACATAATTAAAGTAATGGACAATTTAGGACAATTAGAAAACTTTTTAATAGAGTTGCAACTTATTTTTATATTTTAGTGAAATGTTTTTCTGTGTACTGATTTTGATTGTATGCGTAAATTTGGATCTGAAAATCTTATACCGTACAATTCAGAATTAGAATGCACTATTAGGAGAATTAGAAAATTGAGAAAAGAACCTAGAAATTCTGGCACAATGGAAGACAACAACCAAGGAATATAAAATGAACATCAATCTAGACCACTAAGAGATTACGCTAACCCTACATTTGATGAAATTCACTTGACTATCCAAAATCCATATGTAGCTGCTAATGAATTTGAGCTTAAACCTGGAATTATTCAAATGATACAAAACAATCAATTTGGCAGAATTTCTAATGAAGAACCTAATTTACATCTTGCGAGTTTTTTAGAACTTTATGCTACTTTTAAATATGATTGAGTGTCTGATGATGTTGTCATACTTAGACTTTTTCCTTTTTCACTAAGGGACAAGGCTAAGACTTGGTTAAATTCGTTAGCACCTGGATCTTTTAGAACTTGGGGGGAACTTTCACAAAAATTCTTATCAAAATATTTTCCACCATCTAAGACTGCTAAACTTAGAAATGATATCACATATTTCAGTTAGTACGAGGGATAATCGATATATGAATCTTGGGAAAGATTTTAAGAACTTCTTAGAAGATGCCCACACCATGCATTACTAGATTGATTAATTATTCAAACTTTTTATAATGGATTAGTAGGATCTCTTAGAACCATCATTGACGCTACTGCTGGGGGATCACTAATGTTTAAATCTTTTGAAGAAGCTTATGCTTTAATCGAAGAAATGGTTACCAATAATTTTCAATGACCCGCTAAAAGGGTAAATCCTAAGACAGTAGCTAGTACTCATGATTCAGATGCTTTAACTATGATAGTTTCTCAAATTGCTGCTCTTTCAAAGAAAATAAATCAATACGGAAAGAATCATTCTCAAACAACTCCAGTGTTAGAAGAAAGTTCATTGGGACAAATTGTAGATGCTCAATCTTCATATGAAACTTTAAATTTGATTAATAATAGACAAAATAACCCTTTTTCAAACGCTTATAATCCAAGTTGGAAGAATTATCCAAACATAACCAAGGTAATGCTAATCCTGTTAATTCTCAGTGGGGGAACAATCCTGTAAACCCATTAGGAAATGTAAACAATTAGGGTAATTCTAATTATAGATCTTCTAATCCACCAAATTTTTATAATAATTCACAATTCAACGAGAAGAAATTATTTATGGAAGAATTAGTCTTGAATATTGGAAGTCAATTATAAAGTCAAGGAGCTGCTATTAAAAATATAGAAAACCAATTATGGCATATTGCTATTGCACTGAGAAATTAGCCTGTTGGAACTTTACCTAGCAATGTTGAAGTAAATCCTAAAGATCCAGGAAAAGAACAGATAAAGGCTATTCAATTAAGAAGTGGAAAAGAGTTGGAAACAATAGTCCAAAAAGAAACTGTAGTTGAAAATGAAAAAGTGGAAACTGAAGGAGAAAATGAAAGTTTATATCTTGATTTTCCTCTTAAACCTATGAAAATTACTATTGAAAGACCACCACCACCATTTTCTCAGAGACTAAAGAAACAAGATAAGGGAAAAAGATTTACTAAATTCTTAGATATTTTAAAAAAATTGTCAATAAATATTCCTTTTGTTGAATCTTTGGAACAAATGCCTGATTATGTTAAATTTATGAAGGATATACTCAACAAAAAGAGGAAGTTACTGGATCATGAGACTGTTTCACTCAGCGAAGAGTGTAGTGCTATAATTCAGAAAAAGCTTCCTAAGAAACTTAAAGATCCTGGTAGTTTTACTATCACGTGTGCTATTGGTGAAAAATTTTATGGACAAGCATTATGTGATTTAGGAGCTAGCATAAATCTGATGCCTCTATTAACATTCAAAAGGTTGGGAATAAGAGAGATTTACACCAACTTCTGTAACTCTACAGTTAGCTGATCAATCCATTGCACATCTTAAAGGAGTTGTAGAAGATGTTCTGGTTAAGGTTGATAACCTTATCTTTCCTTTGGACTTTATTATTTTAGATATGGAAGAAGACAAGGAAATTCCTATCATTTTAGGAAGACCATTCCTAGCTAAAGGAAGAGCCATGATAGATGTTCAAAACGGAGAGTTGACTATGAGAGTAAATGATCAAGAAGTGACCTTTAACATCTCAAAGTCAATGAAATAAACTTCAATTTAAAGAGATGATTAATTTTTTAGAATGGATATATGCGATTATTTGAGAAAATAATATTTAAAAAAAATAAGAAGAAAATGAAGGTATGGAAAATGATAAATATGATGAAATTGATAACAAAGAAACTGATTATATTCAGGGACAATTTGAAACGCTCGGTTCAGCACCACCAGAGAAAGAAATTTTAACTCCATCTATTGTAAAACCCCCTGAACTTGAATTAAAAAATCTTCCAAATCAATTAAAGTATGTAATTTTAGGAGAATTTTCAACATTACTAGTAATTGTATCCTCAGACTTAAATGAAATTCAAGAACAAAAATTGATGGATACATTAAAAAAGTACAAAAGAGCTTTTGGATGGACTCTGGCTGATACAAATGGAATTAGTCCTTTGATTCGTATGCACAAAATTTTATTAAACGATGAACATAAACCAAGAATTGATCCACAAAGGAGATTGAACCCTATTATGAAAGATGTAGTTAAAAAAGAGATTTTAAAATGGTTAGATGCCGGAATTATATATCTTCTTTTGGATAGTACTAGGGTAAGTCCAATTCATTGTGTTCCTAAGAAAAGTGGAGTGACTATTGAAGTAAATGAGAATAATGAATTAATACCTATCAGGCAAGATACTAGATGGCGTATTTGTATTGATTATAGAAAATTAAATGCTGCCACTTGAAAAGATCACTTTCCTCTCCCTTTTCTAGATCAAATGTTGGATAGACTTGCTGGACACAAGTACTAATACTTTCTGGATGGATATACTGGTTACCATCAAATACATTTTGCTCCTAAGGATTAAGAGAAAACAACGTTTACTAGTCCTTATGGAACTCTTGCTTTTCGAAGATTGTCTTTCGGATTATGTAATGCACCTGCAACATTCCAGATATGTATGATGTCTATATTTAGTAAATTAATTGATGATGGAATAGAAGTATTTATGGATGATTTCTCTGTATTTGAAACATCATTTGACTCATGCTTAAATCATCTTCAAAAAGTTTTAGAGTTATACATAAGAACTAATTTAATTAGAAATTGGGAGAAATGTCAATTTATAGTTGCAGGAGGAGTTGTATTAGGGCATAAAATTTCAAAAAATGGCATGAAAGTAGACCCTGCAAAAATTCCAGTTATGGCTAAACTACCACCTCCTATTACAGTGAGAGGGGTAAGAAGTTTTCTTGGACATGCTGGTTTTTACAGGCATTATATTAAAGATTTTTCAAAAATTACCAAACCTCTATGCCAACTTTTAGAAAAGGACAAGAAATTTGAATTTACTGAAGACTGCTTGAATGCCTTTGAGTTATTAAAGGAAAAACTAATCACAGCACCTATAATAGTTTCACCTGATTGGGAGAAACCATTTGAATTAATGTGCGATGCTAGTGATTATGCTATTGGAGCTATTCTTGGACAAAGATATGATAAAATTTTTAAAGTTATATACTATGCTAGTAGAACTCTTAATGATGTTCAAATTAACTATACGGTTATTGAAGAAGACTTACTGGCTATTGTGTATGCTTTTGATAAATTCATATTTTATTTAATTGGGACTAAATGTATTGTGCATACTGATCACCTTGATATTAAATATCTGATGCAAAAGAAGGATACTAAACAAAGATTAATCAAATGGTTACTTTTGATGCATGAATTCATTTTTGTGGTAATTGATAGAAAGGTAACTGATAATCAAATTGTTGATCATTTTTAAAGATTAGAATATCATGAATTATCTGACACCAACAATGATATTATAGATAATTTCCCTGTTGAACAACTTTATAATGTTAATCAGTGAAAAATACCTTGGTATGCTGATATAGTTAACTACATAGTAAGTGATATATTGCCACCTATGCCAACACTGCATCAACAGAAAAAATTTATTCATGATGAAAAAGTATATTTTTGGGATGAACCATATTTATAAAAGCAATGTAATGATCTTATTATTAGGAGATGTGTGCCTTATGAAGAAATTGAACTGATTTTTAAAAAATGTCATGATTCTGAATTTGGAGGACATTTTGGGATTGACAAAACTACGCACAAAATTTTGCAAGCTGGATTTTATTGTCATACTCTCTTTACAGATGTTTATAGATATATCAAAACTTTTGATAGACTCCAACGAGTAGGTAATATATCTTGAAGAAATTAAATACCTCTGAATTTCATGTTAGAAATTGAGATTTTTGATGTTTAAGGGATTAGATTTCATGGGACCATTTATTCCTTCATTTGGAAACCTATATATATTGATTTCAGTTGATTATGTATCAAAGTGGATTGAAGCATAAGGTTTACCTCGTTGTGATACTAAAAGTGTTTCAAGATTCTTAATGGAAAACATTTTCACAAGATACGGTATGCCGAGAGTGATTATCACCGACGGAGGATCACATTTTAGGAATAAATATATTCAAAGATTGGCAGGAAAGTTTAATATTATTCATAGAATCTCTACTTCTTATCATCCTCAGACCAGTGGATTAGCTGAAGTTTCTAATCATGATATTAAATAAATTTTAGAAAAGGCTATAAACCATAGTAGATTAGATTTATCTACGAGACTAGATGCTCCATTATGGGCATACAGGACTACTTATAAAACTCCTATTGGTATAACTCCTTATAGACTCATTTTTGGAAAGACTTGACACTTACCAGTAGAATTAGAGCATAAAGCATATTAGGCGATTAAAGAATTCAATTATAATTTAAAAAATGTTGGTACGAAAAGATTGTTACAATTGAATGAATTGGAAGAATTAAGAAATGAATATTATGATAACGTAAGAATTTATTAGGAAAAGCTGAAGTTAAGACATGATCGGAAGATTAACCAGAAGAAGTTTGAACCATGACAAGAAGTTTTGCTTTACAATACAAGGATGAAGTTTATACTTACAGAGCTGTTGAAATTGAAGATCCAAAGAATGGGAATAGATTTAAAGTAAATGGACATAGATTAAAACCTTATCTTAAGGGTAAAAGACCAAACTTTAAAGAGGTTTTAATGCTCAGTCAACCTGAATAAGACCTGAATAGGTAGGGCTGACGATGTTAAACCAAGCGCTTTATTAGAGGCAACCCATAGTTATCTTTATTTGTTGTGTATTTGTTTTAATTTATCATTTTTTGTGGTAGTATTGAATTCTACTGCTCATATTTACCCTTTGATCATCATAGAATTTGGATCCATAGTGAAAATTTGAACATATTTGACCACGGTGTTTTTGTGCACAATTTTACCTAGGGCACCGAGGGCACACTCAATGCCGCCGACAGTGGGCTTTTCTTGAGGGCCATGACATTTAATTGAGCAAAACTCACTGACGGCACCATCGAGGCCGTCGATAGTGAGATCAGTGAGTGGACAGTTTTTGGAGTTTGAAATGGCAGTTTTTGGTGATTTTTGGGTGAATTTTTCTCCTATAAACTTCTATGGACGGTTCCTAAAATATCCATTTCTCAAAAACAAATGGAAACTCCCTTGAATTCTTCTCTAATGGCTTCCAATTCAATAGATGACCGTAGATTTCGAGTGTTCAACCAGAGAAAGTTTGTCAGTGTCGAGGCACAATGACTCTTCAACAAGGTGTTGTCAAAGAGGAGGCTAATCAAAGAAAGAGGTTTTGTGAGTCAAGGATTAAATAATCCTTCGACATCGATTGAAGAAATGATTGTACGGCGATGATGGGAAGTATTTTCTTACACTACTGTCGCAGTAGTCGTTCCTGTGGTAAAGGAGTTTTATGCTAACTTGCATGGAATCAACCAAGGAAGCGTCTATGTGCGAGGTAGGTGGATAACTTTTAATTCTGGACAAATTAATGAATTGAATATTTTTGACCTCATTTTGGTTGAGGTCTGATCTCTCTCTCCTTAGTGCATAGGATCTAGCCATAGGTTTTCCCTTTGACTATTCTAGAGGACTAGAAATGGGACCCACCACTTATAAATTCAAACACTTCTTAACACTTCTTGAAGCCCACACAGATGACCATAAACCTCAAAGCCCCTTTGGAAGGTTAAAAGTCAAATGTGGAGATTTAAGGATGAGTTCCAATAGGATTCTTTGGCCTTAGGTATACCACAGGTAGTACTGGTCTTGGTCGAGTTAACTGCACACACCACACTCTCACACACATTTCAAACCCTAAAACCACTCTTACCAAACTTGGCTTCCTGACTCATGTAGGAAACTCATATGGATGGACCTCAACCCCTAAGCCCTTAGCTAAGAGGGTTAGGAAGAACATACTAAGTACCTAAAATAAGTCCTCTAATGGTCATTTTACTCACATCTAATCAATCTTCATTTTTTCCAAAATTTCAATTTTTGACCCCCCGGCCCCAAAACTCAAAACTTCACGGTCACCCACGCTCTCAGAAAGAATCATTCCAGAGCATTCCTCTCACCAAACTGAGAAGTTTGACTGTAAACATATCATACTTTCGAGCTACCTTTGGGCCCCTTGCTGCCAAAATAGCTGATACAAAAAATGCTCCGGGATTCATAAAACCTTTCACACAAACCAAAAATGACCCCAGAAACTTTTGTTTAACTCTAAATTTCTTTCTAAACCTCCTTGAGCCTTTAATTCAGCATTTTGACCACTTATCCCCAAATCCCGCAAAATTACGAAAATGCCCTTCATAGCCAAAAATTTCAAAAATTTCCAAAAATCCCAAAAAACCCCAAAAATTCCAAAATATTCTCCAAATCATTTTGTTAAACTGCCAAATACCCCAATTATGTTAATTTAACCCAATTTGATCAAAAATTCCAAATTTGCCCAAAAAGCTCAAAATTGACCTAGTTGACCCAATACAACCAAACTAAGCCCAATGTCACTCAATTTTCCCCAAATAAATTCTAACACCATTCATATCATCCCCATGAAAAAAATTTAATATTCAATTGTCCCCAATTTGATCTCAAATCCCACCCGAGTCCAACAAAACCCAAAAAGCCCAATATTGACCCAAAAGCCCAAAAATTCTTCAAATTGAACCCATCGTCCATTAAAATGCCCCAAGAAAATTTTAAATCAAATTTCAACATGTTTTAATTCAATTTAAGTTAAATTCAAGTTATTTTGATCATGGAATGATTAATTTCAAATATCAAAAATCATCTTGTGCATGTTAAATGCCCATCTCCTAAGAACTTTCAAAAGCCCATTTCTTGGAACTTTGAAAAGCCCAAATTTTCAATCAAAGCCCATATGACATTCCTCTTTATCATACATTAAATTAAAATAACTACTAAGTTCCAACTTTATCATTTAAATTTGCCAAATCAAGCATCTTGACAATTTTCACCAAAAATCCAAAATATTTCAAAATCCCCTTTCATGAAAGCTCCCAAGCCAAAGGCAAACCATGAAGGAGCCATGTGCAAGCCATGAAGCTTGATAACAAGCCACATGAAGCCATGTAAGACCTCTAAACCTCACCAAGCCATTAATTCCAAGGGATGGGACCTCTTTCCAAACTCGTGCTTAAAGCCTTTTAACCCTTTTTTACTTCACTCTAACCCAAGCTTAGCCACATCATCATGGATGGTAACCTCTCCTGACTAATCAAGCTAAATCAAGGGAGCTTTTCTTAGCCCAAATCAAACCATGGAAAGATGAACCAAGCCCAACCCCATGCTTTGACCAATTTGAACCCAAGCTCCTCTATTTAAGCTCAATTCATGGCCAAAGAGAAAAAAAAATGATTACCTTGGGGAGACTGCCAAACTGCTCCCAAAGCTTCTCCAAGCACTCCTAAGCTCAACCCAACCATTTCCAATTGAGGCCTCACCTCTTGGACAAAGGTATAGAATTTTTTCCCTCTAACCATGCTTGATTTAATTTTCAGTAAATCTTTACTTGCTTTAAGTGCATCATCAACATACAGATATGTTACTATAGTTTAGCTCATCATTTAAAAAAAAATTCACTCAATTTCGTTGAGAAACAAGTGAGATATCATGGTTTGAAGGTGGATGGTTTTGGGTGAATAACAGTTGGAGAGAGGAGCAGTAGTAGTTCGATCACGCATGTATCGGGTGGATGGTTGTTGAATGCGACATTATATATATACTTTCTAATGCAAGAATTTTGTACCATTGATAAAAGATTTAATCCCTTGCAACGGCGCCAAAAACTTGAATGCGACCCGACTTTTACTTATGTAAGAATTTATGAATTTATGTTTGAATATTATATGAAATATTGTAAAAGTCACAATTTTAAATGCAAGTATGCATATCATTTCAAGTAATACAAGGCTCTAGTGGAGTCCTGGTTATCGATCTCACAGGGAAGATTTTGTGGAAATTAAGAAATATTTTTAAATTTTTCAAATTAAAAATAATTATTATTTTTATTTCTTTTCAAAGATTTGATTTTTAAATAAAGTTTTTACTGAAATTCTTACTAAAAGCAAGTAAGCAGTAATAAAAAAATAATTAATGTAGGTATAAATAAAACAACTTTCTCCTTTTCAACTAATCCAAGATTTTTAGAATAATTATCATTTGTGGAGAATTTAGATTATGGTATTGTGACAAATAGAAGCATTCCTATTCTTTACCCTTTGGTCAAGGCATGAAGAACATTGACTAATCTATAGATTGGTTTAGGATGTTTTATTAGTAGAATGGGTTAATCTAGGCTCACACTACTAGATGTCCAAGGTTGGTTATGGTTGGCCCTACCAGTGACCTATTCCCTTTCTATAGACAAAATTATTAGAATTTAGTCTGTCACTCTCAAAACTAATTAATTCTACGCCCAGTTAATCATATCTTCCTATTTATTTGCACTTCACCTTAAATAACCCGCATAAAGTCTTCGATTACCCAAGGATTCATGTGATACTACTAGTTAAGAACACATCTTCAGATAGGTCTCAAAATTCTTCAATAGATTTTAATAATTTAAAGGGCCAGTTTAAAAAGTAATCTAAGATCAGGAATTAATATCATCACAATTTTTATAGATATTCTAAGTTAAATTCTCCAACAAAATTTAACTATCTTATTATTTTTTCATAGTTCAAAGGAGAAAGAAAACTAACTACTTAGAACACATTAAATTCACACAACAAAACATATTTATAATACTTTAAATCAAGTTACAAATACTTATCTGGAATGTTCCTTCAAGTGATCCGCTGACTCCAATGTAATGATGAAAGACTTCAACATCAACAACGTTGATAATCTCACACTTAACACTCAAAATAAACTGAAAATAAACTCACTAAATACTAAAAAAGGTGGCTCCCTAAAATAATTGGATGATAGATGGGGGGTATAATGTACTAAAGGGGACTTAGGGTGTTAGGGTGTGATTTTATCTGTAGAATGGGCTCCTATTTATAGAGCCTGAATTTGACCAGTGGTTACTTAGGGCACCTCTTCAAAATTCATCCAAACACAATGTATCTTCTAGAAGGTAACTATCGTGCCTAGGTGCCAGGATCTGGTGCCTAGGCACCGGACTCCATGACCAGGTCTTCGCACCTCTTCACTTTGGATCGCACCTCTTTACGAATAAAATCGTTTCCCTGTGTCCAAATGCATTGTATCACATGTCTTATATATTAAGAGTAACTTCCAGTCTTCTAGAAGCTTTAATAACTGCTTAGCACCGTCAAAATAACTACCCAAATTCATCAAAAATCTTGCCTGCATCTGTATCGAACTGGCGCTTAGGCGCCAGATTCTGGAGCCTAGGCGCCAGATTCTGGCGCGTAGGCACCAGTCCTAGAATTTTGACAGCTTTGCTCTTTAAGCTGCATTTTTGTTCTTTTTTGCTCCTTTTTCCTTATTGAACTCTTTTTTATCACCTACATCCAAAAACATAAAAATAACTTTCATTAAAGCATAATATCATTAAGAATTGAATCATAAATAATACATAAGAATGGGTATTTTTTAAGTGGATCAAATTTCCCCAAACTTAAACGTTACTTGTCCTCAAGTAACCCTTTTAATTACATAAAATATATAACATTTGGAATGAAGTTTAAATATTTAAGATTCTTTTGTAATTTTTGGTTTTATAAATATTTTAGCAAATCATTAACCAAATTTCCCTAATTAATGTAAATTTTAAGAATTTCAAGAATACTTAACTACCAAATCATAAGACTTACAATTTTTCATTTATTTCAAGAATAATTGTAATTTATTATATTAAGTTTACAATATTTACAAGAAAAATATTTTCATGAAATTTTTTTCTAGTAAAAATATTTGTACATAAAAATTAAGTTAAAAAAATGTAATTAGTTTTCTTCCTAAGATAATTTAAGTGAAGCCAATTTTGATTAGGCATTTCCTCAAGCTTCTCCTCACATTTCTTTTTTTCTTTTTTTTCCGTTTTTTTTCTTTTTCTTTTTTTAAGGATATTTTTCAGTCCTCCTCTTATTATTATTATTATTTTTATTATTATTATTATTATTACTATTATTATTTTAATTCTGAGAATTATTATTTTTGGATAGCCTGTTAATGATTTTGAACTTCTCTATGGTTAATTTATATTTAAAAACTTATACATATTTTTACTTAATAAATATGACATTATTAATATGTATTTTTCAAAAATTATTTCATTTTTTTCTTTTTCAAGTAATAATCTTGATTCGTTAGTATTTATAAAATGCAATTCTCTTTACTCTAAATAAAAAAATTCTTAATCTTATTATTCTTTAAGTTAAATAATTCTATTCTTAAAATAAATTAAAATTATTGAAATTTTAGTTAAGTTTACTAAATTATTTATACATTCCAAAAATTTAAGTAATCTTAAATAGATTTTTCATTCTTTATGTTATGTTAATATTTTTAAAGAAAATATTAGTTCATTAAGGACAAATAATATTTAAATTTGAAAAATGTTTTCCCTTCCCCCAAACTTTAGCTTTAGTAAATAAAATCAATCATAAAATTTTCTAAAGCATGAAAGAAAGAAATAAACAAGAATTTATCTAGGTACAATAACAATGTAGAAAGGAAAACTCGTTTCTAATCCTACACATGCTTTAATAGGTATATAACAGAAATAACTAAGCGTATATATATAAGTTTGTAGAGCAAGAGGTAATTTTTAAAAAAAAAATTTATATTTATATTTTATTTTTAAAACATGCAAAATTTACTAACTATTCATGAATACTAAACAGCAGGCTGAAACAAAAATAAATATTTATTGCAGAAATTACAAATTCATCTATATTTCAGTCTTAAACACATAACATATCAGATGCTCTAAAACAGTCTCAATATCAAAAGTCCACACTAACAAACAACAATACAATCATACTAATCAGTACTAACAAATAAGAAATAAACTAAAAACAGAATCACACATCACAAGCTACTAATCACTGTCTGTAGTCTCGTCATCATCGTCACCAAAAGAAAATTCCATATCCTTCGGATCAACATATGGTGAAAATCTAGGACAGGTAGGGAACTGAATATCATGCTCACCCTTCAGGAATCTAACTAAAGACTCAGATTATTCAACATCATACTCACACTTTCTTTGGGTATACTTAGAAAGATGATCGATCTTCTTATCGATCGAATCTACTCTACAATGAGTTAGAAATAAGTCATTCTGCTTCTCCATAAACTGATCATGCATGGATTCCCAGAAACCAGATGGTAGATCAGCAGTAGAAGTTGAAGGTCTAGAAGTAAAAGCTCTACTAGAAGCAGGTAATGAACTAGAAGGTGCACTAGAACTCTTACCTCGAAGTCGATCATAGTTACTGACGCTTTCTCTTCCTGTGGGCTTTGTAGATTGGAGCTTTTCCTTAGAAAGTTCAACAACTACTCTAGCACTTTCACACAGAGAATATATCAAAGATGGAAATCCAAGTCCAACAGAAGTACTAGAACGAGCAGTGGCCTCTACAGAATCATAAATGATACTCCTTACATCAATTAGCTTCCTCTCTTGTATGCAATAGTTGAGGATAGCTCTGTCTTTGGTAACCTCGCTCAAATGATTGGATGGAAGGAGACGTGTAGAAATAAAGTAGTGTCATGCCTTTGAAATACCATTAAGCTTAGAAGATGAAAAATTTACCCTTTTTCCGTTCCAGGTCTTCCAAGCTCCAGTACCATCAGTCAGGTAAGCAATAACCATATCTAAATCTCCCTCGGATGGAGATAATCTGGAATAATAATACTTGATGTTCGGCGGCAGGCCGTAGAAAATGTTGATACGCTTTGGAGTGAATCCTACTCCAACTCCTCTAACTAAAATCTCATACTCTTCAGCATAAAACTCCATAATGACAGAGATAACAGCAACAAAAGTGAAATAACAAAATCATTGCCAATTAAGTGCAATGATCATTTCCTCAATCCTTCCTCCTGAATTGTAAAAACTACGTTGCAAGATAAACTTTCGAGTCATAGTAAAATCGCTGTACTGGAAATGTGCAGCAGCAGAAACAAACTAGCTACGATCAAAATTTTCTCATTCCTTTCCTCGCTTAGATTTGGGTGCCATCTAAACGTGAAATAAAAACGTAAAATAAATTCATAGGATCACAGAAAATAAACTAATTTAAGCTTTTCAAACTTTAAAGAGCTTAAAAATCCATGGATTTAACTCTAAAATCAAAAAAATTTTCTCAAAATTTTGGTTTTCCTCTATGAGAGCAAAATCCATGGTGAAAATCAAAAATAATTGGTTTAGAATGTAGATCTGACCTTTGGATGAAGAAATCGAGTGATTTCAATCTCAAAGACTTGAAAATCCGGCCTCAAATGGGATCTCTAGGGTGTATTTTCGCGAAAACCAGAGGAAAGGGAAGCTTAGGCATCAAAAATGGCATGGGGGTGTTCAAGAAGATGAAGTTCGAGTTCAAGCCAAACCGGCGCCTAGGCGCCAGACTCGCCTTACCAAAAATTCGATTTAAATTTAATTTTTTCCACTGAAACTTATCAAATTCAACTCCTAATTACTCTTATGAGAGTATTAATCCAATTTATATCCTCCAAACATTTCCAAAAATAATTTAAAATGATACTTAAGATCCACACTTCAAACACAAAATATAACTAAACTCTTCAACTCCAATTCATATTTTTCATTGCAAACTTAATAAATTCCAGAACAATAGTTTAACAAGGTTCATCATTCTATAAAAAACACAAACAACATAAATTCAAAGCAAATTTTCAATCCAATAACACACGTTGAACAATTAAGCAAATCACACAAACTAGATAATCGACACACAAGAACTAGACTCAATCACACCTAGAACACATATAAAATTTATTCAACACCAATCTTCAATTTCCATCTCTTTTGTCAATGAAATTCGCCAGGACCAAATGGATAGAAAACCAACGCCCTTGGAAATTCCAAACCCGTCTTTTCATCGATCCACTTGTTCTTCTCCTACATTGCTACTTGATCGTCTTGATAAGCCGCCAAATGATCAAATTGAAGTTTTGATTGCCATTCCACATGCTCAATTTGATGATACATCTCGTGCAAATGATTCCCAATGCTTTGAAGTTCCACTTCAATCTTCTCCAAATGACTAAAAAATCTCTCCATACTAACTGCAATAAAACCATTAAAGTATGGTTGAGGATCCTTGGGAGATTTGTCTCTAACCTCATTTCCATGATTTCCTCTATCCATTGCTTCCAAACTCCTCTTATCTCCCCCAAAATGGATTGCTCTAGTCGAAATTATGGTTTCTATGTGATTGGGGATGAAGATAGGGCAATATATAAAGAGATTTCATGTGAAAAAATGAAGATTTTCAGTTTTTACACGATATGTAACCGTGGCACTTAGGCACCAGAATCTGGTGCCTAGGTGTCGGATCATCGATACGCACTGGTTCTTCTGGCGCTTAGGCACCAACTTTTGGCGCCTAGGCAGTGGAACCTCGATCGACTTTGATTCACCTATCGTCAAATTTACAAAGTTTCGGTCTTAAAAATAGGTCTAATAAAAGGGTGTGATCCACATACAAACACGATTAAGATAAATTCAAATCACAAACAATCATAATGATGAAAAAAATGGGTTGCCTCCCACAAAGCGCTTGGTTTAACGTTGTCAGCCCGACCTAATCAGTTGAATTAATCGGGTAGACTAAGTTTGTAAGCCTCTTTGTAATTTGGTTTCATTTCTCCCATATAAGGCTTCAGTCTTAATCCGTTAACTTTAAATACTTTTTTAGTTTTGGGATATTTAATATCCACAGCTCCATAAGGGTATACATTTTCAATTATAAATGCTCCTATCCATTTAGATCTTAATTTTCCAGGAAAAAGTCTTAAACGAGCATTAAATAATAACACTTCTTGTCCAGGCTCAAATATTTTCTTTGAAATCTTTTTGTCATGCAATTTCTTCTTTCTTTCTTTATAAATCTTTGCATTTTCATAAGCCTCATTTCTTATCTCTTCAATTTCATTCAATTGTAATAATCATTTTTCTCCTACAGCATTGAAATCATAATTGAACTCCTTTATCACCCAATAAGCTTTATGTTCCAGTTCAACATGTAGATGACAATGTTTACCATAAACTAAGCGATAAGGTGACATTCTGATAGGTGTCTTATAAGTTGTTCTATAAGTCCATAATGCAGAATCAAGTCTATCAACCCAGTCAGTTCTTTTAGGATTAACAGTCTTCTCTAATATTCTTTTAATTTCTCTATTTAATACTTCAGCCATTCCACTTATTTGAGGGTGATAAGCAATTGTAATTCTATGTTTAAATCTGAATTTTTCCAATAATGATTGAATTCTTATATATTTGAAATGACTTCCCCCATCTGTGATAATTACCCTGGGCATTCCAAATCTTGTAAAAATCATTTTCTTTAAAAATTTGGAAACATTTTTGGAATCACAGCTAGGTAAAGCTACAGCTTCAATCCACTTTGAAACATAATCAACTGCTAATAAAATATAAGTTTTTCCAGATATGGCACGAAAGGTCCCATAAAGTCTAAACCCCATACATCAAAAATTTCAATTTCTATTATATAGTTTAAAGGCATTTCATCTTTTCTAGATATATTTCTCATTCTTTGACATCGATCACAAGTTTTCACATAATGTCCAACATCTTTAAATAATGTAGGCTAATAAAATCCAGAATTTAAAATTTTAAACGCAGTTTTATCCACTCCAAAGTGTCCTCCAAATTCAGAATTGTGACATTTTTGAATAATTCCAAAAGTTTCTTCATAAGGTACACATCTTTGAATCACTGAATCTCTTCCTATTTTAAGTAAATGAGGATCTTCCCAAATATATGATTTACAATCATTCTTAAATTTCTTAATATTTTTGTTATTCAAGCCATATGGTAAAATATTGCTAACCAAATAGTTAACTATATCAGCATACCAAGGCATTTATAATCCTTGAATAACATATAGTTGTTCATCAGGGAATTTCTCATTTATATTTTCTTCATAAATTTTCTCTTTATTATTTTTAATTCATTAAATGATCAGCAATTTGGTTGTCAGCTCCTTTTCAGTTTACAATTTCAAAATCAAATTCTTGTAAAAGTAAAACCCATCTTGTCAAAATTTATCAAAGGCATATACTTTTGCTAAAAGCTCTTTTTCAGTAGTAGTGTAATCTATTTAAGTTTCATTAAGAGTTTTGATTGCATAATATATAACTTTGAAAATTTTCTTATATTTTTGTCCCAATACAGCTCCAATTGCATAATCATTTACATCACATATTAATTCAAAAGGTTTACTCCAATCAGGTGCAACAATAACAGGTGCGGTAATTAATTTTTCTTCTAAAATATTGAATGCATTCAAACAATCTTCATTAAATTCAAATTTGGCTTCTTTTTCTAATAAATTACTAAGAGGTTTAGCAATTTTAGAAAAATTCTTTATATATCTTCTATAAAATTCAGCATGACCCAGAAAACTTCTAACATCAGTAACGGTAGTAGGTGGTTGAAGTTCAGCATTAATTTTCACTTTTTCTGGATCAACTTCTATACCTATTTGTGAAATTTGATGTCCAAGTGCAATTCCTTCTGTGACCATAAATTGACATTTCTCCCAGTTTAGAACAAAATTTGTTTCTTCACATCTCTTCAAAATTTTTGATATATTTTCCAAGCAAGATTCAAAAGAAGTTCCAAAAACTAAAAAATCGTCCATAAATACTTCAATTCCTTTATCAATTAAATCATAGAATATTGACATCATACATCTTTGAAACAATGCAGGTGCATTACATAAACTGAAAGGCATTCTTTCAAAGGCAAATGTTCCATAAGGACTTGTAAATGTTGTTTTCTCTTGGTCCTCAGGAGCAACAGCTAATTGATGATAACCAGAATATCCATCCAGAAAACAAAAATATGAGTGTCCAGCTAATTTATCCAAGATCTGATCCAAGAAAAGTAAAGGAAAATGATCCTTTCTAGTGGCGTTGGTTAATTTTTGATAATCAATGCAAATTCGCCATCCAGTAACTTGTTGTCGGCACTATTTTTAGATTGTGTGATGTTTTAAAAAGGGGTCGCCTAACAGAAGTTGTCGGCGAATTTTAAATTTAGTTTAGATAAATAATTTAAAAAAGTAGTATTTGATTTTGAAAATAATTTTAAATTTGAAGATTTTAAGATATGAAATCAAACCGATCTCACATCCCAAATAGTTTATATAAACGAGCACCGCACCGCAAACCGTGTATCTATCCCTAAGGATAGACACACTGCTTGATGGTGGGGCTCGGTTAAATAAACTAGAAGATTTGTGACATCCGTTTGGTCTGCGAACTAATTTTGTAAGCCGACAAATTCCCCTGCTTAATATGAAAATATTAAACAGGGTTTATATTGCCTGGGTTCTTTAAAATTCCCTATAAGGGCAAGCCCCTATAGTTAATTACATCTTAAGTGACGGGAATCACCTAAGAAAACTCTCGATAATAATCAATAATTCTGCTCTCAAGAATTTCAAAATTTAAGGTTTTCAAAGAATTGAATTTTGGAAATCTCAATAGGGAATGTATCAAGTTTGGAGCATTTTATTTTGGGAATTCAAAGGAAGAAAAGTAGGAGAAATTACGGATTCGAAGCGGACTTCGATAATCTCCCGACTATCCTATTGTTTGGCTTGAATTTAGGAAAGTCCTAATGTTTATTTAATGTTTTGATCTTTCCAATTTTAGTTAATTAGGGCTTATATTTATATGATAGAATCATAAAAATTGCCTGGAAGATGTGAGGGTTTATGTCGTATCGGACGACTACCTCGGAATCCTAAAACCGGTTAGGGCTTAATTTGCAATGCAAACGCCTAACGAAGAGTTGAGGATTTATGTTGCACTAGTGCAAACTACCTCGAAGTCCTATGGCTTTGTTGTTTAATTCTAGGAAAGTTTTGTTGAAGTAGGTTCAAGTTTTCGTCGACGACGATGGCCGTGCTGCCCACCATGCTCCGAGCTCCTTGTTGTTGCGAGAGGTTTAGTTTTAGAAATCATAAATCGAGGAGATGAGAAAAGTGTTTTGGTTTAGAGAAGTCTTAATTTCCAAGTGTTTTTTGTGTTTTAATTAAAACAAATCTTAAAGTTGATTATAACGACACCGGTTAAGATCCCACGGTTCCATCCTTCCGGCATCATTATTTTTATCGGATTCACTTAGTCCAGATGAATTTGCTAAACTCAATTGAATGAGTTCCACACTTTCATTTAGACCGTGTGAAATCCCGTTAGCAACACGTAGGTTACATCATCCGAGGTATTCCCGATCATCCAACAAGACGTTTTAATTTAGTTGTAGTTGTAGTTTTGTGTTCCGTTTGTGATTAAATTTTGAGTTGTCTTATATTTTGAAATGTTGTGGAGGTGAATTTTATCTTGTAGTGTCTTTTAATTTAGTTATGGTTTCGGTTTTGGTTTTCGTCCTAAAGGTGTAGGTTTTCATGCAACTGTTGTTTATCATGCAAGAAAAATAAGTGCGATGCGATTAAATAAATTGCCATAAAATAAATTGCAATAACATAAAAGCGTACTCGGAGGGTCTTCCCGTCATCCCAAGCTGCACTTAAAATACAATTTAGAGCATTTAAGCATTCATAGCAATTTCTAGGTAAAGCTAAGGGAAGGGGTTATGGTTTTCTACCAAGTTCCTAATCCTATAGCTAGTCATTCCCTATGACGTCTGGGTTCTTTGTGTTTTTAGTTTGAGGACGATTTTCTTCATCAAAGAATAACTAAGTTCAATTGTTCTTATAAATATCCTATCATATTGAGGAAGTGCTTAGGAAGGATCCTAAACATCTTTTCAATATTTCTAGGATTGTTTTAAGTCCAAGAGAATTTAATTATGTAAATGAATCGATCGTCCGAGGTTTTCAAGTTTTGTTAACTTGCTCGGTGAACTAGGATATTTGAATGTCCTATAAGTGAAGTAACATTTCATTTAATATTCTATTTAGGAGTTATGATAACTAAAGCTCTTGAGGGTAAATTGGTGTTCAAATGGTTTGTAATTCAAATTTAAGTTCAAATTAATGATTTAAGTTTGGAATAGTGTTCAAGTTATTTTAGATTTACTTCTTTATGTCTTAGGTGATGTTATTTAATTCAACTTAATTTAATTTAATTTTTAATTTAATTTAATTTAATTTAATTTAATTCAATTTAGTTTGATTTGATTTAATTTTTTTTAATTTAATTTAATTTAATTTAATTTAATTTAATTTAATTTAATTTAATTTAATTTAATTCAACTTTTAATCTTAATTTAATTTAATTTAATTTTAATTTAATTTACTTAATTTAATTTAATTTTTAATTTAATTTAATTTAATTTTAATTGAAATTTTTGAAAGAGTTTAATGATTTAATTTTAGTTTAATGATTAAGTCTTTTAATATTTTAAATTTGAGTTATCATTTTAATTAAGAGTTGAATATTAATGAGATGATCAATTTAGGGATTTTTAAATTAAAGAATAAATCTCTTCCTAATAATATCCCTATTTTAATAATTCCAATTTTATTATTCTTCCAAATTTAATCAATTATTTAATTAAGGTTTAATCATTTTAAATTGCTCAATGAGTTTCTATCCTTTAATTATTTAAATTTCAATCATCCAAATCAGATTAGGATCAAATATTTTACTTGTTAATTTTTTATTAAACCTAAAGTTTTAATTAAGGATTAAAGTTTTAATTACCATTTTGCCCTTTAAGCTTAATAATTTCATAACCCACTAAATTGAACTCAAATGGACTTGAAATTTTTATGTGACTTCACTCATATGTCAATAAAGACATGAGAGGAGAAAATGTGATTTTTCTGTACTTAATTTATTTATATAATTATTTTTAGTGGAAAATAGAGATTTTCAAGGAAAATTTGATAACATGACCAAGGGAAAGTTTCTGTCCTTAAGAAAATTAGGGGACATTCCTAATGACCAGAGGACCACTTGGACTAATTTTGGTGATTTTTTTGAATTATATTATTTTTATTATAATTATTTTAAGCTCTGGAGTATTAATTAATTTAAAAATAAAATATATTTGAAAAATGAATTTTATAATTTTTAAAATTCTCTTTGATATCAAGGATTCCAGAGAACCAAATTTTACAATTTTCTGATTTTTCTTTGATTTATTATAATTATTTTAGTGAAAATGCTAGAAAATACATTTTTTTTAATTTTAAAATTACCCTAGAGCTTTAAAATTTAATTTCTCACTAAAAAGACCTAGGAAAAATATGGGATTTGTTCCTAAGTGATTAAAATTCAAAATGTGACATTTTGGTGAATTTTATTATTTTTGTGATTTTTATTATTTTTTAATTATTAAAAATATTAAAATAATATTAAAAAATCAACTTTTTTAGAAAATTGAAATTTTAATTTTCTTAAACTCCCCTGATATCAAAGAGACTCCAAAACCAATTTGGTGAATTTTTGAAAGATATTTTGAAAGTTATGAATTTTTAAAGTTTAAAATGACTAAGTGGCTTAATCAACCCAATTAGTGGGGCTAACCAAGTCCAATTGACCTCAAATTTTTATGGTGGGTTCCTCTGATCCTAAAGGTCAGTGGAGAATTGATTTCAAGTCAATTTTATCTATGGTTAACTCTAATTAATTAGAGACCTATTTTGGGTGTTTAAGCCAATTAGGGTTGTCTGAAATGAAATAACTCAAAACCTATTTTTCGTAGGGTTCTCTGGTCATAAGGAACATCAACAAATTTTCCTAGAATTTATTTCACAACATGCTATTTATTGGAATTAAAATACTCAAAACAGTGACATGGATTTGAAAAATCAATAACTCTTCATAGGGATGGCCTCTGACTTTGAAAAATTCAGGGAATGTTCCCAAATTCAGAGGCTTCAAAAGCCCTATGGTCTCATGCCATGGTGAATTGTATACATGTATGGAGAATTAAATGTATGCAGAGAGTAAATCAATTACTAAAAATAAAATACTGGACAAAATTAATTAATTTCTTTTCCACATTATTCTCCTCTGTTCACTGAGCAAGAGGATATTTTTATTTTATTTTTTTGATTTTCCTACACAAAGTTATGAATTTTCCAAGTTTAGGGAATTAAATAAATAGAAAAATACCCTATTTTTCTATTTATCCACGCGGCGCCAGCGCATCCTCGGCATCTCCGAACTCACACGCGTCGCGCTCCCATTCGACGCCGCCATCTGAGTCAGCAGCCCGGGCCCCGCGGTTCTCGTACCGTCTCCTGGTCCGACGCCATCTGAGCCGTCCGTCCGCGCGTGTATTAAATGGACGGCATCCGTTCATCGTCCCCGAGCGTCCTCACCCGAGAGCCGTCCACACTAAATCCCTAAGATCTCACTCGATACTCAACGGATTTTCATGTTCTTATGCTCTATGGATTCGTCTTGAAGAGACGAACACATCTATACGGTTATCATGCATTGAAATTAAGGCATTTGAAATGGAGAATCTCCAGAAGCTCGGGATGAAGAATTAGTTCATACCTTTGCTCAGAGAAGTGTGGCTTCGATCTGAGAGTTGTTGCACCTTCGATTGGATCCCGGCAAGCTCCGGATGAAGTCTCCCGGTCCGGTGAATTGTCTCAGATGTGATTTCGACCAAGCCCGATCACAAAGCTTGGAGGACTGGAGCAACCGGGTGGCCTGGAGATGGGGCTTTTGCTGGTGGACACCTTCCCTTGGTCTGGTGAAGGTGTAGAACCAATCAATTTGGGGATTGGCTCACTGTGGAGAAGTGTCCTGGTTTTGGGTGGAATTTCAACTCTGAAATTGAGCTCTCAGAGAAGAAATGCAAGGGGGATCTCACTGGGGATCAAGTGCTCTAAGGGTGGAGAAGGGTTTGGAACAATTTTGGCAGAGTTTCGGCAAGGTTTTTGCAACTCTTTTTCATGGCCGTGAGGGGGTGGTGTTTAAATAGGAGAGGGTGGAAGGCCTCCCAGGGGGAGTTAGGGCTTGGGATCAGCTGCTCTGGTGAGGAGAAGAACAGCCATGGTGACCACTAGGCATGGGGCAGCTCAGCGAAGGGAGAATTTCAATGTTGGCTCACATGTGAGCTTTCGGCCATGGTGTTTTACGGCGGCCAGTGGTGGCCGGCCGGTGCATGGGTCACCTTCGAGTTCGAGTGGGTCAGGGCTTGATGTTTGTGAAGGCAATTGGTGGCTGCCATGTGTAAAGGGTTTGAATCAAAGTGGAATGGGGTAAGGGTATATTTTGGCTCAAATTGGTCAAATGCATGGATTGGGCTAGGTGCACCACCCAAGGCCTGGTTTTGGTCGAGGGAAAAGTGATTTGGCTCGAGCATAATCGGTAGGGTCAAGTCACCATCCAAGCACAATTAGGCATAAGCATGGTTAAGGGGAATCATGGGAGTGGTTAATCACCTTTAGGAATTAAGGAAAGAGTCTCCTCCTTTTGCCCAAAATGGCATGGTGACATGTAAAGAGGCTCTCATGGCTTGCATATGGCTTGTGCATGGCTCCATGGCTCCATTTGGCTTGGGAAAAGGTTGGGTCAATTTCATAAAAATGGGTTTTAAGAATTTTGGATATTTTGGTGAAAATTTGCATGAAGCTTGATTTGGAATGGTTTAATTGATGATTTTGAAACTTAGGGGTGATTTTGATTAAATGGATGATGAAAGGAAGTGTCATGTGGGCTTTGGATGAATTTGGGCTTTTGAATTTGAAGGGAGTGGGCTTTTAGGAAAGTTTAAGGGAAATGGGCTTTTTGATTTTAGGATGGGCATTTGGGTAAAGATGTTGTGAAAGGCCTTGCCAAATAAATGTCATAATTGGTTTATGGATGTTCTATGAAGAGCTTGGAGTCAATTTGGTGTGATTTGGAGTTGAATTGGTTTGAATATGGGTTTATTTGGTAAGTGGGCCTATGTAGGTCAAATTGGGCTAACTTGGGCCAATGTTGGGCTAGAGTTGAAATTGATGTAAAATTAATGTTGGGAAATGCTTATGGGAGTATTTCAAAGAGGTTTTGGCTTTGGTTAGGTTTTGATTTTGGGATTTGGGCTCATTTGGGCTAGGTTTAGGTTTAGGTCAAAATTGGGCCTTTTAGCTTTGGGTTGAATTTGAGTGGGGTTTGGATCAAAATCTTGGGCAAATCATGTTAGTGTTTTGTTTATGGGGATGTTAAGGAAGGTTTAGAAAAGATTTGGGGTTAATTGGAGTTGAATTGGGTGAGTTTGGGTCATGTTTGGGTCATGGGTCCAAATTGGGCTTTAAGGCCAAAAGTGAAATTAGATCCAAATGTCAATCAAATTAAGCTTGGATTTGGTCTAGATTGGTGTTGGGGATGTTGAATTGAAGTTTAGAATTGAATTGGACCAGAATTTAGGTCAATTGGGTAGGTTAGGTTTGACATTGGGTTTACTTTGGGTTAAAATGGGTCAAATTGGGGGTTTTGATAAAAGTAGGGTAAATTGACAAAATTGGCCCATGGTGTAGTTGAACAAAATGAAATTGGGAATATTTGGGATGTTCTGGAATTTTCTGGGAATTTTCTGAAGTTTTGGATTTTTTGGCTAGGAGGGGTATTTTGGGTATTTGGAGGGTATTGGGAGGTATTTTTCGAATTTTGGTATTTTTGGGTATAGGTAATCAATTTGAGTGATGTGGAAATGTTTGGGAATGATTTTGGAGAATTTTGGGTGATTTGGAAATTTTTGAGAAGTTTGGGCTATTCAGGGCTTTGGGTAGGTTGGCGGGTGTAGAGTCCCGGGGGTCAAAAATTAAAAATTTGGAAAATGGAAGATTGGGTGGATGTAAGTGGAATAAAATCATTTTTGTTGAGCCATGAAGGGACTCATTTGAGGCATTCACTATGTTGTTCCTAACCCTCTTAGCCAAGGGCTTAGGGGTTAAGGACCATCCATGTGAATCATCTACATGAGTCAGGAGGTCAAGTCGGGTATGGGTGTGTTTTTAGGAAGTGTGTGAAAGTGTAGTGTGTAGGTGTAGTGTGTGTGCAAGTCAACCCTTCACCAGACCAGGCCACCCAGGGCAGTCCTAAGGCCAAAGAGTCCTATAGGAACTCATCCTTTAAACTTCCACATTTGATTTCAACCCTCTAGGTGATTAGGGGTCTACAATCAAGTTTGTGGAGTTTGCAGGGAGTTTAGAGGTGGTTTGAATTTCTGAAAGGTGGGTCCCAATTCTAGTCCTCTAAGATAGTCAAAGGAAAAGCCTAAGGCTAGATCCTAAGTACTAAAAGAAGAAGAGAAGACCTCATCAAAAATGAGGTCAACAAATGGACCCCCAATAGGTGTGGTGAGCTGACGGAGCACACCGCGCGTATTGGTGTTGACCGAAGCGATCAACAAAACCAACACAGATGTCCAAGTAACAAACTTAGGACGAAGTAGAAGAGCTTCAGCTGGGGAGTGTCAAGTATATCTCTGGAACTGGAGATTCTTGAACTCTCGCTGGGGAAAGGAAAAGGAGGTGAATCCCAAATCACATGATTTGGGAGAATTTCAATTTAGATTTTATTTTGTTTCATTTTTAAGTCAAGATGTGTGAGTTTAGATTTCAATTTGGAGTTTCAATTTAGATTGAAGTTTGTCAAGATTAATTTGAAGGGATTTGATTTGAAATGAAAATTGGAATTTTGAAGTTTTAGATGTAACATCTTCAACCCCAAAAGAAGATCGAATCGATTGGATTGGATCATTACAATGAGGAAAGATCGCAGAGTAATGCGGTATTGGATGTAAAATCCTTAACCTCAAGAGTTTGATTTTGATGTATTTCAGTGCAATAGGGAAAGAATCCTAAAGCAGTGCAGTCTTGGATGTAAAATCCTCGACCCAAAAGTTTGAATTTGATGTATTTCAGTGCAATAGGGAAAGAATCCTAAAGCAATGCAGTCTCGGATGTAAAATCCTTAACCCCGGGAATTTGATTTGATGTATTTCAGTGCAATAGGGAAGAATCCTAAGCGAGTGCGGTCTTGGATGTAAAATCCTCGACCCGAAGTTTGAATTTGATGTATTTCGGTGCGATAGGGAAAGAATCCTAAAGCGAGTGCGATGCTAGGATGTAAAATCCTCGACCCAAAAGTTTGAATCCGATGTATTTTAGTGCAATAGGGAAAGAATCCTAAAACAGTGCGAGTCTTGGATGTAAAATCCTCGACCCAAAAGTTTGAATGCGATGTATTTCAGGTGCAATAGGGAAAGAATCCTAAAGCGATGCGAGTCTCGGATGTAAAATCCTTAACCCGGGAATTTGATTTGATGTATTTCGAGTGCAATAGGGAAGAATCCTAAAGCGAGTGCGATCTTGGATGTAAAATCCTCGACCCGAAGTTTGAATTTGATGTATTTCGGTGCAATAGGGAAAGAATCCTAAAGCGATGCGAGTCTTGAATGTAAAATCCTCGACCCAAAAGTTTGAATCGATGTATTTCGAGTGCAATAGGAAAGAATCCTAAAGCGATGCGGTCTTGGATGTAAAATCCTCGACCCAAAAGTTTGAATCCGATGTATTTCGGTGCAATAGGGAAAGAATCCTAAAGCGATGCGATCTTGGATGTAAAATCCTCGACCCAAAAGTTTGAATTTGATGTATTTCGAAGTGCAATAGGAAAGAATCCTAAAGCGAGTGCAGTCTTGGATGTAAAATCCTCGACCCAAAAAGTTTGAATTTGATGTATTTCAGTGCAATAGGAAGAGAATCCTAAAGCAGTGCAGTCTTGGATGTAAAATCCTCGACCCAAGAGTTTGAATTTGATGTATTTCAGTGCAATAGGAAGAGAATCCTAAAGCAGTGCAGTCTTGGATATAAAATCCTCGACCCAGAAGTTTGAATTTGATGTATTTCAGTGCAATAGGAAGAGAATCCTAAAGCAGTGCAGTCTTGGATGTAAAATCCTCGACCCAAAAGTTTGGATTTGATGTATTTCAGTGCAATAGGGAGAGAATCCTAGCAAGTGCAGTCTTGGATGTAAAATCCTCGACCCAAAAGTTTGAATTTGATGTATTTCAGTGCAATAGGAAGAGAATCCTAAAGCAGTGCAGTCTTGGATATAAAATCCTCGACCCAAAAGTTTGAATTTGATGTATTTCAGTGCAATAGGAAGAGAATCCTAAAGCAGTGTAGTCTTGGATGTAAAATCCTCGACCCAAAGGTTTGAATTTGACTGAGGTTTGATGTGAGATCTGGAAAGATCGAATTTGAGATTTGAAATTTGACTGAGATTTGGTTTAAGATCTGGAAGATCGAATTTGAGATTTGATTTTTTGACTGGGATTTGATTTAAGATCTGGAAGATCGAATTTGAGATTTGATAGAGATTTGGAATCTGGAAAGATTGAATTTGAAATTTGGAAGGATGAGTTTGAACTCGGTTGAAATTTGATTTAAGATTTGATTCGAAATTTGGAAGATCACATTTGAAATTTGATTGAGAATTGGATTCGAAATTTGATTGAGAATTTGATTTGAGATTTGATTTAACATTTATGTTGATTTCGTTTATTTTTTAATGATCCAAATTTTACTTTATTGTTTATTTAATGTTCATGTGAATTTGGTGTTTGTCATTTTTAGATTTTTTTTTTTTTTTTTTTTAGAAAGTTTTCTTTTATCTTTTTTTTATTTCTTTTCTGTTCTTTGTTCGAAGTTCATTTAACTTTAATGGCGTTTCCCAATCAATTTGCACAAAAGAGGTGAAGGCCAAAAATGTGACATGGTCACTTTCATTTCCAATCATGTCGAAGATACATCATACATCTTGATCTGGAATATATTTCATACAATCCATGTAAACTCAAAACGGACTATGTATGATCTTTGTCGATCCATCCAAAGAAGCATCTGTCAAAAATCCATGTCCGAATAGTGGGGTACATGGTCAATAACATCACCTTCCAAGCCATCCTTGGCAAGGATGCCGTATGGATGTACATTGGAGGTGTGATATTTTCCATGTAACTCACAGCTCGTAAGGCCGGAGGCTCTCTAGCTCCGGGTCTGGTTGGAAATGGTAAGGTGTCTTACTATCGTCCATCCTTCCGAAAGTAACCGAGATCCGCTTCACCGGTACTCCCGGTATGCAATGCTTAGCGACATCCGCTCCGTTGCCCTTCGGTATCATGACGGAACCTACCGGTAAAGGTATCTTTATCGGCCCTCGGAACTCACTCGGGCCTGCTATCCGGAGGTCGGATCCGAACATGATGTTACACTCGCTCGGGAAAGAGACCGTGCGAAAGGTCCGACAAAGTCGTGGTGATCTATGTGTGGGGGTATACGGTCACCTCGCTTGTAGATGTTGATAATGCAGCTATTGGGTATGCAATCGCTGGCGTACCCTCCATGTTATCAATCTCTTTACCATTCTCTTGATGACCAATGGCATCGGATCCACTTTCCCATGACGGAGTATTCCCGGTGGGTTTCCCTTCCTGTCCTCCGCAAAGTTGTAACAGCATCCACATTGTATTGTGATTCTTCCTTTCCCTGGCATCCATCTCCGGGGTTCTGAGTATGTGTTTTCCCTTAGGCGGCCTGCTCGGCCCATTCTTTTTAAATCCCGGATACAATCCATGATTTGCTGTTGTTCATATTCTGAGAATACGTCGGTATGTAGCTCGAGGCCCTCTAGTATATTGATTCTTCTACCTTTAATTCTCTCGAAGTATTCAAAGGTTTTCTTTTCAACATTTTGCATTCTCTCCAGCTCGTATTCCGAAATGATCTGCAGATGGCGAGGCCTTGTGACATATTGTGGGATATATGGTTCAATCCCTTCACGTTCTCCTGCATACCTCGGCTCCTCAGGGATGATGCCTGTCGGGACATCCCCCGGGGTTGCTCCGCAACAAGGTCATGCACTACGCGGTGGTTCTATCCGATGGCGTGGTAGCCTTCTTTCTTCGATCTTCCGGGGATTTCCCCGGTTCTTTCGTCATCCTAGGAGCTGGCCTCCTTTCTTCAGGTTCCTGGTGAACCGGTGTCCTTGAGGTGTATGCACTGACATTAGCAACTGTCTCGTCGCGCTGGTCCGCAGCTAGTTTTGTTAACATCTTATGGATACGGCGATTCTTATTTCTTCGTTGCGTTGCTGTGAGAGTAGCTCTTCGAACTTCTTGAATCTCTGTGGGCGCGGCGCTGACAAGCCTGCCCTCTGCGGTAGTGACTACAGACTTCATTTTCTTATCTTCTTCAATATTTGTCTTTCTTTTCTTGTTGCTGGATTGGTGGCTTGGGCCACCCATTTTCATCACTGTATGTCCGGGCAGTTCTTCTCGGTCAACCGGGACCCAGTCACTTTCCTCGTACTGTAGGCCTGCTGGTGCGAAATCCGAGTCAATCTCTATTACCGCTCCATCTTTCACCCTCTTTTCATCAAGTGCAAGGCTTACGCCATTCTTAAAGTTCAAGACCAACCACCCGCTCGACATTTCCCTGCGAAAAGACAAGGAAAAGGATCAGGGGCTGTACTAAGAACAAGAACATTAAGAAAATGTTTATTAAAGACATTTTTTTTATTCTTATATTTTCAAACTTAATAGGAATGAAGTGGGATAAGATCAGGTAAGAGATTTTGATTTGGAAAAGAAAACAAGGAAAATTTTATTATCAGGATTTTATTTATTTTAGCACATTTTTGTCATTTTTTTTGGGTTCGGACCCAGTCATAAGTAATTACTTCACCCGTGTTTCTTAGGGCTGAAGAATTCATTCCTTCGAAACATCAGGTAGCGTAGTACTTTTTCAAGTATCGTCCATTGATCGGAAGCATATGTCGTTCTCCCCGGCAATTCACTAGCCGGTAGGAACCTCCCGAGTATACTCGCTTCAACCACAAACGGTCCTTCCCAAGTGGGTTCAAATTTTCCTCCTATCTTGCGGTGTGCAAGAATAGGTCTTTGAGAACGAGAACTAAATCACCAACTTTGAAGGTTCTTGGGCGGACCGGTCCGTCATGAGCTTGAACCATCTTAGCTTGGTACGGTTCTAAATTCTGTTGCGCTGCAAGTCTTTTCCCTTCCGGGCTCTCTAATTCTTCGAGTCGTAATTTGGCGTTTTCTTCGTTGTGATTTTATTTGCAACTCGCAATTACGAGTGAAGGAAGCCGAACCTCTAAAGGTAACACTACCTCGGACCCATACACCAGAGCGTAAGGTGTAGCTTGCGTAGGAGTTCTGAAGGTTGTCCGGTAGGCCCATAAGGCTTCTAACAACTTCTCGTGCCAATTTCTCTTATTATTGTCCAAGGTTTTCTTTAAGATTTGAACGAGAGTTTTATTAAAAGCCTCGACAAGGCCGTTTGCTCTTGGGTAGTAAATTGTTGAATATCGCCGGTCGATTCCGTGTCTCCCGACAAAATTGTTGATTTGTGTGCTTCGAATGCCGACCCATTATCTGAGATGATCCTGCGCGGCACTCCGAAACGGTAGACAACTTGGTTCTTGAAAAATTGTAGCGCGTGGTGTGCCTTCACTTCTCTGAGTGGAACTGCTTCTGCCCACTTGGAAAAGTAATCTGTAGCCGCCAGAATGAAGCGATGTCCTTTTGAAGATGGTGGTTCTATTGGACCCACTATATCCGTGCCCCAACATTCAAATGGCCACGACGCAATTGTCGGATGTAGCACATTTGGAGGTTGGTGTAGAACCACTCCGTGCACTTGGCACGGTGACGGCTCTTGGCGATTTTCATGCGGTTGGTCATCATCGAGGGCCGGTAGTACCCTAGTCTTTTAATTTTCATTTTCATCTTTGGACCCGATCGGTGAGCGCCACGAGTCCCGAATGTACCTCTTTAACAATTTCACGGGCTTCGGACCCGTTTAGGCACCTTAGCCACATTTGATCAAAAGACCTTCCGTATAACGTGTTGTTATTAATGCGTAGGACGAGTTCTTTTCTTGATCCGATGGGCTAGCGACCTATCGTCCGGTAGCTTTCTGTTTGCAGGTAGTCTATCAATGGTTGTCGCCAATCTTCCGTGTTTTCTGTCACTGCTGCAATTGATCCTTTTTCCTTTTCTGATTTGTGTATCGTGTCTATGTCGAGCTGTGATAGGACCCAACGTCCGTGAACTGACACTTCCACTGATTCATCTTGGAAACAGGCAAATTCTTTTGCGAGACGAGCTAGCGCATCCGCTAAAGCGTTTTCTTTTCTGGGGATTGTGTAGATTGTCACATTTGGAATCTGTTCCAACAGCTGTATGGCATACTGGAAGTATTGTTCGAGTCTTGGCTTTAAAATTCGTATCTCGTCCGCGATCCGTTGAATGATTAACTCGTGAATCCCCGTAGATGTTGATGTCCGTTATCCCCATTTGAATGGTTAATTCCGGTCCCGTTATGAGGGCTTCGTATTCCGCTTCGTTGTTTGTACATGGTTCACGTCAGTGGTAGGAGTATCTTAACATCCCCCGCTCCGGTGTTATAAAGATTAGCCCGATTCCTGCCTTACCGGGCACTATCACTTGCGATTCTTCGTCTTTGTGTGCTGAAGATGCTCCGTCGAAATATAATTCCCAACGTCGATCATCAAGGTCTTCTAGGTTCATTATTTGTTCATCTGGCAGATCGTCATTGAGAGGAGATTCTGCCGGCAAAGGGTGTTCTGCGAGGAAGTCTGCTAAGACTTGTCCCTTTACGGCACGAAGAGGCACGAAAGTTATATCGAATTGTAATAATATCATTGACCATCTGGCAAGTCTGCCGGAAAGCGTTGGACGAGTCATCAAGTATTGCAATGGATTAAACTTTGAGATTAGGTTGACCTTATGAGAAAGCATGTAATGCCTGAGCTTTTGAGCGGCGAAGATCAGGGCCAAACAATGCTTTTCAATTGCGGGATACCTTACTTCCGTCGGAAGCAAACGACGGCTTAAGTAGTAAAGAGCATTTTCTTTACCCTCATCATTGACACAGGCTAACAAGGCTCGAGAGAGTCGTCTAAAGCCGCGGTGTAAAGTATCAGTGGTCTACCTGAGACTGGGGCTGCTAAGACAGGAGGTGTCATTAAATATTGTTTAATGTCCTCGAAGGCCTTCTGGCATTTCTCTTCCCAAATAAATTTGGCGTCCTTTTTAACTAGTGCCGAGAAAGGCTGACACCTACCGACGGGTTTGAGATAAAGCGTCGAAGATATGCCGCCTTCCCTTGAAAAGATCGTAGTTGTTTTAAGGTTTTGGGAGGCGGCATTTCTAAGATAGCTTTAATCTTCTCCGGGTCGATTTCGATTCCACGATGTCGGACAACGAATCCTAAGAATTTCCGGAGGTGACGCCGAAGGCGCATTTTAAGGGATTCATCTTAAGGTTAAATTGTCTTAATCGTTCGAAAACAATTCTCAAATCATACAAGTGGTTGTCCTTTACTTTGCTCTTGATGACCACATCGTCCACGTAGCATTCGACTTGATTATGGATGAGATCATCAAAAATTCTTGTCATTGCTCTTTGGTAGGTTGCTCCTGCGTTCTTCAATCCGAATGGCATCACTGTGTAGCAAAATACTCCGATCGGCGTTCCGAATGCTCGTAAGCTTTTCATCTTCTGGAGCCATTTTTATCCGGTTGTATCCCGAAGATCCATCCATGAATGAGAATATTTCATGTGTCGAAGCAATGTCGATCATTAATTCGGGATCGGTAGAGGGAATTCATCTTTCGGACATGCCTTGTTTAAATCTCCGAAATCCACACAAATTCGATCCGACCATTCTTCTTCCCGACCGGTACCACGTTGGCTAACCAAGTCGGGTATTGTTCTTCACGGAAAAATTTAGCGTCTATTAACTTTTTAACTTCGGCTATGACTTGTTGTTCGATTTCTAGACGCATTCTTCCGGGACCTTGTCCGATCGGGACGGAAGTAGGATCCACTCCTAGCTTATGGACTGCGACCTGCGGAGCTAATCCCGGCATCTCATCGTAGCTCCAAGCAAAACGAGTCTTTAAATTCCATTAATAACTTGATTATTTCTTCGAGTCTTCTTTATTGAGTAAGGAGCTAACAAAGGTAGGTCTAGGCTCTTCGCTAGTACCTAAGTTAACTTCCGTTAACTCATCTATCGTAGATTTGATTTCTTCTTCGAATTACGGTGGAGCGTCTCCAATTTGTAAATCTTCGAGTTCGTCCGTAGTTTCCATGCGGTTTTCATTAGACTCACAGGTGACAACCAAGCAAAATTCGGCATCATCAACCGATCCTATCGTGCCGAATCCGAGACCATGCTTCGAATTGGGTGGACGACCGGAGTTATTCCATAAATTTTCAAAACGTTGTGATTGACCTTTTGTCCATTGTCTAGGTAAGAAACCACGCTAAATTAAATTTTGAACGCAGGGAGAGTACCACTCAAAATGCAATTCCATTAATTTTGATGAAGTAGCATCTTCAAGTTGTACATTATTTTCAGTTTTGGAGGAAGAAGCACCACGGTAGAATTTGATTGGTTTTGCACCGTCGCTACGTACCTCTTTGACCACCATACCCTCGATCTTATTAGAATGGATCGGAGTTAGGGTCATAGTATGTACGTAGTGATTAATCTTCTCGTACGTCGATTTATATTCTTCGTTTCTTTCATCTTCGAGAGGGATTCTGAATTGCGGCTTCTTCTGACTTATTGTCGCTGCTTCTTGTTTGATTTCTTTTTCTTCTTCAGAACTATCTTCCCAATCGACATTGATGGTTGGTTTCCTCCGTCCAATCGTCCTAATGTCTCGCCACGACCTCGTCCCGGCCTCGACCTCGGATGCGAGTTGTGGAGAAACCTTCACCATCTCGCCGGAAGGGAGTGGTGAGTGATCGTTGGACTAGAATTTCGGGTTCTTCGTTGTCCCGAACTTTCTTTGCTTCATTTGTTATGGTATCTCCGGAGAAGATCGTTTTCTTCGGTGGTGCATAATAAGTCGCATCCTCGTGGATTCCAATTTCATGTACGGAGAATGGTTGTAAGTCACCTTTGATGCACTCGTTCCCCTCCATCGTAGTATTTGATGCACTGATGTAGAGATGATGGTACCATCCTGTTCTCATGTATCCATGGTCGGCCCAGTAGAGCGTTGAACGACGTTTCTGAATCAATTATGTGAAATTTCACGGTTGTCTTTGCTAAGTCACCGGTCTTCATCAGTAGCGTTATTGATCCGAGGGCTCTTTCTCCTTTCCGGTTGAATCCTCTTAATAACATTTTGTCCGCTTCGAGCTCGAGGGCATCAATTTCCAAGTATGCTAGCGTTCGAAGATTCATTATATTGATTGATGCTCCCGGATCCACCAATACTGCGGAGAGTGTAAATTTTCCGATTAGTAATCTGAAATATACAATGGTCGGTTGTGGTCCTGTCATTCCCAAGTAGTAGATCATTGTCCGTGAAGGTAACACCTCGCTGTTCCTTTAACGAGCAAACCTCATCTAAGGACTCTCCGGCCATTTGAGCTAAGCAAATTTCCGGATCAAGTAAGGCCCTGATCAGAGTTTCTCTCATCTCCTTTGATAAGATGAGAGCATCGTAGATGCTCAGTTTGGCCGGTAGTTTCCTAAGGTGGGCTAGCACGTTGTAGTCTACTTTATTTTCATGTGTCTCTGCTTCTTCTCGAATGGGTATTTCTTCTGCCGGGGTTGGTTCTTCTTGAACAACCACCTGCTTTCCTTTGTCTTTTGGACCCATTCTCGGAGGTAGAACTTTTCCACTCCTTAAGTTGACTTCTGTAATTTCTTCTGAATCTATTGTTGAGCTTGCCGGCGTCTCTTCTTGAATCGGAATGACAGGCTCTTCCGGATTAGCTTCAGAGTCTGAAGGCTCTAACTCTATCGTGACTGGAGCTCCTCGAAACTCGCAAATAGATTCGTTGCTTGTTGAACTCTCGTAGCCTCCTTGATGGATGTCTTCTTCATCATTGTGATCGTCGAGATCGTGTATGATTTGAGAATTGTCGTTGGTATCGAAATCGATATCCGGATTACCGTTAGTTACGTAATCGTTAGAAACAGTCAAAACGTAGCCAACGCCATCACCCTTATCATTATATGATCCCACCGAAGTGAGCGAGATAATCATACGGAGTCGGGGGTTCGAGGGATTTCTCCCCGAATCAGAAACAACTATCCTAGGATAAGCAGCCCCTAGTCTAGCCTTAGGTGCCTCGGTCTTCTCTTCTTCGTCAATTTTCTTCTTTTCTTCAATCATCTCCTGTTGAGGTGGTTCTTCTATCGCAAGTGATAGTACCGGCTTAACAGGTTTCAAACTCTGAATTGAAGCTCGCACCGAAGCGGTTTGGATACTCGTCTAAAATCTTTTCGAAGACTTCGTCCAAGCGGTAGTCCATCCATCGTCAGTCGTATAGGGATCTATCGGAATGATGGGATCAGTCGAGACAACATTGACGGAACCTCCTTTCTGGGGTTCCTTCATGTACTCCTTCGGGATCGTTATATTCCCTTTCCGAAGGTTGTCATTGAGCCAACTTTTGAAGGTAATGCAATCGTCTATTTTGTGCCCAAGCATCCGGTGGTAAGGGCAAAAGTTGGGATCACCTTTCTTGTTGACTTCCTCCGGTCTTTTAGGCTCGCAGCTGGAAATCTGGAGTCTTCATCAGACTACGGAACATTTTCGGCACTGCTTCATTCTTGAACGGATATTCTCTGCTCAAAAGCTCCCTTAATGTACGTTGCGGACGAGGTGGTTGTTCATATTGCAGAGATGACTGATAGCTGGGCCGGGGTTCGTTGGTAATTCTGTTGAGGTTCTTTGCGGCCGTTACGGTGGTATTTGCATCGGTTGCTTGCCTTTGTCAACTGCTGCAACGATCCCGGATTTCTTTTCAAAAGTCTTTACAGGCTTTTGCTTGTCCGTATTGTCGGCGAAACTTAATTGCTTCGCCTCCTCTTGCAAGCTTCTGGCCTTGCTTAACAACTTCTCGAAAGTCTTAATAGTGAATCCCTTGAGGAGAAGTGCTATCGGGCCGTGAATGCTTTTAAGTAAAATGCCGACTCGCGTGCTTCGTTCTTGCGGTTGTGGTTCACACTTCATGCTTAAGTTCCTCCATCGAAGTATGTAATCCACCAAAGTTTCATTCGGCTTCGCTTCTCTACCACTAAATCACCTATAGTGATGTGGTGTCGAGCTCCGGCAAATCGCTTGATGAAGAGGTTCTCTAGCTCCGAGAATGTCTTCACCGAACCATTTGGTAATTCGCATACCGGTCGAAGGCGATTCTCGACGGACTGCTGACGAACTGTCGGAAGAGTAATGCATCGCTCCCGCCGGCATTGCAACAACTGGCACGAAAGTGTGCCACATGCTGTCGGGGGTTCCCGGTTCCGTCGAAGGTCTTGAACAGAGGTGGTACGAAGCCTTTCGAGTATTGGACAGCGTCGAATTCTTCTGGGTAAGGTCTACCCGTCCGAATGGATGTCCCGCTCTTTGATTGTGCTAAGGCTTCTCGCACTCGCTCGTTCCACCAAGTTCTTGATATCCTTTTCGGGAATCATACTTTGTGTTGCATCCTTTTCGGTGATCATCCCCATTGACGGACGTAATCTCCTTTCCTCCGTCTACAATGTGAATGACCTGCTGGGGTGTCTCTCATGTGGTTGTACTTGACTCTGGAGAGTGGCCAGAGCTACGGCCATCTCTTCCATCCTTTTCGCCATTTGAGCGATTGTGTCGTCTTTTTCCTGAAGCTGCCTTCTCATCAGTTCTGGCTCCTCTCTTTCTGCGGCTGCAGGAGCACCTTGCGAAGCTGCTGAAGCTCGTGTCTCAACCATGTTGACTTCTGCATATTCGTCGTCCATGAATTCCGATGAATCAATCTCGTCTCCGAACTTTTCTTCTCTTTCTTTTGCCAATCGTCGGATATCGGTTCTCAATTTTTCCATGGCATCTTCTAGCGGGGCTTTCTGTGTGTCTTCGTGGTTGTCGTGCGATAGCTGCCGGGTCCCCTTCTCACGAGTCCCCTTCATCGCGGTAGCACTTTCTTCGGATTCAAGTCTCTCGGCGAGACTTTCTTTCTCGGGCTGTCGTTTCGATCTTAGCGCCCGATGCGGGACGCCATACCATCCTTCTAACGGCGGAAGGTCTAGGACCGGATGGTCATGTCGGCCAAATGCCGAAAGGTGGTATCCTCCCTAATCTGTAATCCCGAGACTACGACGGGCGGGCTAGCCTTCATTCTCTTGCTTGGCTTTTCGTCATGACGGCGGGCTCTACTCGGGGCCCAAGACGGGATTTGATCGGCACCCGCCCTATCCTTCGTAGAATTTCGATACGGGGCGGTTTTCCTTCCTTGCCAACTTTTCTACCAAGGTTTGCGAGTCGAGCAAACGGCGTAGTTCTAGTTCTTTTCTTGCGGCTATCGTTGTAATATGCGGGCCGAGGTAATGTGGCAGACAACCTTGCGAACATTCTCCTCGTCCTCTGCGGCGGAGAGGGGATGGAACCTGCTTCCTCCCAAGAGTGGTATGTATTCAGGCAGCGGTGTATACTCTGGCAGTTCTGGAATTTCCTCTAGGAAAGCAATCTCAGCAGCTCTGGCTTCTTTAGCGATCCTTCTATTTCTGTTTCTTCTTTGGGTCTTTGTTAGTGACGGAATCTTCGAACTGGACCCGATTTCGAAAACAGAAGGTCTTACAAGGAAGATCTCGTACCCTCCACGGTAACGAGTCCATCATAATTCTGGATTTCTTTCCCCTTTGATTTGGCAAAAGTCGGGGTAGGTGCGAAACAACTAGACCGGTGGGGGTAGAGATAACGGTCCTTCTATGGACATCGGTACTCCTCTTAGTCGGGACCCTTTACGGAGGAGGGAATTCTTGGGTCGACCTAAGGTTGAACTCGAGCGGCGGCTCCTCGGCTCGGATACCTTGTTCATCGAGTGCAAAGAGGGAGACGTCGGTGATCTTGACGTTCGTGTTTTCAAATCCTTGTCCAAATCGGATGATTCCATTGTCGGGCGGCTCATCCTTATAGACGGCGAGGTCCGATCCATTGGTGAAGGAGAAAATCGGTTTTGGGGCTTCCATTCTGCGGGGTAGATTCCGGTTGTCGGTCCCAAGTTATGCTTCTTTTCTTTAGGATGAAAAGAAAGGAATTGAAAAGAGTCCGAACTCATTCTTGTTCATGTATTTATAAGAAGGAATCACTTATTAAAAGAATCACTTATTAGAGGGTTTGTTCATTTAGAACGGAGTGTTCAAAGGTGTAGAGAAGGTAAGGAATCTGATTCGGAGTTGGAAAGGAAAAGAGAGTCTTAAGCAAGACTTCTCGACTCGAAGGATCACTCCTAAACTAACACCTATTGGGGGTCCACCCCTCCTCAGAAATGAGGTAAAAGGATCTCGGAACCTCTGCGTTTAGGGGTGTCTAAACAAGTGGCTCCTAAATCCGAGAAAATGTTGGCTATACTTGTTCAAGGTAGAAATGAACATAGTATCCCAATGGAAGGAAGGGTAGTTTGATCCACAAGGGATATGGATACACTACCGATTTTTGAAAGCAGAATTATTTGATTAGAATGGAGAGAGGAATTGTCCCCAGCGGAGTCGCCAGAAGTTGTCGGCACTATTTTTAGATTGTGTGATGTTTTAAAAAGGGGTCGCCTAACAGAAGTTGTCGGCGAATTTTAAATTTAGTTTAGATAAATAATTTAAAAAAGTAGTATTTGATTTTGAAAATAATTTTAAATTTTAAGATTTTAAGATATGAAATCAAACCGATCTCACATCCCAAATAGTTTATATAAACGAGCACCGCACGCAAACCGTGTATCTATCCCTAAGGATAGACACATCGCTTGATGGTGGGGCTCGGTTAAATAAACTAGAAGATTTGTGACATCCGTTTGGTCCGCGAACCAATTTTGTAAGCCGACAAATTCCACTTGCAATATGAAAATATTAAACGGGGTTTATATTACTCAGGTTCTTTAAAATTCCCTATAAGGGCAAGCCCCTATAGTTAATTACATCTTAAGTGACGGGAATCACCTAAGAAAACTCTCGATAATAATCAATAATTCTGCTCTCAAGAATTTCAAAGTTTAAGGTTTTCAAAGAATTGAATTTTGGAAATCTCAATAGGGAATGTATCAAGTTTGGAGCATTTTATTTTGGGAATTCAAAGGAAGAAAAGTAGGAGAAATTACGGATTCGAAGCGGACTTCGATAATCTCCCAACTATCCAATTGTTTGGCTTGAATTTAGGAAAGTCCTAATGTTTATTTAATGTTTTGATCTTTCCAATTTTAGTTAATTAGGGCTTATATTTATATGATAGAATCATACAAATTGCCTGGAAGATGTGAGGGTTTATGTCGTATCGGACGACTACCTCGGAATCCTAAAACCGGTTAGGGCTTAATTTGCAATGCAAACGCCTAACGAAGAGTTGAGGATTTATGTTGCACTAGGCAAACTACCTCGAAGTCCTATGGCTTTGTTGTTTAATTCTAGGAAAGTTTTGCTGAAGTAGGTTCAAGTTTTCATTGACGACGATGGCCGTGCTTGCCCACCATGCTCCGAGCTCCTTGTTGTTGCGAGAGGTTTAGTTTTAGAAATCATAAATCGGGAGATGAGAAAAGTGTTTTGGTTTAGAGAAGTCTTAATTTCCAAGTGTTTTTTGTGTTTTAATTAAAACAAATCTTAAAGTTGATTATAACGACACCGGTTAAGATCCCACGGTTCCATCCTTCCGTCTTCATTATTTTTATCGGATTCACTTAGTCCAGATGAATTTGCTAAACTCAACTGAATGAGTTCCACACTTTCATTTAGACCGTGGGAAATCCCGTTAGCAACACGTAGGTTACATCATCCGAGGTATTCCCGATCATCCAACAAGACGTTTTAATTTAGTTGTAGTTGTAGTTTTGTGTTCTGTTTGTGATTAAATTTTGAGTTGTCTTATATTTTGAAATGTTGTGGAGGTGAATTTTATCTTGTAGTGTCTTTTAATTTAGTTATGGTTTCAGTTTTTGTTTCTGTCCTAAAGGTGTAGGTTTTCATGCAACTGTTGTTTATCATGCAAGAAAAATAAGTGCGATGCGATTAAATAAATTACCATAAAATAAATTGCAATAACATAAAAGCGTACCTGGAGGGTCTTCCCGTCATCCCAAGCTGCACTTAAAATACAATTTAGAGCATTTAAGCATTCATAGCAATTTCCTAGGTAAAGCTAAGGGAAGGGGTTATGGTTTTCTACCAAGTTCCTAATCCTATGGCTAGTCATTCCCTATGACGTCCGGGTTCTTTGTGTTTTTAGTTTGAGGACGATTTTCTTCATCAAAGAATAACTAAGTTCGATTGTTCTTATAAATATCCTATCATATTGAGGAAGTGCTTAGGAAGGATCCTAAACATCTTTTCGATATTTCTAGGATTGTTTTAAGTCCAAGAGAATTTAATTATGTAAATGAATCGATCGTCGAGGTTTTCAAGTTTTGTTAACTTGCTCGGTGAACTAGGATATTTGAATGTCACTATAAGTGAAGTAACATTTCATTTAATATTACTATTTAGGAGTTATGATAACTAAAGCTCTTGAGGGTAAATTGGTGTTGAATGGTTTGTAATTCAAATTTAAGTTCAAATTAATGATTTAAGTTTGGAATAGTGTTCAAGTTATTTTAGATTTACTTCTTTATGTCTCAGGTGATGTTATTTAATTCAACTTAATTTAATTTAATTTTTAATTTAATTTAATTTAATTCAATTTAATTCAATTTAGTTTGATTTGATTTAATTTTTTTTTAATTTAATATAATTTAATTTAATTTAATTTAATTTAATTTAATTTAATTTAATTTAATTCAACTTTTAATCTTAATTTAATTTAATTTAATTTTAATTTAATTTACTTAATTTAATTTAATTTTTAATTTAATTTAATTTAATTTTAATTGAAATTTTTGAAAGAGTTTAATGATTTAATTTTAGTTTAATGATTAAGTCTTTTAATATTTTAAATTTGAGTTATCATTTTAATTAAGAGTTGAATATTAATGAGATGATCAATTTAGGGATTTTTAAATTAAAGAATAAATCTCTTCCTAATAATATCCCTATTTTAATAATTCCAATTTTATTATTCTTCCAAATTTAATCAATTATTTAATTAAGGTTTAATCATTTTAAATTGCTCAATGAGTTTCTATCCTTTAATTATTTAAATTTCAATCATCCAAATCAGATTAGGATCAAATATTTTACTTGTTAATTTTTTATTAAACCTAAAGTTTTAATTAAGGATTAAAGTTTTAATTACCATTTTTCCCTTTAAGCTTAATAATTTCATAACCCACTAAATTGAACTCAAATGGACTTGAAATTTTTATGTGACTTCACTCATATGTCAATAAAGACATGAGAGGAGAAAATGTGATTTTTCTGTACTTAATTTATTTATATAATTATTTTTAGTGGAAAATAGAGATTTTCAAGGAAAATTTGATAACATGACCAAGGGAAAGTTTCTGTCCTTAAGAAAATTAGGGGACATTCCTAATGACCAGAGGACCACTTGGACTAATTTTGGTGATTTTTTGAATTATATTATTTTTATTATAATTATTTTAAGCTCTGGAGTATTAATTAATTTAAAAATAAAATATAAGTTAAAAAATGAATTTTATAATTTTTAAAATTCTCTCTCATATCAAGGATTCCAGAGAACCAAATTTTACAATTTTCTGATTTTTCTTTGATTTATTATAATTATTTTAGTGAAAATGCTAGAAAATACATTTTTTTTAATTTTAAAATTACCCTAGAGCTTTAAAATTTAATATCTCACTAAAAAGACCTAGGAAAAATATGGGATTTGTTCCTAAGTGATTAAAATTCAAAATGTGACATTTTGGTGAATTTTATTATTTTTGTGATTTTTATTATTTTTTAATTATTAAAAATACTAAAATAATATTAAAAAATTAACTTTTTTAGAAAATTGAAATTTTAATTTTCTTAAACTCCCCTGATATTAGAGAGACTCCAAAACCAATTTGGTGAATTTTTGAAAGATATTTTGAAAGTTTTGAATTTTTAAAGTTTAAAATGACTAAGTGGCTTAATCAACCCAATTAGTGGGGCTAACCAAGTCCAATTGACCTCAAATTTTTATGGTGGGTTCCTCTGATCCTAAAGGTCAGTGGAGAATAGATTTCAAGTCAATTTGATCTATGGTTAACTCTAATTAATTAGAGACCTATTTTGGGTGTTTAAGCCAATTAGGGTTGTCTGAAATGAAATAACTCAAAACCTATTTTTCCTAGGGTTCTCTGGTCATAAGGAACATCACCAAATTTTCCTAGAATTTATTTCACAACATGCTATTTATTGGAATTAAAATACTCAAAACGGTGACATGGATTTGAAAAATCAATAACTCTTCATAGGGATGGCCTCGACTTTGAAAAATTCGGGGAATGTTCCCAAATTCGGAGGCTTCAAAAGCCCTATGGTCTCATGCCATGGTGAATTGTATACATGTATGGAGAATTAAATGTATGCGAGAGAGTAAATAAATTACTAAAAATAAAATACTGGACAAAATTAATTAATTTCTTTTCCACATTATTCTCCTCTGTTCACTGAGCAAGAGGGTATTTTTATTTTATTTTTCTGATTTTCCTACACAAAGTTATGAATTTTCCAAGTTTAGGGAATTAAATAAATAGAAAATACCATATTTTTCTATTTATCCACGCGGCGCCAACGCATCCTCAGCATCTCCGAACTCACACGCGTCGCGCTCCCATTCGACGCCGCCATCTGAGTCAGCGGCCCGGGCCCCGCGGTTCTCGTACCGTCTCTCGGTCCGACGCCATCCGAGCCGTCCGTCCGCGCGTGTATTAAATGGACGGCATCCGTTCATCGTCCCCGAGCGTCCTCGCCCGAGAGCCGTCCACACTAAATCACTAAGATCTCGCTCGATACTCAATGGATTTTCATGTTCTTATGCTCTATGGATTCGTCTTGAAGAGACGAACACATCTATACGGTTATCATGCATTGAAATTAAGGCATTTGAAATGGAGAATCTCCGGAAGCTCGGGATGAAGAATTAGTTCATACCTTTGCTCGGAGAAGTGTGGCTTCGATGCGAGAGTTGTTGCACCTTCGATTGGATCCCATCAAGCTCCGGATGAAGTCTCACGGTGCAGTGAATTGTCTAGATGTGATTTCGACCAAGCCCGATCACAAAGCTTGGAGGTCGGAGCAACTGGGTGGCTCTGGAGATGGGGCTTTTGTTGGTGGACACCTTCCCTTGGTGCGGTGAAGGTGTAGAACCAATCGATTTGGGGATTGGCTCACTTGTGGAGAAGTGTCCTGGTTTTGGGTGGAATTTCGACTACGAAATTGAGCTCTCGGAGAAGAAATGGCGGGGGATCTCATTGGGGATCAAGTGCTCTAAGGGTAGAGAAGGGTTTGGAACAATTTTGGCAGAGTTTCGGCAAGGTTTTTGCAACTCTTTTTCATGGCCGTGAGGGGGTGGTGTTTAAATAGGAGAGGGTGGAAGGTCTCCCAGGGGGAGTTAGGGCTTGGGATCGACCTGCTCGCGGTGAGGAGAAGAACGGTCATGGTGACCACTAGGCATGGGGCAGCTCAGCAAGGGAGAATTTCAATGTTGGCTCACATGTGAGCTTTCGGCCATGGTGTTTTACGGCGGCCTGGTGGCCGGCCGGCCAGGCGTGGGTCACCTTCAGGTTCAGGTGGGTCAGGGCTTGATGTTTGTGAAGGCAATTGGTGGCTGCCATGTGTAAAGGGTTTGAATCAAAGTGGAATGGGGTAAGGGTGTATTTTGGCTCAAATTGGTCAAATGCATGGATTGGGCTAGGTGCACCACCCAAGGTCTGGTTTTGGTGAGGAAAAAGTGATTTGGCTCGGCATAATCGGTAGGGTCAAGTCACCATCCAAGCACGATTAGGCATAAGCATGGTTAAGGGGAATCATGGGAGTGGTTAATCACCTTTAGGAATTAAGGAAAGAGTCTCCTCCTTTTGACCAAAATGGCATGGTGACATGTAAAGAGGCTCTCATGGCTTGCATATGGCTTGTGCATGGCTCCATGGCTCCATTTGGCTTGGGAAAAGGTTGGGTCAATTTCATAAAAATGGGTTTTAAGAATTTTGGATATTTTGGTGAAAATTTGCATGAAGCTTGATTTGGAATGTTTTAATTGATGATTTTGAAACTTAGGGGTGATTTTGATTAAATGGATGATGAAAGGAAGTGTCATGTGGGCTTTGGATGAATTTGGGCTTTTGAATTTGAAGGGAGTGGGCTTTTAGGAAAGTTAAGGGAAATTGGCTTTTTGATTTTAGGATGGGCATTTGGGTAAAGATTTTGTGAAAGGCCTTGCCAAATAAATGTCATAATTGGTTTATGGATGTTCTATGAAGAGCTTGGAGTCAATTTGGTGTGATTTGGAGTTGAATTGGTTTGAATTTGGGTTTATTTGGTAAGTGGGCCTATGTAGGTCAAATTGGGCTAACTTGGGCCAATGTTGGGCTAGAGTTGAAATTGATGTAAAATTAATGTTGGGAAATGCTTATGGGAGTATTTCAAAGAGGTTTTGGCTTTGGTTAGGTTTTGATTTTGGGATTTGGGCTCATTTGGGCTAGGTTTAGGTTTAGGTCAAAATTGGGCCTTTTAGCTTTGGGTTGAATTTGAGTGGGGTTTGGATCAAAATCTTGGGCAAATCATGTTAGTGTTTTGTTTATGGGGATGTTAAGGAAGGTTTAGAAAAGATTTGGGGTTAATTGGAGTTGAATTGGGTGAGTTTGGGTCATGTTTGGGTCATGGGTCCAAATTGGGCTTTAAGGCGAAAAGTGAAATTAGATCCAAATGTCAATCAAATTAAGCTTAGATTTGGTCTAGATTGGTGTTGAGGATGTTGAATTGAAGTTTAGAATTGAATTGGACCAGAATTTAGGTCAATTGGGTAGGTTAGGTTTGACATTGGGTTTACTTTGGGTTAAAATGGGTCAAATTGGGGGTTTTAATAAAAGTAGGGTAAATTGACAAAATTGGCCCATGGTGTAGTTGAACAAAATGAAATTGGGAATATTTGGGATTTTCTGGAATTTTCTGGGAATTTTCTGAATTTTTGGATTTTTTGGCTAGGAGGGGTATTTTGGGTATTTGGAGGGTATTGGGAGGTATTTTTGGAATTTTGGTATTTTTGGGTATAGGTAATCAATTTGAGTGATGTGGAAATGTTTGGGAATGATTTTGGAGAATTTTGGGTGATTTGGAAATTTTTGAGAAGTTTGGGCTATTCAGGGCTTTGGGTAGGTTGGCGGGTGTAGAGTCCCGGGGGTCAAAAATTAAAAATTTGGAAAATGGAAGATTGGGTGGATGTAAGTGGAATAAAATCATTTTTGTTGAGCCATGAAGGGACTCATTTGAGGCATTCACTATGTTGTTCCTAACCCTCTTAGCCAAGGGCTTAGGGGTTAAGGACCATCCATGTGAATCATCTACATGAGTCAGGAGGTCAAGTCGGGTATGGGTGTGTTTTTTAGGAAGTGTGTGAAAGTGTAGTGTGTAGGTGTAGTGTGTGTGCAAGTCAACCCTTCACCAGACCAGGCCACCCAGGGTAGTCCTAAGGCCAAAGAGTCCTATAGGAACTCATCCTTTAAACTTCCACATTTGATTTCAACCCTCTAGGTGATTAGGGGTCTACGAGTCGAGTTTGTGGAGTTTGCAGGGAGTTTAGAGGTGGTTTGAATTTCTGAAAGGTGGGTCCCAATTCTAGTCCTCTAAGATAGTCAAAGGAAAAGCCTAAGGCTAGATCCTAAGTACTAAAAGAAGAAGAGAAGACCTCATCAAAAATGAGGTCAACACTTGTCTTGTTGGGATTAATTCATTTTTTTCATTAACAATGACAGTTACACTTCCTTTCTTTGGAACACAATGAATAGTACTTACCCATTGGTTATTCGAAATAGGATAAATAATTCTAGCATCTAACCATTCCAATAACTCTTTTTTTACAACCTCTTTCATAGTTGGGTTGAATCTTCTTTGAGGTTCAATAGTGGGTTTACAATTTTCTTCCATTAAAATCCTATGCATACATATTGAAGGGTTATTCTATTTATATCTGCAATAGTCTAACCAAAAGCTTTCTTCTAGTTCTTCAGAACTCCTATTAATTTTTCTTCTTGATCTTTACTTAATTCCAAAGATATAATTACATGTAAAGTTAATGAATTTCCAAGAAATGCATACTTTAAGTGTGCAGGTAACATTTTTAATTCCTTTTCAAGGGCTTTTTCAATTAAGGGTAAAAGTATATCATTTTTAGTTGTGTCTAAAATTTTCTAGTTTTCTTGAATATAATGAATTTCTTCAGATAATTTTTCTTCATTTACTTTTTCAATTTCTTCAGTCAATGACTCATTATATAACTATGATTCATCATTTTTTTCTTCAGAAATGACCTTACATTTTTCTTGATAATGCTTTTCAATTATATAATCAAAAATACCCATCCGATAACATTTTTCTTTATCAGGATACCTCATTGATTTCAGGATATTAAATGTTATCTCTTGATCATTAACTCTCATCGTTAATTCTCCTTTTCGCACATAAATCATAGCACGTCTGGTAGCTAGAAAAGGTCTCCCTAAAATAATAGGTATTTTCTTATCTTCTTCCATATCTAGTACGATGAAATCCACAGGAAAGATAAATTTATCTACCTTAATAAGAATATCCTCTATAACTCCTTTAGGATAAGTGATAAATCGATCAACTAACTGAAGGGTTACAGTGGTGGGAGAAATCTCTCCTAAATCTAACCTTCAAAAGATTGAAAATGACATGAGATTAATACTTGCTCCTAAATCACATGAGGGTTTTCCAAAAAACATTTTCTCCAGTAGCACAAGGTATAGTGAAACTTCTAGGATCTTTAAGTTTCTGACGCAATTTCTTTTGAATTATTGCACTACATTCTTCACTTAATGCAACAGTTTCATAAGTTTCAAATTTCCTTTTCTTGCTTAAAATATCCTTCATAAATTTTGCATAGCTTGGCATTTGTTCCAAATCTTCAACAAAAGGAATGTTGATGCTAAGTTTCTTAAAAATCTTAAAGAACTTAGAAAATTGATGGTCAAGCTTCTGTTGTTTTAGTCTTTTAGGAAAAGGTGGTGGTGGTCTTTCAACTTCCACTTCAATAGGAATTACAGTCTGAACTTTACTTGGAGAAAGAGTTTCTTTAGGTTTTTCAAGGTCTTCTACGTCTCTCTCTTTTTCAATTTCAATCTGAATTTTCTCTTTTAATTCCTTTCCACTTCTAAGTTGTATAGCTTTTTCTTGTTCATGTTCTTTCCCAGTTTCTTTAGGATTAATTTCGACATTGCTAGGTAGTGTTCCTTGAGGTCTGTAATTAATAAAATTAGCAATTTGACCCATCTGATTCTCAATATTACGAATAGCAGTGTTTTGACTTTGTAGCTGATTACTTAGTTGCAAGATCAATTCTTCTACAGATAACATTTTCTGCTGATTGTTAAAACCAGGAGGGTAAGTTGGTCTTAAGTTTGAATTTCCTTGATTGTTCCAATTTAGATTAACTTAATTATTATTCCATTGTTGATGTCCATTATTCCAATTAAAATTAGGATGATTTTTCCAACCTGGATTATAATAATTGGAATAAAGATTATTAGTTTTACTAGCACTAGCTTGCAAAGTTTCTATTGTTTGAGATTCATTAGTATTTGAAGAATTATCATTACATACATGTGACATATTAATAGCAAAATTATCTAATTTTGTAGATATCGCAGCCACTTGTGAAGCTAAAATAGAAAAGGCTTCATTGTCTTCAATACTTGCCATTATTTTAGGATTAAACCTTTCAGAAGGCCATTGAAAATTATTATTCGCCATTTCTTCAATTAAAGTATAAGCTTCTTCAAATGTTTTAGTCATTAAAGAACCAGCAGCAGCAGCATCAATAATAGATCTAAGTGATCCAATAAGTCCATTATAAAATGTTTGAATAATTAACCAATCTGGTAAAGCATGATGAAGACATTTTCTTAATAGTTCTTTAAATCATTCCCAAGCTTCATAAATTGTTTCTCCATCAAATTGCATAAATGAAGTAATATCATTTCTTAATTTAGCAGTTTTAGAAGGAGGAAAATATTTAGCAAGGAATTTTTGTGCCATATCTACCCAAGTTTAATAGAACAAGTTGCTAATGAATTAAGCCACATCTTTGCTTTATCTTTTAAGGAAAAAGGAAAGAGTATAAGCCTAATAGCATCATCAGAAACATTTTTATATTTAATGGTAGCACAAATTTCTAAGAAATTAGCAAGGTATAAATTTGGATCTTCATTAGGTGTTCCTCCAAATTGATTATTTTGAACCATTTGAATGATAGAAGGTTTAATTCAAAAGAGTTAGCATCTACAGCTGGCATTTGAATACTAATATGAAGTTCATCAGCTGTAGAGTTTGCATAATCCCTTAATAGTTTATAAACATTTTGTTCATTGATTTCTATTGCATTTTGATTATTGTTACGTAAGTTAGTCATTTTCTTATATTTTTGAATTTGTTTTCCTTTTTTAATTCTTTTAACAGTTCTTTCTAATTCTGAATCAAAAGGTAATAATCCTTCACATCCAGAACTACGCATAAAAATCTTTTTGGGTATGTTTTGTTTATTTTTTTATTTCTTTATTGTTATTGTTTTGTATTTTAAAGAAATAAAAGTGTATAAATTATATTTTATTTGAAAAGTGTAAAAATTGTCTTTTTAACTTTCTTATTTATTTTTCTTATCTTTCCCAGCAACTGCGCCAAAAACTTGAACGCGACTTTATATATATACTTTCTAATGCATGAATTTGATACCACTGCTAGAAAATTTAATCCCTTGCAATGGCGCCCAAAACTTGAATGCAACCTAACTTTTACTTATGTAAGAATTTATGAATTTATGTTTGAATATTATATTAATTATTGTAAAAGTCACAATTTTAAACGCAAGTATACGTATCATTTCAAGTAATACAAGACTCCAGTGGTTATCGATCCCACAGGGAAGATTTTGAGAAAATTAAGAAATATTTTTAGATTTTACAAAGTAATAATAATTATTATTTCTATTTCTTTTCAAATTTTTTAGTTTTAAATAAAGTTTTTACTGAAATTTCTACTAAAAACAAGCAGTAATAAAATTAAGATTTATGTAGGTATAAATAAAACAACTTTCACCTTTTCAACTAATCCAACATTTTTAGAATAATTATCATTTGTGGAGAATTTAGATTGTGGTATTATGCCAAATAGAAGGATTCCTATTCTTTACCCTTTGGTCAAGACATGAAGAACATTGACTAATCTATAGATCGGTTAAGGATGTTTTATTAGTTGAATGGGTTAAGCTAGGCTCACACTACTAGTTGTCCAAAGGTGGCTATGGTCGGCCCTACCAGTGACAGTTCCCTTTCTATAAACCAAAATATTGAAATTTAGTTTGTCACTCTAAAAACTAATTAATTCCACCCCCAATAAATCATATCTTCCTATTTATTTGCACTTCACCTTGAATAACCCGCATAAAGCCTTCGATTATCCAAGGATTCATGTGATATCTACTAGTTAAGAACTCATCTCCAGATAGGTCTCAAAATTCTTCAACAGATTTTAATAATTTAAATGACTAGTTTGAAAGATAAACTAAAATCAGGTATTAATATCATCACAATTTTTATAGATATTTTAAGTTATATTCTCCAACAAAATTTAATTATCTTATTATCTTTTCATAGTTGAAAGGTGAAAGAAAACTAACTACTCAGAACACATTAAATTCAGACAACAAAACATATTTATAAAACTTTGAACTAAGTTACAAATACTTATCTGGATTGTTCCTTCAAGTGATCCGCTGACTCCTACTGACTCGAATATAATGATTAAAGACTTAACCAACAACAACACTAATAATCTCACACTTAACACTCAAAATAAACTGAAAATAAACTCACTAAATACTAAAAAAGGTGGCTTCCTAAAATAATTCGATGCTAGAGGTGGGGTATAATGTACTAAAGGGGACATAGGGTGTTAGGGAGTGATTTTCTCTGTAGAATGGGCTCCTATTTATAGAGCTCTGAATTTCACCAGGGTTTACTTAAGGTACCTCTTCAAAATTCATCCAAAGACAATGTATCATCTAGAAGGTAATTGTCGCGCTTAGGCCCTGGGATCTGGCACCTAGGCGCAAGACTCCGTGACCAGGTCTTCGCACCTCTTCACTTTGGATCGCACCTCTTCACTTTGGATCACACCTCTTCGCAATTAAAACCGTTTCCCTGTGTCCAAATGCATTGTATCACATATCCTATATATTAGGAGTAACTTCCAGTCTTCTAGATGCTCTGATAACTGTTTAACACCTTCAAAATAACTACCCAAAGTCGTCAAAATTCTTGTCTTTGTCTGTATCGAACTGGCCCTTAGGTGCCGGATTCTGGCGCCTAGGCGCCACGCTTACAATTTTGACAACTTTGCTCTTTAAGCTCCATTTTTTATCCTTTTTGCTCCTTTTTCCTTCATGAACTCTTCTTTTATCACCTAAATCCAAAGACAAAAAAATATCTTTCATTAATGCATAATATTCTTAAGAATTGAATCATAAAGATGGCTTAAAAATGGGTATTTTTTAAGTGGATCAGCTGCGATTGAGTTGGATGGGATCCAGTCCGTGAACAGGCCGCCAAATAGAACCACGCTAGCTAGTAGAAGCGCGATACATGTCATTTGAGCGGGAAAATTGGATTTTTTATTTATTTTTGACACAAAACTTCAAAAATTCATAACTTTGCCTAAAAAACACTAAAAACTAAAATAAAAATACTCGCTTGCTCACTGAAATGAGGAGAATAATTTGGAAGTAATTTCATAATTATTTGATGTATATTTAAATAGTGTTTTCAAACTTTTAATTCATGCATGTAGGAGCTTCACCATAACTTGAAATTTTGGTATGTTATTCTATGCATAATGGTGAATCTTTCCTGATTTTTCCAAATTCAGGGAAGATCTCCATGATCAGAAATCTATTTTTCAATATTATGCATCAATTTTGCTATAATAATTATAGAAATTATCATATTGAGTTAAGGTGTGTTCCCTGTGACCAAAGGAACATTATAAAATTATCTCATAATTTATTTAAATAAAAGAAACTCTAATTTCGTCAAAACCTTAAAACTAAATTTTAATTAATTGGGAATACCACAAATCAAAATCACAAGAAATCAACTCTCCACTATAACTTAGGATTAGAGGAACCTCACATAAAAATTTAAAATCAATTGTAATCAATTTGACCCATTAAATGAATTAATTAAGGGACATGGCCATTTGCACATTAAAAAATTCATAAAACCCTAAATACATTTCAAAAATTCACCAAATCAATTTTGGGAGTTCTATGTGATCACAGGAGTTCAAGAAAAATAAAATTATATTTTTCATAAAAAATTAATTTTTAATCATTTTTTAAATATTCTAATAATTATAAATATAAAAATCATAAAAATATAAAAATTCAACAAAATATCACATTTGGTCTCCTAATCACTATGGAACCATCAAAATATTTTTCCTAAGTCTCTAGGTTAACATATTAATTTTTAAAGGCCTAGGATAATTTTTAACATTTAAAAAATGAATTTTCTTAACCTTTCACTAAAATAATTCTAATAAATCAAATAAAAATAAGAAAAATGTAAAATTTGCTTCTCTAGGTTTCTTGACCTCATTGAGATTTTTGAAAAATATAAAACTTAATTTTCTACTCTTAAAATAATTTATATTTAATTAACACTCTAAAATTTAAGATAATTGTTATAATTAAATTAAAATTCAAAAAATCACCAAAATTGGTCCAAGTGGTTCTTTGATCAGTAGAAACCTCCCATAATTTTTTTAAGGACAGAAACTTTACCTTGGTCATGTTATTGAATTTTCATTGAAAATCTTTATTTTCCATTAAAATAATTATATAAATTAAATTAAAATCATAAAAATCACATTTTCTCTTCTGATGTCTTAATTGACATGTGAGGGAGATGAAATAAAATTTTTAAAAGTCATTTGAATTTGATTGAATGAATTATAAGGTGAACAGGCCTAAAGGGGAAAAAGGGTAATTATTGAATTTTAGCCTTAATTAACATTTAGGCTTAACCAAATGGGAAGGGGAAATGTTTAATCTTAATCTTCTTCTTGATGATTGAAACAAATGGAGTTAAGGGGTATAAACCCATTAATCACCTTTAGTATTAAAGAAGAAATCTCAATTATTTGAATCGTCAAGTTTTGGAACTCAATTAAAGCATGAATTATTAAGCTTAAGGGATTTAACATAGGAAGACTCTAATTCCTTAAATTGAATCCCTAACTAATGATTTGATCAAATGTCATTTAATTCTTATTGATGAAACCATGAAGATGATAATTGAAACTAATGATTAAGATGGGAATAATCTTGAAATCTTATGATTAAATTAAGGTTTAAAATATTAAAATTAATTTGAAATGGTTCAAAATCAAACTAAAACGAACTTAAGATAATAAAACTAGTCTGAAATCATTTAAACTTAAGATTAATTTAAAGTAATTTAAAGTTAGAACATTATAATCAAATTAAACCAACTAAAATTAATCTAAAATGTTATAATTAAATTAAAACAAGTTAAAAGATTAAAAATTAGTGTGATTAAACTAAAATAATTTAAACACCCTTTTCAAAAATAATTTAAAAACATTTAAAAAACCAATTAAAACTTTATAACTAATGTAAATTATTTTAAATTATTAATTTAACTTCAATTAAGAATGGTCAAGTTCTTTAATGGACTAATTTACCCTTAAAGGCTCCCATCCTTATAACTCTTAAGTGAAATGTTAAATGAGGTGTCACCTCTTATAGGATAATCAAATGTCCAAATTCACTGAGCAAGAAAAATTAAAACAAATTTAAACTTCAATCAAACTTTGGATGATTAGTTCAACTAGAAAATGAAATCATTTGGACTCAAGATAAATCCAAGTGTTTTGAAAAGATATTCAGGGCTCTATCCCGAGAACTTCCTCAATCTGATGGGTTATTTTCGAAGAACAATTGGACTTCATTATTCTTTAATGAAGAAAATCATCCTTAAAAACAACTAGGATTTCAACCTAGACTTCTTAGGACTTGATAGACAACCAGGATTTCATCCTAGACGTCATAGGACTTGGTGGACAACTAGGATCTGAACTTAAACATCAAAGGGTTGGTAGATGATCAGAATCTTCCCCTAGTATTGCCTAGGTGCTTGTCATTAAATATTAAATATCCTAACAAGCATCTTAGGTGCAGTTGGTGGAAACAAGAAGACTCTTCAGGTACACATTTAAGTTTATTGCAATTTATATTCTACAATTTATTAAATATTTTATTTTCCTACATTCTATAAACTTGTGAAAATGATCAAACCCAGCATGTTTAAACAACTTAAAATTTAATCACCAACAAAATGAAAAATAAAACCTGCAATTGTAACTAAAATTAAAACTTCTCGTTCGATGATTTGGAAACCCTCGGATGATGTAACCCACGTGTTGCTAACGAGATTTCTCATTGTCTAAATGAATGTGTGGAACTCATTCATTTTAGTTTAGTAAATTCATTTGGACTAAGTGAACCCCATGAAAATAGTGGTGTCAGGATGATGGAATCATGGGATCTTATCCGGTTCTGCTTCATCAACTTTAAGATTTCCTTTAATAAAACTTAAGACATTGGATTTGAAACACAAGCTCTAAACCATGACACTTCTCTCATCTGTTGATTGTCACTTCTTAAAATAAATCCTCTCCAACAACAAGGAGCTTGGAGCAAGCGCGGTGGGCAGCACGGCCATCTTCGTTAACTTAATTCTTTCCTTAGAAATAAAGAACCAAGCCATAGGATTTTGAGGTAGTTTGCATAGTACAACATAAACCCTCATTTTATCTCTTTAGGATTTTTCATAATCATGTTATGCAATTTAAGCCCTAACTCGTCTTAGGACTCTGGGTAGTCATTTGATATGACATAAACCCTCACATATTCGAGGCTATTTGTATGATTATATCATAGAAGTATAAGTCCTAAATAATAAAATAGGCAAGATGAAACATTAAATAACATCTCCTCAAAATTAAAGCAAAACAATAGGATAGTTGGGAAGTCATTGAAGTTCGCTTCAAATCGTGGCATCCCCTACTTCTCTTCCTTTGGATTTCGAAAAATAACTATTCTAAATTTGATCCATTCTTTATTGAAATTTTCAAAATCAAATTTTTGGAAAACCTTAAACTTTGAAATCCTTGAAAGCAAATCACTGATCTTTATCGAGAGTTTTCTCAAGTGTCATCGGACATTTAGGACGTAATTAACTATAGGGGCTTGTCCTTATAGGAAACTTTAAGAACCCAGGTAATATAAACCCTGCTTAATTCCTTTATATTAAGCGGGGGAACTCACCAGCATATAAAATTGGTTTGCAGATCAAATGGATGTCATGAAATTACTAGTTTATTTAATCGAGTATCATTTTTAAGTCATATGTCTACTCTTCGGAATAGATATGTCACTTGTGATGAGATGCTCGTTTATTTAAACTATTGATAACATGAGATCGGTTTGGTCTCATATTTTCAAAAATCAAATGCTAATTTCTAAATTATATATATATATATATATATATATATATATATATATATATATATATATATATATATATATATATATATATATATATAAATTATACTTAAAATCTAAAATTTGCCGATAACTTGTGTAGGCGACCCCATTTTCAAAACACATAACCTATAAATATGCCAACATTCATGCTCGAGAATGTTCCTGTCTGCCATTACTCCAATTTTGTCCAGACGAGAAATCTGAAGAATGAAATCTACCAATATTTGAGGGAAGAAACTGAAGATTTGGATGTTAGAGAAAATGAGTATGTTAGTTTTTCTACTACACTTTTAAATTCCATTTCGAAAAATTGGAACTTTCTCATTTATGCAAAGTTATTACCAACGATTAAGATCGGTCATGTTACCAAAGAAAGTGCTATATTGAATTACTACATCCAAATGGGATAGCCAATTGATATTAGATCAATAATTGTGATGTCTGTTATGGGCCTGATTGTTTAAGTATCATTTTAGGGGCTTGGACATCCTTCAGTAATTTTCTCATCATGCAGTCTGTTCCAAGTATCATACGAGATTTGGGAAATGGTACTTCTACCTTGGAAACCTTTAAACTCAATCAGAATGGTCCTAGCCAATGAAGAGGAGAATGATATGGGTGCTATTATGGATCAATCATCGCAAAACTCTATTCCAATTCGACCTATAGTAGCAGAAAAGACACCGATGATCTTACACAAAATCAAGAAAATGGAGAAAGAGGTATAAAACTTAATGAATTCAATTAACAATATCTCTGATTTCTTTGATCATATTGATTGGAGGATGAAATAACACTTTGATCATACTAGACATTTTGAAGCAAGTTTGATACAATTAATGACAAGGATGGAATGGATTGAAGAAGATTAAACTGAAGAATTTCCATTCTGACCGTTCTATAACTTTTATGTTCATGTTCAAGAGATGGGTGATATTAGAGGAGAAACTAGCACTAAATCAGAGGAGTAGTAGAATTGTTTTACTTTGTATGTTTCCTTATGTTGGACTTGATTTGAACTATATTTGTTTCTTTGCTTTCGATGTTTGATTTTTAATCTCAGTATAGTTGATATTATGTTTGGAATGTTTGTTTTCAGCGTTTAGAGTGTTGTAGCTTGGATTGTGATGCTGATTTGATGAATTTAGGTTGAGAAATACCTAACTTATGTGTGTTATATAATGTGTATGGTAAACCTTCGATTTTATATATAATTTTGAAGTTTTGTGTTATGAATCTTTATTTGTGTTAATACATCACTTAATCACTTAATAATTTATATTTAAAATGATTGAACGGATGTCGATGAGGCTTAAAATTGATCGAAATTGCAAAAATCAGAAAACTGATCAAAAGTTAAGAATTTTACCGACGGCGCGCTCGAGGCCGCCGACGACGTGTTTTTCCCGAGACTACTGAAATTAAATTCAATTGAGCTTGCCGATAGTGTGAACGACCCCGCCGAGAGTGGGATCCTAAAAATTACCTTTTATCTGTGATTTTGACCAATCAACTACCACTATTCATCGTCTTCTTCCCTTATTTAATGAAAATTTCGACCTAGGGCTTGAGAGATCTTTGATTTGTGGCGATTTCAACTCATTTTGACACCAGATTTGATGATCACTCGGTAAGAGCTTCCTTCTTATGTAAAAAATTTTTATCTTCACCATGAATTTCTTCCACATTGAGGAATTTTAAAAAAAATGGAAAATGTGGAGAAATTACTTGGAAGAAATTCATGGAACTTAATTTAGACTCCTTAAAGTCACCTTTGGAAGCCATTTTATCATTATTTTGGAGTTTAGTTTAGATTTTTTAAATTTGATAGATCAAAAAATGGCTCCCCGACAAAAGAGCCAACTTGAATTTGACGAGTCTCGATTTGTTAATGCTAAATCCCAATCAAGATATACTTCAATCTTCCAAGAAAAGAAATGTGTTTAAGATAGAGTTTTCGATAATCTTGGAGGAGAAGTGGAAAGAGTTATTAGAGAAAGAAAGTGGGAAAACTTCTGTTACTCTACAAACAAAGCTGTTGTTGAAGTTGTGAAAGAGTTTTATGCCAATATGACTCAGCTTGAGGATGAGCCTGTAAAAGTAAGAGGACTTTTTGTTGATTTTAATGATGTCCGCATTAATCCTTTTTATGAACTTCATGATTTTTACTCTAGAGAGTATGAAACATTTGGAACTATGGAAGGTCCGTTAGACGATGTTATTGACTTTCTTACTGATGGGAAAGGAACTTGGAAAATTAAACAGCGTGAACTGATTAATTTTCCTCTTTCTATGAAGAATGCCACAGCTAAGGCATGATATTATTTCATTTGTTCTACACTACTACCTATTTATCACCATAGTGAAGTGTTGAGAGATAGAGCTATTCTGAATTTCTGTATTCAGAATAATAGAAGCATAAATGTGGGTAATATAATTTAAAAGAATTTTTTGGCCATGGCAAAGAATGAAGCAAGCGGAGGATTAGGACATCCTGGCCTCATTTGTGCACTTTGCCAATTATCTGGAGTGGAAGCTAGAGATGTTGAAGAATGTGTGTACCCTATGAAACCCATTAGTAAAGCTAAATTGAAGACATATGAATCCATGAAGAATGGAGATATGGGATTAGGAGTAAAACACCTTCTTCCAGTAGAGTTATCCCCTCTACTAGTTATGACTCTTCTGCCTCTAGCTCCCCTACTCTTTATGATTTGACGAATGAGATGACCCTGCAGTGGAAAAGTTTTGAACAGATTGATGAAAGACTTGAGAGAATAGATCAGAGGATTGAAGGATTAGAGCAGAGACACTATCATGATAGTGAGTATCTTCAGCGGCATTCTGATTTCGAGATTGCTTATTACGACGCTCAGGCTAGATACTATAGAGGTGAGCCTGATGTTACTTTTCCTAAATTCCCTCGTTATACTCGCTATCAGCTCAATCCACCTGTTGACCAGTGAGATGAAGACATAATATGGGATTTTGATGCCTAATCTTTAAATTTGATGATTGTTATGTGATGTATGTGTGTTTAGTTGTAGTATTTTTATTCTGTTATTTGTATTTTGTGAACTGTAATATTTTTTGAGATATATATTTTGATTGTAGTTTGTATTTTATTTCTGGATGGAATGTGATGCATAGATTGTGATTGTAATTGTAATTATGAACTCTAAAATGATATAGTAGACTGTTTCTTATTGTGTTGTGTATTGGAAATGCTATATGGTATTGTATTATGTAGTATAATTGTTGTTGTTAAATGTTTTATTTTATGTACTTATTTCAAAATTTCATTATCCTATCAAATTCTCTAAACTATTATATGTGTAGAAGAGTTCCTAATATTACAGGGCAGTTGAAGTTAAAAATTTTGAGAAAAACCTACAAAATTTCAGAGAGAAGAAAATGTCTAAAGTGCAAAGGTATGATTTATATTTAGAATTTTTCATTCCTCTCGTATTATTTCTATTATTGAAAACTTTAAGTTTTGGGGGGAGAAAAATAATAATTATTATGTGTTCTCAATTAAACTATTTTCAAAATTTATAAATATGATTTTTGTGATAAAATTTAATTCAGTTAACTATGTTTAGATTTTATTTAAATAATGTAGAAGATTCAAAGAAATATTTTCGGTAATGAAAATTAATTTTTTAGGTTAAGATATTTATTATAAGGGGATAAGATTATAGTTAACTTTTTAAAGTAAAGGATATATTTTGAAATATTAATAATCTTAGGAATTTAGTTGAGGAAAATAAGATTGGGACTCAATGAATTACATATAAGGGGAAGGAATGATATAAGTTTCAAATTTAGGAAAAGAAGAGTAAAGTTCAAAATTATTAGTTAGCTATCTAGATATAGTAATCCTGACTTGAAAAAGAAAAGAGAACAATATATGATTGAAAAGCAATCCAAAAGAAAAGAAAAGAAAAGAAAAAAAAGTAAGTGAGGAGAAGCTTGAGGAGATGCCTTATCAAAAACTAGCTTCACTTGGATTAACCTAAAGGGAAAATGAAATACATTTCTGAACTTATATTTATGGACTAGTTTCCTTTCTAGTTGTGTTCTCATGAATTTCCTATCATCTGAATATTCTAAGTGAATTAATATTGCAACATATAGTCATTCTTGAAATGAATAGAAGACTAGAACTCTTAGACTTGATGATTAGAAAGCCTTATATCTGTAGAGTTAATCTAATTACTTGAAAATCTTTCTAAGAAGTATTACTATAATATTTATTTAAATCAATACTATAGTATTCCTGATTTAAAACTTTACCACAATGAATCATAACTTTTATGTAGTACTAAAAAATATTTAAGGACAAGTAATAGTTAAATTTGGGGGATTTTGACCCACTGAAAATATGTTGAGATTTTTATGCATATTTTATAGTAATTTTGATGATATTGCACTTTAGAGAAAGGTATTTTTGATGTTTTGTTGTAAATATCTTGATTTATGGACATTAGAGCAAAAAGATACAAAAAGGACCATAATATAAAGATTTGATCTTGGGCGCCGACGGCGAGATCGACGGCGCTGACAGCGGAATTTTCCCGAAAGTTCAGAAAATATATTACAATGAAGGTCGCGATGGCAAGATCGAGGCTGCCGACAGCAGGCCTTATGAGAGAGGGTCCAGAGCCAAGTATTCAGGAAGGCCACCGAGGGCGAGAAAGTTGGTTCTCTCACGAGGTGCATTGAATGTGGATGATTTTTGAAGGTATACTTAGGGAACTCTTGGAAACTCTTCAACTACTTAAAAAAAAACAATTTAGGGCTGAAATGGTTGTTGTCCAGGGGTTGTCCAGTGTCAGTGTGTGTCCTTGTGTGTCTGTTAGTGTCTTGTTTTCCCTAATAGTTATAGATAGTGAGTTCAATTAGTGTTATTTGTGAGGAATTCTTTGAGAGATTGTAAGAGTGGAAGGAGAGTGGGAGATTTCTTCCATCTTGTCGTTTGAAAGGAGAATTGTGCATGCTGAAAAGAAAGGAAGAAATTCAAAGGAACATTAAGGAGTTTGCCTAGGGAGGATTTCAAGATAAGTTGTATTTACTTATTTTAGTTTGTATAACTTTGCTTTTATATATGAAATCCAAGTTTTTTATCGTATTTTCGCCATGAAATCTAACTAGTTTCTCTGTCTTTCTCTTTGTTTTGACATTTTTGTGAAATGGTGATTTAAATTAGAGTGCCAAGAGAATGTTAAAGAATTTGTGATAATCTTTTCACTTCAATCTTAATTTACTTTCAATCTGGCCAATTGATTTGTTAAAAGATGTTGATTTTTACAACTATAGTGAAGATTACATCCAAAATTCAGGGAGGTCAAAGTTCTTGAAAGTAGGGTCCAAATAAATAGTGAAATACTATTTATCGGGCGTAGAATTTGAGATTTTAGAGTGACAGACTAAAATCCTTAATTCGGTCCTATCGTTTCGGTGTTGAAGTGTAAATGTTAGCGTTCAGGTGAGGGGAACGTGGGAGCTCATAAGTGAGAGCCAGTATCCTCCCAGCCTAGCCGTAGATTCAGTAACCAAGCATAGGATTAGTCAATGTTCTTTATGCCTGGACCAAAGGGTAAAGAATATGTATGCTTCTATTTGGCACAACATAGTTTTAAACTAATTCTAATTATCCATTCACTTAAATTTCTTAACAAGGAGAAGGATGCTTGCTTATATATTGAACCTCACTTTATTAGTAGAAGTAGTTAATTGTTAGTAGAATTAGTTTATTAAAATTCCATCTTATTTACGATTGCATATTAGTGAAAAATAGGCAATTCAATTTACAAAGTTTTGATTCTGAATTGGTTCCTATAATCCTATTTCATAGCCTCTAAAATATCCATGTGGGATCGATATCTAGGACTCCATTAGAGCCCTGTATTACTTGAGCGATACATATACTTGCATTAAAAGATTAACTCTGCAATTATTAAAAAATCTATACACATCTATATCAAATTCTGGCAATATTAAGTTTACGCAAAGTGCACATAGTGGTTCATCTCCCTACCACGTGATGTAGTAAGGGTGATCAAAATCGGGGATTCAGAAGTCGAAAGGTAGATGTCTCCATACCACGTGATGCATTAAGGGTAATCAGAATTTAGGTACTAATCTTGAAAATGTTGATGTCTCCCTACCACGTGGTGTAGTATATGTAATCAAAATTAGGGATTCTAAAGTCGAAAGGTAGATGTCTCCCTAACACGTGATGTAGTAATAGTGATAAGAATCAGAGATTCTAAAGTCAGAAGGTATATGTCTCCCTACCACGTTATGTAGTAAGGGTGATCAGAATCAGGGATTCTGAAGTCGAAAGGTAGATGTCTCACTACCACGTGATGTGGTCAGGGTAATCAGAATTTAGGTACTGATCCTGAAAGGTCGATGTCTCTCTACCACGTGATGCAGTAAGGGTAATCAAAATCAGAGATTCCTGAAGTTAAAAGGTAGATGTCGCTCTACCACGTGATGTTGTAAGGGTGATTAGAGTCAAGGATTATGAAGTCCAAAGGTAGTTGTCTCCCTACCACGTGATGTAGTAAGGGTAATCAGAATTTAGGTACTGATCTCGAAAAAGTAGATGTCTCCCTACCACGTGGTGTAGTAAGGGTAATCAGAATTGAGGATTCTAAAGTTGAAAGGTAGATGTCTCCCTACCATGTGATATAGTAAGGGTGATCAGAATCGGGTATTATGAAATCGAAAGGTAGATGTCTCCCTACAACGTTATGTAGTAAGGGTAATAAGAATTTAGGAACTGATACCTAAAGGTAGATGTCTCCCTACCACGTGATGTAGTAAGGTTAATCAAAATCAGGGATTCCTGATGTTGAAAGGTAGATGTCTCCCTACCATGAGATGTAGTAAGGGTGATCAGAATCGGGGGTTCTGAAGTCGAAAGGTAGATGTCTCCCTACCACGTGATGTAGTAAGGGTAATCATAATTTAGGTACTAGTCTCGAAAAATTAGATGTCTGCCTACCACGTGGTGTAGTAAGAGTAATCAGAATTGGGGATTTTGAAGTCGAAAGGTAGATATCTCCCAACCACGTGATGTAGTAAAGGTGATCAGAATCGGGGATTTTAAAGTCGAAAGGTAGATGTCTCCCGACCATGTGATATAGTAAGGGTGGTCAAAATCAGAGATTCTGAATTTAAAAGTTAGATGTCTCCCTACCACGTGATGTCGTAAGGGTGATCAGAATAGGGGATTATGAAGTCGAAAGGTAGATGTCTCCCTACCACGTGATGTAGAAAGGGTAATCAGAATTTAGGTACTGATCCCGAAAGGTAGATGTCTCCCTTCCACATGATGTAGTAAAGGTAATCAGAATCGGGGATTCTGAAGTTGAAATATAGATGTCTCCCTACCATGTGATGTAGTAAGGGTAGCCATAATTTAGGTACTGACTAGAGGAAAATGTATGTCTCCATACTACGTGGTGTAGTAAGGGTAGCCAGAATTTAGTTAATGACTCGAAGAAAGTGTATGTCTCCTCACTACGTGGTGTAGTAAGGGTAGCCAAAATTTAGGTGCTGAATCGAGGAATGTGTATGTCTCCTCACTACATGGGGTAGTAAGGGTAGGCAGAATTTAGTTACTGACTCTGGGAAGATTTTGAATGATTGTGATAGGAAGAACTCTTAATGCAATGCGGTGTCGGATGTGAAATCCTCAACCTCTAAAATTTTAAATTTGAATCATTGTGATAAGGAGGGCTCCTAAAGTAATGCGGCGTCGGATGTAAAATCCTCAATCTCTAAAATTTGAAATTTGAATTTAAATCATTGCGATAGGGAGTGTTCCTAAAGTAATGCAGTGTCGGATGTAAAATCCTCAACCTCTAAAATTTGAAATTTGAATTTGAAACATTGCGTTATGAAGGTCTTCTAAAGCAATGCGGTGTCGGATGTAAAATCCTCAACCTCTAAAATTTGAAATTTAAATTTGAATCATTATGATAGGGAGGGCTCCTAAAGCAATGTTGTATTGGATGTAAATCCTAAACCTCTAAAATTGAAATTTAAATTTGAATCATTGCGATAGGGAGGGCTCCTAAAGTAATGCATTGTCGGATGTAAAATCCTCAACCTCTAAAATTTGAAATTTGAATTTGAGAGATAGCAATAGAATGAGATCCTAAAGCAATGCGGTATCATATGTAAAATCCTCAACCTCTGGAATTTATATTTGAGAAATTACGATAGGAGGAGATCCTAAAGCTACGCAGTATCATATATAAAATTCTCAACCTCTAGAATTTAAATTTGAGAGATTGCATTAAGAGGAGATCCTAAAGCAACATGGTATCGGATGTAAAATCCTTAAAATCTAGAATTTGAAATTTGAAAGACTGCAATAAGAGGAGATATTTAAGCAACGCGGTATAGGATGTAAAATCCTCAACCTCTAGAACTTAAAATTTTACTTTTTTTGGAGGAATTCGTGGAACTTATGCAGTGCAAGAATCTGTTAGAAAGGGTTTGTGCAGAGATGCATGAAAATTAAAATGCAAGATGCATAATTTTATTTTGATATTGACTTTTTTTTATTTATATTGAGTTTTATTTTGTTGTATTTATTTTAAGATTTCCACCTAGTTTTAGACAAGCGCGGCACCGGTGCTTCTTAGGATAAGGCTGTCATTGAAACATCACATTGCAAACCACTGATTGAGTTATCGTGCACTGTGGGAGGCACATGTAAAGAATAACCCACTGTTTAAAGTTCTATCGGAATTATATTCTTTAAAGTACACATAAAGATGGGTTATTTCCAAGGTCACCACAGCTGAATAGACCGTAACTTCATAGCTTCATTCGTAGTAGTTGTCATTCTTTACCATTGATTTGTAAAGATTGTTCAGCTTATCTTTGGGAAGTCGCTCTGACGCTTCTTGAATTGAAATTGGCGTTGTATCTGCTGGGCACTATTGATGCACTTTGATCCGTCATTGGATATGTATTAGCCGGGCACTGAAGACATGACATCAGGTTAGAATTTCCATTAAATGCTAATAACATACCTCTTTCTTTTAATTCCTTGTTTTTGAGCCTAAGCTAATTTCAGAATTTTTGCTCAAGTGATCAAAAATGTTTTTTACTGTCAAAAGATATTTCTGAGCCAATTAATGACCGACCAAAAAGCATAAAATCACTAGACTCTTTTCAAAGCTTAATATCAGAAGAACATCCTTACGACAACCTTTCAAGTTTTATTAATCAGGGGAGGATTAAGACACCAATTTTTGGTTATATGCTTGCCTCAAGCTTCTTCTCATGGAGTCTTCTTATTTCCACTCTTCTTTTATTTTTTTTTCTATTGAGCTTTCACACAATTTTTTTTTGGTTCTTTTTCAGAAGGATTACTATATCTGGTGGAGCACATGTTAAAGATTTTGATTGTCTGAATTGGGATACCAATTTTTGATTTTGTGCTCACCTCAAGCTTCTCCTTAGTTAGATTTTCACAAAGAAAGTTTTTCCCTTTTTTCATTTTTTTGTTCCTTTTGTTTTCTGAGAATTACTGCCTCTGGAAGGACACATTTCTATTAAAGATTTTGAATGTTGAAACTCCCCTAATTAATAATTCTAAAATGTCTCTTAACATGAATCCTGTGATATTATAACTTATTCGAAAGTCTAGACCCAGTCACATGGCAGAAAATTAAAAGGCCCGTGATATCCCGAGTCAATTATTTGTATTTTAAGCACACTATTTCATTTCAAAATCTACTTAAGACCTAGTCTGAATTCTTTAAAGTGAAGGATTCATTTATTAGGGCATTAATTTCATTCTTTCCTGAAGTCGTGGTCTTATTAGAATATCTAAAATTTTCTTTAGGGGTGATCAGCTTTCCAAACATTGGACAACTTTGAATAGAAGCACATTTCCTCTTATTCATAGCGGTGGGAGGGACAGGATATACAAACATCCATCCTGCTAAAATCCTTTTACACTGATAGTAGATGTACAATAGTAGTCAAATAGCGTCCAATCTATTGCCAGTTGTACAAAAGTTAGTTGGCACAAAACCGATCTAGCGAAATCACATTGATAGAACCTCTTTCAGATTATTTTCACATATTCTTCCGGGATTGTTATGTTACCAATATTGAAGTTCTCCTTGAGTCAGTCTTTGAAACTGTAACACTACTCTATAGTATGTCCAACATACCTGTGGTATGGGCAATATCTCGGATGTCCTTTCTTGTTGACCACATCTGGTCTCTTGGTATGGGCAACCTGAACTCGGAATTCTTAATCAGATTGCGGAACATCCTTTTGGCTTCTTCATCTTTAAAAGTGTATATCTTGCTTGATTGATTCGTCATGATGGGAACTTTTCTTTCATCTGTCTGGTAAAGTATTTGTTGAAACAATCGCTGACCATTCTGTTGAGGACGTTGGTAGCTCTATCGAGGTTGTTCAGCTTGTACTTGTGAAGGTCTCTTGCTCCTGTTAACCACTGTGAAAGTTCCAGATTTCTTCTTAAATATCCTTACTGACTCCATCTCCTTGGCTTTTCCAAGAAAACCAAGTTGTTTAGCTTCTTCTTGAAGATTTCCGACTTTGCTAACTTCTCAAAAGTCTTAATTGTAAGTCCCTTGAGTAAGAAGCCAACTGGACCGTGGATGCTCTTTAGAAGAATCTCAATTGCGTGTTGCTTCTGGAGCTGTGGTTCACACCTCATGCTAAGATTTCTCCAACGTAGGATGTACTCTACCAAAGTTTCATCTTGCTTGTGCTTCTCTTCCACCAGACTACCTATAGTGACGTGGTGCTTGTGCTTACTAGTTGAAAACGATTCCTGAAATACTACTCACAAACTGTCGGAATAGTAGAGCATCACTACCCCCGCGTTGCAGCAACTTGCTCGAAAGTGTGCAACATGCTGTCAGGGCTTTCCAGTCCCGTCAAAGGTTTTGAACAAATGTGATATGAAACCCTTGATGTAATGGATGGCATCAAACTCATCTGGGTAAGTCTACTCTTTGGAACAGATGTCTTTATTTTTGATTGAGCCAATGCTTCTCTCACCTATTGTTCCACCATTTGTTTAATGTCACTTTCTGATATGAGACCTTGAACTGAATCCATTTTCAGCTGCTCGTTGGAGGTGAACTATTTTTCTTCATCTATAATGTGAATAATTTCTGGTCGATTTGCCTCTGGAGCTGCTATCGGCAGCGACTACCACTACCCATGAATTATAGTCATGGTGATCACTATCTCTTCCAGTTGTTTCTTCATTTGACTTATCTGCTCATGCCGTTGTTGAATGACCTTTGAAACTCATCCGTAGTGTTCTCCTCAGTGGGTAAGGTAGCGTCGCATGAGAATGGTGTGGCCCCTGTTTCAATGACATTGATTTCTATGAAATTACTTTCCATGTAATCAAAGCTGTAATCTTCATCTTCAGTATATTCTTTCTGATCTTCAGATAGTTGTGCAATGTCAGCTCAAAGTTTTTTCAAGGCAGATACAATTGATTTTCCTTTGACAACTTTAAGGTCAGCCAAAGATTCTTGAGAAACATCACTTTTTTTCTCTAGCAACAACATCATCACATAGAAGTCAATTGAATCATCTGAAATTAAATTTTTATAACATTTTTTAGGTTCTTTTAAATATTCCTTCGGGATCATTACATTTCCGCTTCTAAAGTTCTTCTTGAGACAATTTTTGAAAGTCAAGCAACCCTCAATTATCTGGCCAAGTATCATGTGATAAGGACAGTACAACGGATGATTCTTCTCGATGGTCTCCTCGTGCTTCTTCGGCTCTGGTAGTCTAAATTCTAGCCTCTTGATTAGATTTTTGAACATCTTCACTACTGCGTCATTCTTAAAAGAATACACCCTGTTTGACTGAACAGTCATTGTCGGAGCCTGTCCTCCATCTGCTTTGTAAGGCCTTTGCTGATATGACTACTGACCAGGCTGGTTGTATTGTGAACCATACTGTTGTGGGTGTTGTCGTGGCTGCTTGATTTTCAGAATTCCCTGATTGTGCTTTCTTTCCTGTGCCTTGGTCATTTGTACAAACTTTGATTCAGACCCGATCTCGAATTCATAAAACTGCAAAACATAAGCATCGACCGACTCTTCTTTATGTAGAATCTCTTTTCCTTTACTTGGCAGGATAATTGGTGTAGTGACGATGGATCCAGCGATAAGAGTACAAGCAATCCTAGGAGCAGTCACAACGTTCATAACGACATCAAAGTCCTTTTCGATCCATTCCCTCTTTAGCATTGGGAGCTCCTCAACAGACTTCATGTTGAACTCTACACTAGGCTTAATGAACTTGCTCATTTCGGGCTTCATCATTTAAACGGTCACATCCCCAAACTTAGTTTCAACATCGTTGAACCCTTGTCAAAACTTGATGGCTGCCAGATCAGGTAGCTCGATTCTATTGACAGAGAACTCTGTTCCAAAGGTGAAAGAAAAGATCAGCTTTGATGAAGACATTGTTCCTGCCATTCAAAGAACTTTTGGAAGTCAATGATGTCCCGTGGCTTACAGTTTTGACAAAAGTACTCAAGTTAACGCGCTTGTACTGTGAACATGGCAATTTTCACTAACTTCATTTTACCTCATTGTCTTTAAGTATTTATCTTATTTTATTCTTTTAATTTTTTAAGTTTTACAAACGTATTTTAGATTTCATTATTGATTTAAAAGAGTTAGATCATAGAAGGATTTTGAGATTTTAAAAATATTTGGCCCAAGTTTGAGAAATAGCAAGAATTGAGCCTGAAGGGAAAGAAGGGAAAGTGAAGTGTGGGACCCAACCCAGGACCCTGTTCATAATGCACCATGCTTCGGTAAAACCCATCCACCAACACACCCATCAGGGTTTGACCCCATAAAAAAATCAAAGAAAAATCCTAAAAAGTCTTCCGGACCCTTTTGTTTAAGGGTGTTTAAACAGATGGTCCTGAAGTCAAGGAGAGTCTATCGTACTTTCCCAAGAAAGAAATAGGTGAAGCATATCGAAAAAAGAATGGTAATCTGGCATTTGTGGGGCTTAGACGCATTACCGATGTATAAAAGTATATTTCCTGATTTTAATGGAGAGAGAAACGCTACCCAGCGGACTCTCTAGAAAGTCTGTCGGTGCATTTTTGTCATGTGGTGTTTTTTTTATTTTAGGAGTCACCCAGTAGAAGTTTTCGGTTGTCAGAATCAAGATCCTGTCACCTGCTTCGGAAGGACAACATTTAATTTAGGGAAGGAATACAGCTAAACTAATATCATATCCCTAATAGTTCACATAGCCGAGCATTATATCTTAAATCACGCATTTATCCCGAAGAATAAGCACGTTGCAAAATTTTTTTTTTAACCGACAGATTTCTCCTCTCTAATACAGATGAATTAGATAGGTTTTATATTAATGTTGGGTTTGTTTACGTTTTCTATAAGGGAAACCCCTATAATTAATTACTTCTTAGATGACCAAAGTCACCTAAGAAAACTCTCGATTTTGATCAGGAAATATATTTTTATTAATTAACTTTAAAAGGCTAAGGATTTTCAATGAGAGTGAGGTAATCAAAATCCAGTAGGTGAGTGGTTTCAAGTTCTAGAACAATTATTATAGGAACCCAAAAGAGGAAGAATGAGGAGAGGTCATTGATCGAACAGTAAACCTTGGTGACTTCCCAATTTATCCTATTATCGGCTAAATTTAGGTAGAGAAGATATTTTTATTTTTCATTCTATTGATTTTAATTAATTAGGGCTTACACTCACTTGATGTCGATCAGGTGAATAGCCTGGATGATAGGAGGGTTTATGTCATATCGGATGACAACCTCAGAAACCTAAGGTGAGTTGGGGCTTATATTGCACTAAGTGCAAAGGCCCAAAAGATAAGATGAGGGTTTATGCCACACTAGGCAGGCTATCTAGAAGCTTTATGGCTTGTTGTTTAATTTTAAGGAATAGTTTAGCTGAAGTAGACAAGTTCTGCTGTTGAAGATGGTCATTCTGCCCACAGTGTATGCTCTGAGCTCCTTATTGTTGTAGAATGTTTTGTTTAAGAAGTGACAATCAGGGGGGGTGAGAGTAGAGTCATGTTCTGGAATGTTTAAAATCGAGGTAGATTAGTTTTTTTATTAAAACAAATGTTTAAGTTGATTATGAGACACCGGTTAGGATCCCACGGTTCCCTTGTTCCGGCACCGCCATTTTCGTCGGATTCACTTAATCTAAATGAATTTGCTAAGCTCAACTGAATGAGTTCCACACTTTCATTTAGACTGTGGGAAACCCCGTTAGCAACACTTAGGTTACCACCTCCCAGGGATTTCCGGTCATCTAAGAGAAGTTTTAATTTATTTGATGTTGCAAGTTTATTTTGGTTGGTGATTAAATTTTGAGTTATTTTATATTTTGAATGTCCTGATGTAATTTTAATTTTCACAGGCAAGTATCATGATTTGCAATAAAGTAAATGTACAATAAAGCACAAAAGGTAAAGTGTAGTAGAGAAGAAACAGCAGTAGCGGCTTATGTAGCAAAGTAAAACAAGAGTAACAAGAAAATAGTGCAAGTATGTGCTGAGGTGTGTGTGAAGATGTAAAAGGAACTAGGAAAAGTCAAAACAAAAGATTTGTAGAAAATTTGATGGAAATACATCGGAAACAAGGTCTATAGAAAACTCGAGAATAACTCATAGAAAACTCGTAGGAAAACTCGTAGAAAGCAACGAAGAACGGACTACAAGTCCGGAAAGACCGTAAGCACAATGGCGCGGAGGACTTAGAACTGTGTTATATTTCCCGACCTTAGGTGATAGCAACCTGACCAACACCCTACAGAAGGCACTCCTAACTCGACCTGAATAGTCAATCGTGCACCTTTGTAAAGTTTTTTCATTCATTTCAATTTAGATTGCATGCAAGTGAAAATTTGTGGGTGAGAGGTTATTTTTTCTTGTAGAGGAAGTTTTATTTTAAAGTAGACATGTATATATGTATTTTTTTTGTAAAGTAATATGATCCACAGGTTGACTATCCTAATTGAACTAGCACTACTAGCAACCTAAGGGTGTTATTGGCAGAAACCCCAAGGATGGGCGAGTAGTATAGTAAATTCCTTCACCTATCCTCTCCAGGGTCTCTAAGTCAGGAAATACTACAGTAGAAATTTCTTGTATCCCTCTCTAATGCAATGTCATCGTCGTTCTCCCTAACCATCCTACTTACAACTTTCCTTGATGGCCCCACATATAGCAAAAGGCTATATGTGTACACTTATGTCTCGTACATAAGCGCAAGACTCGAGTCAAGAAGCAAGAAGAAAAAAGGACTAGGGACAATGAAAATAAAGAGGAGATGACGATCCACCTAAAATAATATCGTAAAGAAGGTATGTCGACTCTCAAAACAGAATGGAACAGACGGCTCGATGTTCCACTGACTCAAGTCATTGGAAACTGAAGGGGTGGGCTGATGTAAGAGTAAAAGCAAGCTCCACGTGGTGCAAAAGAGCCAGCCACAGAGCAAGAAAAAAATAATGGAAAACCTCTATGAATGAGTGTGAAGGTGGGATGGCTGTAAGGCATCCAAAATAGGTGAACTAGACCTCTTCCAACATGGTGCAGAGAGGTGGCCACAAGATATGTAAAGTACGGAAAACAAGCCCCTCCAACATGGTGTAAGGGGTAGCTGTAAAGGCACAAAACTGAGACGTGTAAAGACAAAACCAAAAGCCACAAAAGTGGGCCAAACAACCCATTTAGGTGGAAAACCGAGCCCAATAAGGAAGGATGAGCAAAAAAACGGGCAGCATTAAGGGTACTAAAATACATTTCACACCTGCAGGTGCGATCGAGAGGGAGGAATGAAATCGGGGCTCGACCGCGTGCGTGAGTTAGATTTAGGGAGTAAGTAGGATCAATGATGTAAAATTAAAGCAATCTGAAGATGAAACATCTTTCAAAATTTCTCTCTTTGAAGTGGTAGGCATACTACCTCCCCCCTTCCTTCTCCTCTCTTGAAAAGCAAAAAAAATGATGTTCAACAAAGTAAATTTTAAATGAGGGTAGCATAGAGAAGCTTTAAATCAAGTTTTAAAAAGGCTACCAATGTAAATGTTCATGTTGGGGTAGCAAAGAGTTTATCTAAACCAATCCCAAGACAGCATACAAGTGCAGATTTTTACATGAAGATAGCATGGGAATGATTCAAAGCATCTCTACAAAAATGGAAAAGTGCAGATTTTTAGTTTAGGCAACAATAAGAATGATCCAAAGCATCTCCACACAAGTGTATGAGTGCAGATTTTTAGTTTAGGCAACATATATGTGATGACATTCCTTCAAATGTGTAATGAACATAATCAAAACAAGTACCACAAGTATGTATGTAGCAATTCCCCTCTTCTCCAACAAACATTTGGTGATAATAGCCACCTCCACAAGTGTCAAATGCATGTGAAATGTAGAACTCTTGGATGTAGCATGAGGGTGTTTTAAAATTTGGTGAAGTGTATGTGGAATGTGAAACCTTTATATGTGGCGTATGGGTGTTTTGAAAGTAAAGTAAAGTGTTGTGTAAAAAGATGAATTTCATGTATGGAGTGAGGTGAAATGTGTGTAAAATCAAAGCCCAAGTGTCATATGTATGAAAACTTGGTGAAATAAGTGAAAAACAAGCATGTATGGTCTCATTTGTGAGTGTTCCAAAAGTAAGCATTTTGTAATCCGAATTTTTCACAAAATTTCACCAAGCCATTTTCGTGCTAAACATGTAATACTAGGACAAAGAAAAAACAAGAATCACATCCTCCTTTTCCAAACCTTAGCCAAGCTACAAGTTAGAGAGAAAGAATGTAGCTAAAAGGGCTCCAAGATTTAAACTTAAGCCATACCATCAACAAGATTCATAGCATGTATTCCAAACTTCCAAGCATGCAAACAATGTAAGCAAAAGAGGAGCATTAACACTTATACATGAAATCTCGTCTCAACAAGACAACCAAACCACAAGGTGGAGGGGAAAGAGTGGAGCCAAGGGAACTCCAAAACAACCTATAACCCATGCTAACAATAAAAACTAAAACATGCCAAATTTCCTAAGGTGTAGTGAGCATAAAGAAGCAAGAATAGAGAAAGTATAGCACGTCACTCAACCTTTCAACCCAGCCTTCTTCCCTTCACTTTTCTTTTTTTTTCTTCCCTTTTCTTTTGTCTTTTCTCATTTTCTTTTCTTTTCTCTTTTCTCATATTCTTTTCTTTTATCACATTGCCTCTCTTTTCTCAAAAGCAAAGCAATCCCCAGATTTGTTAAGAGAAAAGCTAAGCAACATTCTACACTTCATTAAATACTTAATCATGCATTAAAGAGAATAAGAATAAAGAAAAGGAATACCACCTATACATGCATACATCTCGTGAAGGAGTAAAGCACAAAGCTTCAAACAAAATACACTAAACATAGAGATGTTTTATAACATAAAGTAGAGCATGTCAAGTTTTCCAAGCTAAACCTATCCAACATAGAGAAGCATAATTAAAGAGAGGCTATAACCTTCTACATTGCGTGAACATGAAGCTTTGAAACATGGCTACCAAAACATTTTTAAGTGTAATGAACTAATTAACATAAAGAAAAGAGGAGGCACACCCCGCCAAACCATCACGAATAACCACCCCCATCTCCAAATTTTTTGAAAATAAGAGACTTGCTTTACTTTAAGCTTTTAAAGTAGGGTTCCCGAATTTTGAAAGAAGAGCACTCACACCTCTTATATTTTGCAAAAAAAGAACTCAAACATTTAGATTTTGTAAAGAGAGCACTTAAATATTTTAGATTTTGTTAAAGGACCACAAAAAACTTTCAGATTTTTGTAAAACATAAGGGTAGAAGCCTCAAATCCTTCCTACATAACAACCATTTTAAAATACGGTGCTACAACCTCTCACTCCTTTGCAAACACTAAATAGATCTTCCTTTTTCATTAAGATAGCAAAGCACCAAACCACTAGATATAATTTTGTAAATGTCATGCTTTCAAGTATCATATGTGGGAAATCAAAACAACACATTTAAATCCCAAGGCTTCAAGAAACAAGTGAAGTGAAAAAACCACAAACTTAAGGTGAAAGAGAGTTTACTCCCCCCCCCCACATTTAAACATGTAATCAACATAGTGTTATGCCAAAAGCGAAGCAATGTTTAAGTGAGCAATATATAAGTAAATAAAGCATGTAGGGAAGCTCCAAAATATCTAATTAGTAAGAATGCTCTTTCATCCTACTAACGCTAATTTTAAACATGTAGTTAAATGATCTACCTAAAAAATACCCATTTTTATGCCTTATTTATGATTCAATTCTTAAGGATATTATGCTTTAATGAAAGGTATTTTCATGTTTTTGGAAGTAGATGATAAAAATAAGTCCAACGAAGAAAAAGTAGAAAAAAGGAGCAAAAAGGAGCAAAAATGGAGCTTATGGAGCAAAATATTGGAATTATTGGCTTGGGACCTAGGCGCCAGAGTCCGGCGCCTAAGCGCCAGTTCGATACAAACGCTGTTAAGTTTTTTGATGACTTTGGGCAGTTATTTTGATGGTGTTAAACGGTTATTAGAGCTTCTAGAAGACTGGAAGTTACTCCTAATATGTAGGACATGTGATACAATGTATTTGGACACAAGGAAACGGTTTGGATCGTGAAGAGGTGCGACCCAAAGTGAAGAGGTGCGAATGATCTGGTCACGAAGTCCGGCGCCTAGGTGTCAGATCCCGGCACCTAGGCGTGACGGTTACCTTCTAGAAGATACATTGAATTTGGATGAATTTTGAAGAGGTGCCTTAAGCAACCTCTGGTAAAATTTAGAGCCCTATAATTAGAAGCCCATTCTACAAAAAAAAATCATACCCCTAGCATCATCCCCCCTTTTAGTATTTTAGCATCTTCTCTCTCATCTCTAGTTTTATTTATTCTCTTCCATACTTAGGGAGCCACTTTGTTTTGTATCTAGTGAGTTTATTTTGAGTGTTTATTGTGTGTTATTGTTGTTGAAGTCTTTCATCATTGCTTTGGAGTCAGTAGAAGTCAGCGGATCTCTTAAAGGAACACTTCAGATAAATATTTGTACTTTGGTTCAAAGTTTTATAAATATTGTCGGAGAATTTTAAATTTAATTTAAATATAGATATAATTTAGAAAGTAGTAATTGACTTTGAAAATAATTTTAAATTTGAAGATTTTAAGATATGAAATCAAACCGATCTCACATCCCAAATAGTTTATATAAACGAGCACCGCATCACAAACCGTGTATCTATCCCTAAGGATAGACACACTGCTTGATGGTGGGGCTCGGTTAAATAAACTAGAAGATTTGTGACATTCGTTTGGTACTGCGAACCAATTTTATAAGCCGACAAATTCCCTGCTTAATATGAAAACATTAAACGGGGTTTATATTACTCAGGTTCTTTAAAATTCCCTATAAGGGCAAGCCCCTATAGTTAATTACATCTTAAGTGACGGGAATCACCTAAGAAAACTCTCGATAATAATCAATAATTCTGCTCTCAATAATTTCAAAGTTTAAGTTTTCAAAGGATTGAATTTTTTGAATCTCAATAGGGAATGGATCAAATTTGGAACATTTTATTTTGGGAATTCAAAGGACGAAAAGTAGGAGAAATTACGGATTCGAAGTGAACTTCGATAATATCCCGACTATCCTATTGTTTGGCTTGGATTTAGGAAAGTCCTAATGTTTATTTAGTATTTTGATCCTGCCAATTTTAATTAATTAGGGCTTATATTTATATGATAGGATCATACAAATAGCCTGGAAGATATGAGGGTTTATGTCGTATCGGACGACTACCTCGGAATCCTAAGACCGGTTAGGGCTTAATTTGCAATGCAAATGCCTAACGAAGAGTTGAGGATTTATGTTGCACTAGGCAAACTACCTCGAAGTCCTATGGCTTTGTTGTTTAATTCTAGGAAAGTTTTGTTGAAGTAGGTTCAAGTTTTATTGACGACGATGGCCGTGCTGCCCACCATGCTCCGAGCTCCTTGTTGTTGCGAGAGGTTTAGTTTTAGAAATCATAAATCGGGGGATGAGAAAAGTGTTTTGGTTTAGAGAAGTCTTAATTTCCAAGTGTTTTTTGTGTTTTAATTAAAACAAATCTTAAAGTTGATTATAACAACACCGGTTAAGATCCCACGGTTCCATCCTTCGGCATCATTATTTTTATCGGATTCACTTAGTCCGGATGAATTTGCTAAACTCAACTGAATGAGTTCCACACTTTCATTTAGACCGTGGGAAATCCCGTTAGCAACACGTAGGTTACATCATCCGAGGTATTCCCGATCATCCAACGGGACGTTTTAATTCGGTTGTAATTGTAGTTTTGTATTACGTTTGTGATTAAATTTTGAGTTGTTTTATATTTTGAAATGTTGTGGCGATGAATTTTATCTTGCAATGACTTTTAACTTAGTTTTGGTTTCAGTTTTAGGGACTATCCTAAAGGTGTGGGTTTTCATGCAACTGTTGTTTTATCATGCAAGAAAAGTAAAGTGCATTTGCAATAAAGTAAATTGCGAAAGTAAATTGCGGGAAAGTAAATTGCGATAAAATAAAAGCGTACCTGGAGGGTCTTCCCATCATTCCAAGCTGCACTTAAAACACGATTAGAACACTTAAGAAAGTTCCTAGGTAAAGCTAAGGTAAGGGTTATGGTTTTCTACCAAATTCCTAATCCTATAGCTAGTCATTTCCTATGACGTCTAGGTTCCTTGTGTTTTTGGTTTGAAGACGATTTTCTTCATCAAAGAACAATTAAGTTCAATTGTTCTTATAAATATCCTATCATATTGAGGAAGTGCTTAAGAAGAATCTTAAACATCTTTTCAATATTTCTAGGATTGTTTTAAGTCCAAATGAATTTAATTATGTAAATGAATCGATCGTCCGAGGTTTTCAAGTTTTGTTAACTTGCTCGGTGAACTAGGATATTTGAATGTCCTATAAGTGAAGTAACATTTCATTTAATATTCTGTTTAGGAGTTATGATAACTAAAGCTTTTGAGGGTAAATTGGTGTTCAAATGGTTTGTGATTTAGCTTAATTTCGATTGAAGGGTTTAAATTTGGAATAGTGTTCAAGTTATTTTAGGCTTATTTCTTTATGTCTTAGGTGATGTTATTTAATTCAACTTAATTTAATTTAATATAATTTAATTTAATTTAATTTAATTCAATTTAATTCAATTTAGTTCAATTTAGTTTGATTTGATGTTACATTAAATTAATTTGATTTAATTTAATTTTTTTTTAATTTAATTTGATTTAATTTAATTTAATTTAATTTATTTTATTTAATTTAATTTAATTTTTAATTTAATTTAATTTAATTTAATTTAATTTTAATTTAATTTAATTTTTAATTTAATTTTTAATTTGATTTAATTTGATTTAATTTAATTTTTAATTTGATTTAATTTGATTTAATTTAATTTTTTTTAATTTAATTTTATTCATTTTAATTTTAATTAAAATTTTAAAAGAGTTCAATAATTTAATTTTAGTTTAATGATTAAGTCTTTTAATGTTTTAAATTTGAATTATCATTTTAATTAGGAATTAAACATTAATGAAATGATTAATTTAGGGATTTTTAAATTAAAGAATAAATCTCCTCCTAATAATATCCCTATTTTAATAATTCCAATTTTATTATTCTTCCAAATTTAATCAATTATTTAATTAAAGTTTAATCATTTTAAATTGCTTAATGGGTTTCTACCCTTCAATTATTAAATTTCAATCATCCAAATCAGATTAGGATCAAATATTTTACTTGTTAATTTTTTATTAAACCTAAAGTTTTAATTAAGGATTAAAAAAAAATTTAATTACCACTTTACCCTTTAAGCTTAATAATTTCATAACTCACTAAATTGAACTCAAATGAACTTGAAATTTTTATGTGACTTCACTCATATGTCAATAAAGACATTAGAGGAGAAAATGTGATTTTTCTGTATTTAATTTATTTATATAATTATTTTTGATGGAAAATAAGGATTTCCAAGGAAAATTCAATAATATGACCAAGGGAAAGTTTCTGTCCTTAAGAAAATTATGGGACATTCCTAATGACCAAAGGACCACTTGGACCAATTTTTGTGATTTTTTGAATTATATTTTATTTATTAGAATTATTTTAAGTTCTGGAGTATTAATTAATTTAAAAATAAAATATAAGTTGAAAAATGAATTTTATAATTTTTAAAATTCTCTCTGATATCAAGGATTCCAGAGAACCAAATTTTACAATTTTCTGATTTTTCTTTGATTTATTATAATTATTTTAGTGAAAATGCTAGAAAATACATTTTTTAATTTTAAAATTACCCTAGGGCTTTAAAATTTAATATCTCATTAAATAGACCTAAGAAAAATATGGGGTTTGTTCCTAATTAAATTTCAAAATATGACATTTTGATGAATTTTATTATTTTTGTGATTTTTATTATTTTTAAATTATTAAAATATTAAAATAATACTAAAAAATTAACTTTTTTAGAAAATTGAAATTTTAATTTTCTTAAATTCCCCGATATCGGAGAGGCTCCAAAACCAATTTGGTGAATTTTTGAAAGATATTTTGAAAGTTATGAATTTTTAATGTTTAAAATGACTAAATGGCTTAATCGACCCAATTAATAGGGCTAACCAAGTCCAATTGACCTCAAATTTTTACGGTGGGTTCTTCCGATCCTAAAGGTCGATGGAGAATTGATTTGAAGTCAATTTGATGTATGGTTAGCTCTAATTAATTAGAGACCTATTTTGAGTGTTTAAGCCGATTAGGGTTGTCTAAAATGAACTAACTCAAAACCTATTTTTCCTAGGGTTCTCTGGTCATAAGGAACATCACCAAATTTTTCTAGAATTTATTTCACAACATGCTGTTTATTGGAATTAAAATACTCAAAACAGTGACATGAATTTTAAAAATCAATAACTCTTCATAGGGATGGCCTCTGACTTTAGAAAATTCAGGGAATGTTCCCAAATTCAGAGGCTTCAAAAGCCCTATGGTCTCATGCCATGGTGAATTGTATACATGCATGGAGAATTAAATGTATGCGAGAGAGTAAATAAATTATAAAAAATAAAATACTTGATGAAATTAAATGATTTCTTTTCCACATTATTCTCCTCTGTTCACTGAGCAAGAGGGTATTTTTATTTTATTTTTCTGACTTTCCTACACAAAGTTATGAATTTTTGAAGTTTTAGGGAATTAAATAAATAGAAAATAGCCCTAATTTCCTACTTATCCACGCGGAGCCACGCCATCCTCGACAGCTCCGAAAGGCCACGCGTCGTCTCCTGATTTGGCGCCGCCATCCGACTCAGCCCTCCAGGGGCCCGCGGTTCATGCACCATCGCGCTGTCCGGCTCGATCCAGACCGTCCGCTCGATACACGCTCGATCCGACGACTCCCAGTCATCGTCTACGACTGGTGTGCACCCGTGACCGTCAACCTTCTAACCCTAATCTCTCACTCGATTCTCAACGGATTTTCGTGCTCTTATGCTCTATGGATTCGTCTTGAAGAGACGAACACATCCATACGGTAAACATGTATTTAAATTGACTCAAATTAAAAGGATAATCTCTGGAAGCTCGGGAAGAAGAGTGAGTCCATACCTTTGCTCAGAGAAGTGAAGCTTCGATCTGAGAGTTGTGTCACCTTCGATTGGGTCCAAGTAAGCTCCAGATGAAGTCCCTTGGCACGGTGAATTGTCTAGCTATGAAAGTGACCACGGCCGATCACAAAGCTTGGAGGCTGGAACAAGCCGGGTGGCACTGGGGATGGGGCTTTCGGTGGGAAACTTCTCCTCTTGGTACGGTGAAGATGTAGGACCGATCAATTTGAAGATTGATCCACTGTGAAGAAGTGTCCTGGTTTTGGGCTAAAGTTTGAGCTCGAAATTGAGCTCGATTGGAGGGAATTGGGGCTGGAATCCAGTGGGGATCAAGTGCTCTATGTGTGGAGAGTGCTCTGGAATGATTTTGGCAGAGTTTCCTTAAGGTTTGGTTCAGCTCCTCTCATGGCCGAGAGGGGGTGGTGTTTTAATAGGAGAGGGTGGAGAGCCTCCCGGGGAGCTAGGGCTTGGGATCGAGCTTGCTCTTGGCAAGAGAAGAACAGCTACAATGGCCAGCTGGGGATGGGGCGGCTCGGCGAGGTGGAATTCCAAAGTTGGCTCACATGTGAGCTCTCGGGTATGGTGTTTTCCGGCGATCCGGGCGGGCGGCCGGCAGGCATGGGTCACCATCTTGACCAGGGAGGTCGGGGCTTGGTAATGGTGAAGTCGGTGGGCTTGGACATGTGTAAAGTGTTTGGATTAAAATGGTATGGGGGAGAGGCCACTTTGGCTTGAAATTGGTCAACCCATTGGTTTGGGTTGGGTTCACCTCCCCATGGCTGGTCTTGGGCTGAGAAGATCGGTTAGGCTAGGCTGGTCGAAGGTGGTGATGTCCTTATCCAAGAATATTTGGATTAAATCTTGGTTAAGGGGAAACATGCTTAAGGCTAATGACTTTTAGGAGATGGTTAAAGAACCTCCTCCTTTTGCCATTAATGGCATGGTCACATGCCAAACTTTCATGGCTTCATATGGCTTGTGAATGGCTTATCCTTGGCTCCATTTGGCTTGGGAAAAGCTTGGGTCAATTTCATAAAAAGGGATTTAAGAAAACTTTGATATTTTGATGGGAATTTGTATGGGGCTTGATTTGGAATTGTTTAATTGATGACTTTGGAACTTAGGGACAATTTTGATTAAATGGATGATGAGGGGAAGTGCCATGTGGGCTTTGGATGAATTTGGGCTTTTGAATTTGAAAGAAGTGGGCTTTTAGGAAAGTTTAAGGGGAAATGGGCTTTTTGATTTTAGGATGGGCATTTGGGTAAAGATTTTGTGAAGGACCTTGTCAAATAAATGTCATAATTGGTTTAGGGATGTTCTATGAAGGGCTTGGAGTCAATTTGGTGTGATTTGGAGTTGAATTGGTTTGAATTTGGGTTTATTTGGTAAGTGAGCCTATGTAGGTCAAATTGGGCTAACTTGGGCCAATGTTTGGCTAGGGTTGAAATTGATGTAAAATTAATGTTGAGAAATATTTATGGGAGTGTTTCAAAGAGGTTTTGACTTTGGTTGGGCTTTGATTTTGGGGTTTGGGCTCATTTGGGTTAGGTTTAGGTTTAGGTCGAAATTGGGCTTTTTGATTTTGGGTTGAATTTGAGTGGGGTTTGGGTCTAAATTTTGGGCAAATCATGTTAGTGTTTTGTTTATGGGGATGTTAAGGAAGGTTTAGAAAAGATTTGGGGTTAATTGGAGTTGAATTGGGTGAGTTTGGGCTAAGTTTGGGTCATGGGTCCAAATTGGGCTTTAAGGCCAAAAGTGAAATTGGATCCAAATGTCAATCAAATTGAGCTTGGATTTGGTCTAGATTGGTGTTGGGGATGTTGAATTGAAGTTTAGAATTGAATTGGACCAGAATTTGGGTCAATTGGGTAGGTTAGGTTTGACATTGGGTTTACTTTGGGTTAAAATGGGTCAAATTGGAGATTTTGATAAAAGTGGGGTAAATTGACAAAATTGGCCCATGGTGTAGTTGAACAAAATGAAATTGGTAATATTTGGGATTTTTTGGAATTTTCTGGGAATTTTCTGAATTTTTGGATTTTTTGGCTAAGAGGGGTATTTTGGGTATTTGGAGGGTATTGGGAGGTATTTTTGGAATTTTTGGTATTTTTGGTTATGGATGATCAATTTGAGTGATGTGGAAATGTTTGGGATTGGTTTTGAGGAATTTTTGGTGATTTGGAGATTTTTGGAAAATTTGGGTAATTTCAAGGGCATTTGGTAGGCTTGGCGGGTGTAGGGTCCCGGGGGTCAGAAATTGAAAATTTGGAAAATTGAAGATTGGGTGAATATAAGTGGAATAAAATCATTTTGGTTGAGCCATGAAGCCACATCAAGCCCATATGAGCCATGAAGGGACTCATTTGAGGCATTCATCTATGTTGTTCCTAACCCTCTTGCCGAGGGCTTAGGGGTTAAGGACCATCCATATGAATCACCTGCATGAGTCAGGAGGTCAAATTGGGTATGGGTGTGTTTTAGGAGGTGTATGGAAGTGTAGTGTATGAGTGTAGTGTGTGTGTAAGTCAGCCCCTTCATCAGACCAGGCCACCGGGGCGGTCCTAAGGCCGAAGAGTCTATAGGAACTCATCCTTTAAACTTCCACACTTGATTTCAACCCTCTAGGTGATTAGGGGTCTACGGTCAAGTTTGTGGAGTTTGCAGGGAGTTAAGAAGTGGTTTCAAATTCTAGATGGTGGATCCCGATTCTAGTCCTCTAAGATAGTCGAAGGAAAAGCTGAAGGCTAGATCCTAAGTACTAAAGAGAAGAAGAGAAGACCTCATCAAAAATGAGGTCAACAAATGGACCCCCAATAGGTGTGGTGGTCGACGGAGCACACTTGCGCGTATTGGTGTTGACCGAACCGATCAACAAAACCAACACGGATGTCCAAGTAACAAACTTAGGACGAAGTAGAAGAGCTTCTGTCGGGGAGTGTCAAGTATATCTGCGGAGCTCGGAGATTCTTGAACTCTCGTCGGGGAAAGGAAAAGGAGGTGAATCCCAAATCACATGATGCGGGAGAATTTCGATTTAGATTTTATTTTGTTTCATGTTCAAGTCATGATGTGTGAGTTTAGATTTCAATTTGGAGTTTCAATTTAGATTGAAGTTTTGTTAAGATTAATTTTGAAGGGATTTGATTTGAAATGAAAATTGGAATTTTGAAGTTTTAGATGTAACATCTTCAACCCCAAAAGAAGATCGAATCGATTGGATTGGATCATTACAATGAGGAAAGATCTCAGAGTAATGCGGTATTGGATGTAAAATCCTTAACTTCAAGAGTTTGATTTTGATGTATTTCATTGCGATAGGGAAATGATCCTAAAGCAATGCAGTCTCGGATGTAAAATCCTTAACGCCGGGAATTTGATTTGATGTATTTCAGTGCAATAGGGAAAGAATCCTAAAGCAGTGCAGTCTTGGATGTAAAATCCTCGACCCAAAAGTTTGAATTTGATGTATTTCAGTGCAATAGGGAAAGAATCCTAAAGCGGTGCGATCTTGGATGTAAAATCCTCGACCCAAAAGTTTGAATTTGATGTATTTCAATGCAATAGGGAAAGAATCCTAAAGCGAGTGCGGTCTTGGATGTAAAATCCTCGACCCAAAAGTTTGAATTTAATGTATTTCAGTGCGATAGGGAAAGAATCCTAAAGCGGTGCGGTCTTGGATGTAAAATCCTCGACCCAAAAGTTTGAATTTGATGTATTTCAGTGCAATAGGGAAAGAATCCTAAAGCAGTGCAGTTTCGGATGTAAAATCCTCAACCTCAAAAAGTTTGAATTTGATGTATTTCAGTGCAATAGGGAAAGAATCCTAAAGCAGTGCAGTCTCGGATGTAAAATCCTCAACCCAAAAGTTGATTTTGATGTATTTCAGTGCAATAGGGAAAGAATCCTAAAGCAGTGCAGTCTCAGATGTAAAATCCTCAACCTCAAAAAGTTGATTTTTGATGTATTTCAGTGTAATAGGGAAAGAATCCTAAAGCGATGCGGTATCGGATGTAAAATCCTCAACCTCGAAAAGTTGATTTTGATGTATTTCGAGTGCGATAGGGAAAGAATCCTAAAGCGAGTGCGATATCGGATGTAAAATCCTCAACCTCAAAAAGTTGATTTTGATTGGTAATTGATTTTGCAAAGATTTGTAGTGTTGATTTGAAAAGTGTGGAATTTTGGTGTTTCGAGAATTTCATGAAAGTTGTAAAAGACTTTCATGGAAGGAAATAGATTAGGAGGGAATATGTAGATGTTACATATCCCATTCGGAAGAGTTGATTGAAAGTTGCTGGTTTGGATTGAATGTAATTCCTCGCCATCAGATTCGATCCTTGTCAATGGAATCAACCGCTTCCTTCCCAGACAAGGGAGAGAGTAGAACAGGTTGGACTTCAGATTTGGAAGGGTAAGTTTGAATTTGACTGAGGTTTGATGTGAGATCTGGAAAGATCGAATTTGAAATTTGAAATTTGATTGAGATTTGATTTGAAATTTGGAAAGATTGAATTTGAAATTTGATTGAGATTTTGTGGTCATTTTGTTTGTCTTTTATCGATTCAAATTTTATTTTATCGTGAATTTGGAGTTTATCATTTTTTTTTAAAATTTTAAGGAAAGTTTTCTTTTATTCTTTTCGTTTCTTTTCTGTTCTTTGTTCAAAGTTCATTTAACTTTTAATGGCATTTCCCAGTCAATTTGCACAAAAGAGGTGAAGGCCAAAATTGTGACATGGTCACTTTCATTCCAATCATGCTGAAGATACATCGTACAACTTGATCCGGAATACATCTCATACAATCCATATAGACTCGAAACGGATTATGTATGATCTTTGTCGATTCATCCAAAAAGGTATCCGTCAAAAATCCATGTACCGAATAGTGAGGTACATGGTCAATAACATCACCTTCCAAGCCATCCTTGGCAAGGATGCCGTATGGATGTACATTGGAGGTGTGATATTTTCCATGTAACTCACAGCTCGTAAGGCCGGAGGCTCTCTAGCTCCGGGTCTGGTTGGAAATGGTAAGGTGTCTTCCTGTCGTCCATCCTTCTAAGGTAGCGAGATCCGCTTCATCGGTACTCCTGGTATGCAATGCTTGGCGATATCCGCTCCGTTGCCCTTCAATATCATGACGGAACCTACCGGTAATGGTATCTTTGCTGGCCCTCGGAACTCACACCGGGCTGCTATCCGGAGGTCGGATCCGAACATGATATTACACTCGTTCGGAAAAGAAGCTGTGCGAAAGGTCGACAAAGTCGTGGTGATCTATGTGCGGGGGTATACGATCACCCTGCTTGTAGATGTTAATAATGCGGCTATTGGGTATGCAATCTGCTGGCGGTACCCTCCATGTTATCAATCTCTTTACCATTCTCTTGATGACTAATGGCATCGGATCCACTTGCCCATGACGGAGTATTCCCGGTGGGTTTCCCTTCCTGTCCTCCGCAAAGTTGTAACGACATCCACATTGTATTGTGATTCTTCCCTTCCACGGCATCCATCTCCCGGGTTACGAGTATGTGTTTTCCCTTAGGCGGCCCGCTCGGCCCATTCTTTTCAAATCCACGATGCAATCCACGATTTGCTTGCTTGTTCATACTACGAGAATACGTACGTATGTAGCTCGAGGCCCTCTAGTATATTGATTCTTACGCCTTTAATTTTCTCGAAGTATTCAAAGGTTTTCTTTTCAACATTCCGCATTCTCTCTAGCTCGTATTCCGGAATGATCTGCGGATGGCGAGGCCACAGTGACGTCTCGTGGGATATATGGCTCGATCCCTTCACGTTCTCCCGCATACCTTGGCTCCTCGGGGATGATGCCTGTCGGGACATCCCACAGGGTTGCTTCGCAACAAGGTCATGCATCATTGGTGGTTCTATCCGGTGGCGTGGTAGCCTTCTTTCTTCGATCTTACGGAGATTTCCACGGTTCTTTACGTTATCCTAGGAGGCTGGCCTCCTTTCTTCGAGTTCCTGGTGAACCGGTGTCCTTGAAGTGTATGCACTGACATTAGCAACTGTCTCGTCGTGCTGGTCCGCAGCTAGTTTTGTTAACATCTTACGGATACGGCGATTCTTATTTCTTCGTTGCGTTGCTGTGAGAGTAGCTCTTCGAACTTCTTGAATCTCTGTGGGCGCGGCGCTGACAAGCCTACCTTCTGCTGTAGCGACTACAGACTTCATTTTCTTATCTTCTTCAATGTTTGTCTTTCTTTTCTTCTTCTTTGGATTGGTGGCTTGGGCCACCCACTTTCATCACTGTCTGTCCGGGCAGTTCTTCTCGGTCAACCGGGACCCAGTCACTTTCCTCGTACTGTAGGCCTGCTGGTGCGAAATCCGAGTCGATCTCGATTATCGCTCCATCTTTCACCCTCTTTTCATCGAGTGCAAGGCTTACGCCATTCTTAAAGTTCAGGACCAACCGCCCGTTCGACATTTCCCTGCGAAAAGACAAGGAAAAGGATCAGGGGCTGTACTAAGAACAAGAACATTAAGAAAATGTTTATTAAAGACAAAATTTTTTTTATTACTTTTGTATTTTTCAATTTAACAGGAATGAAATGGGATAAGACCAGGAAAGAGATTTTGATTTGGAAGAGAGAAAACAAAGAAAACTTTATTATCATGATTTTATTTATTTTAGCACATTTTTTGTTATTTTTGGGTTCGGACCCAGTCATAAGTAATTACTTCGCCCCTGTTTCTTAGGGATGAAGAATTCATTCCTTCGAAACATCAGGTAGCGTAGTACTTTTTCAAGTATCGTCCATTGATCGAAAGCATATGTCGTTCTCCTTGGCAGTTTACTAGCCGGTAGGAACCTCCCGAGTATACTTGCTTCGACCACAAACGGTCCTTCCCAAGTGGGTTCAAATTTTCCTCCTATCTTGCGGTGTGCGAGAATAGGTCTTTTGAGAACGAGAACTAAATCACCAACTTTGAAGGTTCTTGGGCGGACCGATCTGTCATGAGCTTGAACCATCTTAGCTTGGTATAGTTCTAAATTCGTTGCGCTGCAAGCCTTTCCCTTCCGGGCTTTCCAATTCTTCTAATCGTAATCCGGCATTCTCTTACGTCGTGAGTTTGTTTGCAACTGCAATCTCGAGTGAAGGAAGGCTTGGACTTCTAAGGGTAACACTCGCCTCGGACCCATACACCGGAGCGTAAGGTGTAGCTTGCGTAGGAGTTCGAAGGTTGTCCGGTAGGCCCATAAGGCTTCTAACAACTTCTTGTGCCAATTTCTCTTATTATCGTCCAAGGTTTTCTTTAAAATTTGAACGAGAGTTTTATTAAAAGCTTCGACGAGGCCGTTTGCTCTTGGGTAGTAAATTGTTGAATATCGCCAGTCGATTCCATGTCTCACGACAAAATTGTTGATTTGCGTACTTCTGAATGCTGACCCATTATCTGAGATGATCCTGCGCGGCACTCCGAAACGGTAAACAACTTGGTTCTTGAAAAATTGTAGTACGTGATGTGCTTTCACTTCTCTAAGTGGAGCTGCCTCGCCCACTTGGAAAAGTAATCCGTAGCCGCGAGGATGAAGCGATGTCCTTTTGACGACGGTGGTTCTATTGGACCCACTATATCCGTGCCCCAACATTCAAATGGCCACGATGCAATTGTCGGATGTAGCACATTTGGAGGTTGGTGTAGAACCACTCCGTGCACTCAGCGATGATGACGGCTCTTGGCGATTTTCATGCGGTCGGTCATCATCGAGGGCCGGTAGTACCCTAGTCTTTTAATTTTCATTTTCATTTTCGGGCCCGGCGGTGAGCGCCACGGAGTCCTGAATGCACCTCCTTAACAATTTCACGGGCCTCGGACCCGCTTAGGCACCTTAGCCACATTTGATCGAAAGACCTTACGTATAACGTGTTGTTTATTAATGCGTAGGACGAGTTCTTTTCTTGATCCGATGGGATAGGGACCTATCGTCCGGTAGCTTTCCTGTTTGCGGGTAGTCCATCAATGGCTGTCGCCAATCTTCTGTGTTTTCTGTCACTGTTGCAACTGATTCTTTTTCTTTTTCTGATTTGTGTATTGTGTCTATGTCGAGCTGTGATAGGACCTGACGTCCGTGAACTGACACTTCTACTGATTCATCTTGCAAACAGGCAAATTCTTTTGCGAGACGGGCTAGCGCATCTGCTAAAGCGTTTTCTTTTCTGGGAATTTTGTAGATCGTCACATTTGGAATCTGTTCCAACAACTTGTATGGCATCTTGGAAGTATTGTTCGAGTCTTGGCTTTAAAATTCTGTATTGTCCGGCGATCTGTTGAATGATTAACTGTGAATCCCCGTAGATGTTGATGTCTGTTATCCCCATTTGAATAGTTAATTCCAGTCCTGTTATGAGGGCTTCGTATTCCGCTTCGTTGTTTGTACATGGTTCTGTCAAGTGGTAGGAGTATCTTAACATCCCCCGCTCCGGTGTTATAAAGATTAGCCCGATTCCTGCCTTACCGGGCACTATCACTTGCGATTCTTCGTCTTTGTGCGCTGAAGATGCTCCGTCGAAATATAATTCCCAACGTCGATCATCAAGGTCTTCTAGGTTCATTATTTGTTCATCTGGCGAGATCGTCATTGAGAGGAGATTCTGCCGTGAAGGGTGTCTTGCAAGGAAGTCTGCTAAGACTTGTCCCTTTACGGCGCGAAGAGGCACGAAAGTTATATCGAATTGCAATAATATCATTGACCATCTGGAAAGTCTGCCGGAAAGCGTTGGACGAGTCATCAAGTATTGCAATGGATTAAACTTCGAGATTAGGTTGACCTTGTGAGAAAGCATGTAGTGTCTGAGCTTTTGAGTGGCGAAGATCAGGGCCAAACAATGCTTTTCAATTGCAGGATACCTTATTTCCGTCGGCAGTAAACGACGGCTTAGGTAATAAAGAGCATTTTCTTTACCCTCATCATTGACACAGGCTAACGGGGCTCGAGAGAGTCGTCTAAAGCCGCGGTATAAAGTATTAGCGGTCTACACGAGGCTCGGGGCTGCTAAGACGGGAGGTGTCATTAAGTATTGTTTAATGTCCTCGAAGGCCCTCCGGCATTTCTCTTCCCAAATAAATTTGGCGTCCTTTTTAACTAATGCCGAGAAAGGCCGACACCTACGACAAGTTTGAGATAAAGCGTCGAAGATATGCCGACTTCCCTTGAAAAGATCGTAGTTATTTTAAGGTTCTGGGAGGTGGCATCTCTAAGATAGCTTTAATCTTTTCCGGGTCGATTTCGATTCCACGATGTCGGACAACGAATCCTAAGAATTTCCCGGAGGTGACGCCGAAGGCGCATTTTAAGGGATTCATTTTAAGGTTAAATTGTCTTAATCGTTCGAAAACAATTCTCAAATCATACAAGTGGTTTTCCTTTACTTTGCTTTTGATGATCACATCGTCCACGTAGCATTCAACTTGATTGTGGATGAGATCATCAAAAATTCTTGTCATCGCTCTCTGGTAGGTTGCTCCTGCGTTCTTCAGTCCGAATGGCATCACTGTGTAGCAATATACTCCGATCGGCGTTCTGAATGCCGTAAGTTTTTCATCTTCTGGAGCCATTTTTATCTGGTTGTATCCTGAAGATCCATCCATGAATGAGAATATTTCATGTGTTGAAGCAATGTCGATCATTAATTCTGGGATCGGTAGAGGGAATTCATCTTTCGGGCATGCCTTGTTTAAATCTCTGAAATCCACACAAATTCTGATCTGACCATTCTTCTTCCTGACTGGTACCACGTTGGCTAACCAAGTCGGGTATTGTTCTTCACGGACAAATTTAGCGTCTATTAGCTTCTTAACTTCGGCTATGACTTGTTGTTCGATTTCTAGACGCATTCTTACGGGACCTTGTCGATCGGAACGAAGCGGGATCCACCCCTAGCTTATGGATTGCGACCTCGGAGCTAATCCCGGCATCTCATCGTAGCTCCAAGCAAAACGAGTCTTTAAATTCCATTAATAACTTGATTATTTCTTCGAGTCTTCTTTATTGAGTAAGGAGCTAACAAAGGTAGGTCTAGGCTCTTCGCTAGTACCTAAGTTAACTTCCGTTAACTCATCTATCGTAGATTTGATTTCTTCTTCGAATTCGGTGGAGCGTCTCCAATTTGTAAATCTTCGAGTTCATTCGTAGTTTCCATGCGGTTTTCATTAGATTCGCAAGTGACAACCAAGCAAAATTCGGTATCATCAGCCGATCCTACTCGTGCCGAATCCGAGACCATGCTTTGAGTTGGGCGGACGACCGGAGTTAATCCATAAATTTTCAAAACGTTGTGATTGACCTTTTGTCCATTGTCGAGGTAAGAAACCACGCTGAATTAAATTTTGAACACAGGGAGAGTACCACTCAAAAGGCAATTCCATTAATTCTGATGAAGTAGCGTCTTCAAGTTGTACATTATTTTCAGTTTTGGAGGAGGGAGCACCACGGTAGAATTTGATGGGTTTTGCACCACCGCTACGTACCTCTTTGACCTCCATACCCTCAATTTTATTAGAATGGATCGGGGTCAGGGTTATAGTATGTACATAGTGGTTAATCTTCTCGTACATCGATTTATATTCTTCGTTTCTTTCATCTTCAATAGGGATTTTGAATTGCGGCTTCTTTTGACTTATTGTCGCTGCTTCTTGTTTGATTTCTTTTTCTTCTTCAGAACTATCTTCCCAATCGACATTGATGGTCGGTTTCCTCTGTCCAATCGTCCTAACGTCTCTACCACGACCTCGTCCCCGGCCTCGACCTCGGATGCGAGTTGTGGAGAAACCTTCACCATCTCGCCGTAAGGGAGTGGTGAGTGACCGTTGGACTAGAACTTCGAGGTTCTTCATTGTCCCGAACTTTCTTTGCTTCATTTGTTATGGTATCTCTGGAGAAGATCGTTTTCTTCGGTGGTGCATAATAAGTCGCATCCTCGTGGATTCCAATTTCATGTACGGAGAATGGTTGTAAGTCACCTTTGATGCACTCGTTCCCCTCCATCGTAGTATTTGATGCAGCGATGTAGAGATGATGGTACCATCCTGTTTTCATGTATCCATGGTCGGCCCAGGTAGAGCGTTGAACGACGTTTCGAATCAATTATGTGAAATTTCGCGGTTGTCTTTGCTAAGTCACCGGTCTTCATTAGCGGTGTTATTGAGCCGAGGGCTCTTTCTCTTTCTCGGTTGAATCCTCTTAATAACATTTTGTCCGCCTCGAGCTCGCGAGCATCAATTTCCAAGTATGCTAGTGTTCGAAGATTCATTATATTGATTGATGCTCCCGGATCCACCAATACTCTGGAGAGTGTAAATTTTCCGATTATAATCGAAATGTACAACGGTCGGTTGTGATCTGCTGTTCCAAGTAGTAGGTCATTGTCCGTGAAGGTAACACCTCGCTGTTCTTTTAACGAGCAAACCTCATCTAAGGAATCTTCGGCCATTTGAGCTAAGCAAATTTCCGGATCAAGTAAGGCCTTGATCATAGCTTCTCTCATCTCCTTTGATAAGATGAGAGCATCATAAATGCTCAGTTTGGTCGGTAGTTTCCTAAGATGGGCTAGCACGTTGTAGTCCACTTTATTTTCATGTGTCTCTGCTTCTTCTCGAATGGGTATTTCTTCGCTGGGGTTGGTTCTTCTTGAACAACCACCGCTTTCCTTTGTCCTTTGGACCCATTCTCGGAGGTAGAACTCTTCCACTTCTTAAGTTGACTTCGTGATTTCTTCTAAGTTTAGCATTGAGTTTGCTTGGTGTCTCCTTCGAATTGGAATGACGGATTCTTCGGGATTAGCTTCGGAGTCCGAAGGCTCGACTCTATTGTGACTGGAGCTCCTCGAAACTCGCAAATAGATTCGTTGCTTGTTGAACTCTCGTAGCCTTCTTGGTGGATGTCTTCTTCATCATTGTGATCGTCGAGATTGTGTATGATTTGAGAATTGTTATTCGTATCGGAATCGACATCCGGATTAGGTTAATTGTCGCTAGTTACGTAATCGTTAGAAACAGTCAAAACGTAGCCAACGCCATAACCCTCATCATTATAAGATTCCACCGGAGTGAGTAAATAATCATACGAGTCGGGGGTTCGAGGGATTTCTCCCCCGAATCGGAAACAACTATCCTAGGATAAGCGGCCCCTAGTCCAGCCTTAGGTGCCTCGGTCTTCTCTTCTTCGTCAATTTTCTTCTTTTCTTCAATCGTCTCCTGTTGAGGTGGTTCTTCTATCGCAAGTGATAGTACCGGCTTAACGGGTTTCGAACTACGAATTGAAGCTCGCACCGAAGCCGGTTTGGATGCTTGTCTAAAATCTTTTCGAAGATCTCGTCCAAGCGGTAGTCCATCCATCGTCGGTCGTATAGGGATCTATCGGAATGATGGGATCGGTCGAGACAACATTGACGGAACCTCCTTTACGGGGATCCTTCATGTACTCCTTCGGGATCGTTATATTCCCTTTCCGCGGAGTTGTCATTGAGCCAACTTTTGAAGGTAATACAATCTTCTATCTTGTGCCCAAGCATCCGGTGGTAAGGGCAAAAGTTGGGATCACCTTTCTTGTCGACTTCTTCTGGTCTCTTAGGTTCTGGTAGTTGGAAATCTGGGGTCTTCATCAAACTGCGGAACATTTTCGGCACTGCTTCATTCTTGAACGGATATTCTCTGCTCAAAAGCTCCCTTAATGTACGTTGCGGACGAGGTGGTTGTTCATACTGCGGAGATGACTGATAGCTGGGCCGGGGTTGCTGGTAATTCTGTTGTGGTTGCTTCGCGGCCGTTACGGTGGTATTTGCATCGGTTGCTCGCCTTTGTCAACTGCCGCAACGATCCCGGATTTCTTTTCAAAAGTCTTTACGGGCTTTTGTTTATCCGTTTTATCGGTGAAACTTAATTGCTTTGCCTCCTCTTGCAAGCTTCCGGCCTTGCTTAACAACTTCTCGAAAGTCTTAATAGTAAATCCCTTGAGGAGAAGTGCTTATCGGGCCATGGATGCTTTTTAGTAAAATGCCGATCGCATGCTTGTTCTTGTAATCGTGGCTCACACTTCATACTTAGGTTCCTCCATCGAAGTATGTAGTCCACCAAGGTTTCATTCGGCTTCTGCTTCTCTACCACTAAATCACCTATAGTGATGTGGTGCTGAGCTCCGGCAAATCGCTTGATGAAGAGGTTCTCTAGCTCTGAGAACGTCTTCACCGAACCATTTGGTAATTCTGCATACCAGTCGAAGGCGATTCCTGACAGATCGCCGACGAGCTGTCGGAAGAGTAATGCATCGCTCCCGCCGGCATTGCAACAACCGGCACGAAAGTGTGCCACATGCTTGTCGGGGTTCCCGGTTCCGTCGAAGGTCTTGAACGAGAGGTGGTACGAAGCCTTTCGGGTATTGGACAACGTCGAATTCTTCCTGGTAAGGTCTACCCGTCCGAATGGATGTCCCGCTCTTTGATTGTGCTAAGGCTTCTCGCACCTGCTGTTCCACCAAGTTCTTGATATCCTTTTCAGGAATCATACTTTGTGTTGTATCCTTTTTCAGCTGATCATCTCCATTGACGGACGTAATCTCCTTTCCTCCGTCTACAATGTGAATGACCTCTGGGGGTGTCTCTCTATGTGGTTGTACTTGACTCTGGAGAGTGGCCAGAGCTACGGCCATTTCTTCCATCCTCTTCGCCATTTGAGCGATCGTGTCGTCTTTTCCCTGAAGTCGCCTTCTCATCGGTTCCGGCTCCTCTCTTCTGCGCGGCCGCAGGAGCACCTTGCGAAGCCGATGAAGCTCGTGTCTCAACCATGTTGATTTCTCGCGTATTCGTCGTCCAAGAATTCCGATGAATCAATCTCGTCTCCGAACTTTTCTTCTCTTTCTTTTGCCAATCGTCGAATATCGGTTCTCAACTTTTCCATGGCATCTTCTAGCGGGGCTTTCGTGTGTCTTCGTGGTTGTCGTGCGATAGGCTGCCGGGTCCCCTTCTCACGAGTCCCCTTCATCGCGGTAGCACTTTCTTCAGATTCAAGTCTCCTGGCGAGACTTTCCTTTTCTGATCGTTGTTTCGGTATTAACTGGCCGGTAGTGGGACGCCATACCATCCTTCTAGCAGCAGAAGGCCTAGGACCGGAAGGTCTGTCAGCTGAATGCTGGAAGGTGGTATCCTCCCTGATCTGTAATCCTGAGACGACAACGGGCGGACTAGCCTTCATTCTTTTACTTGGCTTTTCTGTCATGATGGCGGGTTCTACTCGGGGCCCAAGACGGGATTTGACTGGCACCCACCCTATCCTTCGTAGAATTTCTGATACGGGGCAGTTTTCCTTCTTTGCTAACTTTTCTACCAAAGTTTGTAGTCGAGCAAACGGCGTAGTTCTAGTTCTTTTCTTGCGGCTATCGTTGTAATATGCGGGCTGTGGTAATGTGGCAGCAATCTTGCGAATATTTTCTTCATCTTCTGCGGCGGAGAGGGGATGAAACTTGCTTCCTCCCAAGAGTGGTATGTATTCGGGCGGCGGTGTATATTACGGCGGTTCCGGAATTTCCTCTAGGAAAGTAATTTCGGCAGCTCCGGCTTCTCTAGCGATCCTTCTACTTCGTTTCTTCTTTGGGTCCTTGTTAGTGACGGAATCTTTGAAGCCTGGACCCGATTTCGAAAACGAAGGTCTTACGAGAAGATCCGTACCCTCCACGGTAACGGGTCCATCATAATTCCGGATTTCTTTCCCCTTTGATTTGGCAAAAGTCGGGGTAGGTGCGAAACAACTAGACCAGGTGGGGGTAGTAAGAACGGTCCTCTCGCGGACGGCGGTATTTCTCTTAGTCGAGATTCTTTGCGAGAGGAGGGAATTCTTGGGTCGACCTAAGGTTGAACTCGAGCGGCGGCTCCTCGGCTTCGGATACCTTGTTCGTCGGTGCAAAGAGGGAGACGTCGGTGATCTTGACGTTCGTGTTTTCAAATCCTTGTCCAAATCGGATGATTCCATTGTCGGGCGACTCATCCTTATAGACGGCGAAGTCCAGTCCATTGGTAAAAGAGAAAATCGGTTTCGGGGCTTCCATTTCGCGAGGTAGATTCGGTTGTCGGTCCCGAGTTATGCTTCTTTTCTTTAGGACGAAAAGAAAGGAATTGAAAAGAGTCCGAACTCATTCTTGTTCATGTATTTATAAGAAGGAATCACTTATTAAAAGAATCACTTATTAGAGGGTTTGTTTATTTAGAACGAGTGTTCAAAGGTGTAGAGAAGGTAAGGAATCTGAATCGGAGTTGGAAAGGAAAAGAGAGTCTTAAGCAAGACTTTTCGACTCGAAGGATCACTCCTAAACTAACACCTATTGGGGGTCCACCCCACCTCAGAAATGAGGTAAAAGGATCTCGGAACCTCTCTGTTTAGGGGTGTCTAAACAGTGGCTCCTAAATCCGAGAGAATGTTGGTTATACTTGTTCGAGGTGGAAATGAACATAGTATCCCAACGGAAAGAAGGGTAGTTTGATCCATAAGGGACATGGATGCACTACCGATTTTTGAAAGCGGAATTGTTCGATTAGAATGGAGAGAGGAACTTTCCCAGCAGAGTCGCCGAAGTTGTCGGCGAATTTTAAATTTAATTTAAATATAGATATAATTTAGAAAGTAGTAATTGATATTGAAAATAATTTTAAATTTGAAGATTTTAAGATATGAAATCAAACCGATCTCACATCCCAAATAGTTTATATAAACGAGCACCGCATCACAAACCGTGTATCTATCCCTAAGGATAGACACATCGCTTGATGGTGGGGCTCGGTTAAATAAACTAGAAGATTTGTGACATTCGTTTGGTCTCGCGAACCAATTTTATAAGCCGACAAATTCCCTCGCTTAATATGAAAACATTAAACGGGGTTTATATTACACCGGTTCTTTAAAATTCCCTATAAGGGCAAGCCCCTATAGTTAATTACATCTTAAGTGACGGGAATCACCTAAGAAAACTCTCGATAATAATTAATAATTCCGCTCTCAAGAATTTCAAAGTTTAAGTTTTCAAAGGATTGAATTTTTTGAATCTCAATAGGGAATGGATCAAATTTGGAACATTTTATTTTGGGAATTCAAAGGAAGAAAAGTAGGAGAAATTACGGATTCGAAGTGAACTTCGATAATCTCCCGACTATCCTATTGTTTGGCTTGGATTTAGGAAAGTCCTAATGTTTATTTAGTATTTTGATCACGCCAATTTTAATTAATTAGGGCTTATATTTATATGATAGGATCATACAAATAGCCTGGAAGATATGAGGGTTTATGTCGTATCGGACGACTACCTCGGAATCCTAATACCGGTTAGGGCTTAATTTGCAATGCAAATGCCTAACGAAGAGTTGAGGATTTATGTTACAATAGGCAAAGTACGTCGAAGTCCTATGACTTTGTTGTTTAATTCTAGGAAAGTTTTGCTGAAGTAGGTTCAAGTTTTGCTGACGACGATGGCCGTGCTGCCCACCATGCTCCGAGCTCCTTGTTGTTGCAGAGGTTTAGTTTTAGAAATCATAAATCGGGGATGAGAAAAGTATTTTGGTTTAGAGAAGTCTTAATTTCCAAGTGTTTTTTGTGTTTTAATTAAAACAAATCTTAAAGTTGATTATAACAACACCGGTTAAGATCCCACGGTTCCATCCTTCCGGCATCATTATTTTTATCGGATTCACTTAGTCCGGATGAATTTGCTAAACTCAACTGAATGAGTTCCACACTTTCATTTAGACCGTGGGAAATCCCGTTAGCAACACGTAGGTTACATCATCCGAGGTATTCCCGATCATCCAACAGGACGTTTTAATTCAGTTGTAATTGTAGTTTTGTATTCTGTTTGTGATTAAATTTTGAGTTGCTTTATATTTTGAAATGTTGCGGCAGTGAATTTTATCTTGCAATGACTTTTAACTTAGTTTTGGTTTCAGTTTTAGGGACTATCCTAAAGGTGTGGGTTTTCATGCAACAGTTGTTTTATCATGCAAGAAAAGTAAAGTGCATTTGCAATAAAGTAAATTGCAAGAAAGTAAATTGAAGGAAAGTAAATTGTGATAAAATAAAAGCGTACCTGGAGGGTCTTCCCATCATTCCAAGCTGCACTTAAAACACGATTAGAACATTTAAGCAAGTTCTTAGGTAAAGCTAAGGTAAGGGTTATGGTTTTCTACCAAATTCCTAATCCTATAGCTAGTCATTTCCTATGACGTCTAGGTTCCTTGTGTTTTTGGTTTGAAGACGATTTTCTTCATCAAAGAACAATTAAGTTCAATTGTTCTTATAAATATCCTATCATATTGAGGAAGTGCTTAAGAAGAATCTTAAACATCTTTTCGATATTTCTAGGATTGTTTTAAGTCTAAATGAATTTAATTATGTAAATGAATCGATCGTCCGAGGTTTTCGAGTTTTGTTAACTTGCTCGGTGAACTAGGATATTTGAATGTCCTATAAGTGAAGTAACATTTCATTTAATATTCTGTTTAGGAGTTATGATAACTAAAGCTTTTGAGGGTAAATTGGTGTTCAAATGGTTTGTGATTTAGCTTAATTTCGATTGAAGGGTTTAAATTTGGAATAGTGTTCAAGTTATTTTAGGCTTATTTCTTTATGTCTTAGGTGATGTTATTTAATTCAACTTAATTTAATTTAATTTAATTTAATTTAATTTAATTCAATTTAATTCAATTTAGTTCAATTTAGTTTGATTTGATGTTACATTAAATTAATTTGATTTAATTTATTTTTTTTTAATTTAATTTGATTTAATTTAATTTAATTTAATTTAATTTATTTAATTTAATTTAATTTTTAATTTAATTTAATTTAATTTTTAATTTAATTTAATTTTTAATTTAATTTTTAATTTGATTTAATTTGATTTAATTTAATTTTTAATTTGATTTAATTTGATTTAATTTAATTTTTTTAATTTAATTTTATTCATTTTAATTTTAATTAAAATTTTAAAAGAGTTCAATAATTTAATTTTAGTTTAATGATTAAGTCTTTTAATGTTTTAAATTTGAATTATCATTTTAATTAGGAATTAAACATTAATGAAATGATTAATTTAGGGATTTTTTAAATTAAAGAATAAATCTCCTCCTAATAATATCCCTATTTTAATAATTCCAATTTTATTATTCTTCCAAATTTAATCAATTATTTAATTAAAGTTTAATCATTTTAAATTGCTTAATGGGTTTCCACCCTTCATTTATTAAATTTCAATCATCCAAATCAGATTAGGATCAAATATTTTACTTGTTAATTTTTTATTAAACCTAAAGTTTTAATTAAGGATTAAAAAAATTTAATTACCACTTTACCCTTTAAGCTTAATAATTTCATAACTCACTAAATTGAACTCAAATGAACTTGAAATTTTTATGTGACTTCACTCATATGTCAATAAAGACATTAGAGGAGAAAATGTGATTTTTCTGTATTTAATTTATTTATATAATTATTTTTGATGGAAAATAAGGATTTCCAAGGAAAATTCAATAATATGACCAAGGGAAAGTTTCTGTCCTTAAGAAAATTATGAGACATTCCTAATGACCAAAGGACCACTTGGACCAATTTTTGTGATTTTTTTAATTATATTTTATTTATTAAAATTATTTTAAGTTCTGGAGTATTAATTAATTTAAAAATAAAATATAAGTTGAAAAATGAATTTTATAATTTTTAAAATTCTATCTGATATCAAGGATTCCAGAGAACCAAATTTTACAATTTTCTGATTTTTCTTTGATTTATTATAATTATTTTAGTGAAAATGCTAGAAAATACATTTTTTAATTTTAAAATTACCCTAGGGCTTTAAAATTTAATATCTCATTAAATAGACCTAAGAAAAATATGGGGTTTGTTCCTAATTAAATTTCAAAATATGACATTTTGATGAATTTTATTATTTTTGTGATTTTTATTATTTTTTAATTATTAAAATATTAAAATAATACTAAAAAATTAACTTTTTTAGAAAATTGAAATTTTAATTTTCTTAAATTCCCCTGATATCAGAGAGGCTCCAAAACCAATTTGGTGAATTTTTGAAAGATATTTTGAAAGTTATGAATTTTTAAAGTTTAAAATGACTAAATGGCTTAATCAACCCAATTAATAGGGCTAACCAAGTCCAATTGACCTCAAATTTTTACGGTGGGTTCTTCTGATCCTAAAGGTCAATGGAGAATTGATTTGAAGTCAATTTGATGTATGGTTAGCTCTAATTAATTAGAGACCTATTTTGAGTGTTTAAGCCAATTAGGGTTGTCTAAAATGAACTAACTCAAAACCTATTTTTCCTAGGGTTCTCTGGTCATAAGGAACATCACTAAATTTTTCTAGAATTTATTTCACAACATGCTGTTTATTGGAATTAAAATACTCAAAACAGTGACATGAATTTTAAAAATCAATAACTCTTCATAGGGATGGCTTCTGACTTTAGAAAATTCAGGGAATGTTCCCAAATTAAGAGGCTTCAAAAGCCCTATGGTCTCATGCCATGGTGAATTGTATACATGCATGGAGAATTAAATGTATGCAGAGAGTAAATAAATTATAACAAATAAAATACTTAATGAAATTAAATGATTTCTTTTCCAAATTATTCTCCTCTATTCACTGAGCAAGAGGGTATTTTTATTTTATTTTTCTGACTTTCCTACACAAAGTTATGAATTTTTGAAGTTTTAGGGAATTAAATAAATAGAAAATAGCCCTAATTTCCTACTTATCCACGCGGCGCCACGCCATCCTCGGCAGCTCCGAAACGCCACGCGTCGTCTCCTGATTCGGCGCCGCCATCCGACTCAGCCCTCCAGGGGCCCGCGGTTCATGCACCATCGCGCTGTCCGGCTCGATCCAGACCGTCCGCTCGATACACGCTCGATCCGACGACTCCCAGTCATCGTCTACGACTGGTGTGCACCCGTGACCGTCAACCTTCTAACCCTAATTTCTCGCTCGATTCTCGACGGATTTTCGTGCTCTTATGCTGCTATGGATTCGTCTTGAAGAGACGAACACATCCATACGGTAAACATGTATTTAAATTGACTCAAATTAAAAGGAGAATCTCTGGAAGCTCGGGAAGAAGAGTGAGTCCATACCTTTGCTCAGAGAAGTGAAGCTTCGATCTGAGAGTTGTGTCACCTTCGATTGGGTCCAAGTAAGCTCCAGATGAAGTCCCTTGTCCTGGTGAATTGTCTAGCTATGAAAGTGACCACAGCCGATCACAAAGCTTGGAGGCTGGAACAACTGGGTGGCACTGGGGATGGGGCTTTCGGTGGGAAACTTCTCCTCTTGGTACGGTGAAGATGTAGGACCGATCGATTTGAAGATTGATCCACTGTGAAGAAGTGTCCTGGTTTTGGGCTAAAGTTTGAGCTCAAAATTGAGCTCAGCTGGAGGGAATTGGGGTTGGAATCCAGTGGGGATCAAGTGCTCTATGTGTGGAGAGTGCCCTGGAATGATTTTGGCAGAGTTTCCTTAAGGTTTGGTTCAGCTCCACTCATGGTCGAGAGGGGGTGGTGTTTAAATAGGAGAGGGTGGAGAGCCTCCCAGGGGGAGCTAGGGCTTGGGATCAGCTGCTCTTGGCAAGAGAAGAACAGCTACAATGGCCACTGGGGATGGGGCAGCTCAGCAAGGTGGAATTCCAAAGTTGGCTCACATGTGAGCTCTCGGGTATGGTGTTTTCCGGCGATCCAGGCGGCTGGCCTGTAGGCATGGGTCACCATCTTGACCAGGGAGGTCAGGGCTTGGCAATGGTGAAGTCAATTGGGCTTGGACATGTGTAAAGTGTTTGGATTAAAATGGTATGGGGGAGAGGCCACTTTGGCTTGAAATTGGTCAACCCATTGGTTTGGGTTGGGTTCACCTCCCCATGGCTGGTCTTGGGCTGAGAAGATCGGTTAGGCTAGCTGGTCAAGAGGTGGTGATGTCCTTATCCAAGAATATTTGGATTAAATCTTGGTTAAGGGGAAACATGCTTAAGGCTAATGACTTTTAGGAGATGGTTAAAGGACCTCCTCCTTTTGCCATTAATGGCATGGTCACATGCCAAACTTTCATGGCTTCATATGGCTTGTGAATGGCTTATCCTTGGCTCCATTTGGCTTGGGAAAAGCTTGGGTCAATTTCATAAAAAGGGATTTAAGAAAACTTTGATATTTTGATGGGAATTTGTATGGGGCTTGATTTGGAATTGTTTAATTGATGACTTTGGAACTTAGGGACAATTTTGATTAAATGGATGATGAGGGGAAGTGCCATGTGGGCTTTGGATGAATTTCGGCTTTTGAATTTGAAAGAAGTGGGCTTTTAGGAAAGTTTAAGGGGAAATGGGCTTTTTGATTTTAGGATGGGCATTTGGGTAAAGATTTTGTGAAGGACCTTGTCAAATAAATGTCATAATTGGTTTAGGGATGTTCTATGAAGGGCTTGGAGTCAATTTGGTGTGATTTGGAGTTGAATTGGTTTGAATTTGGGTTTATTTGGTAAGTGAGCCTATGTAGGTCAAATTGGGCTAACTTGGGCCAATGTTGGGCTAGGGTTGAAATTGATGTAAAATTAATGTTGAGAAATATTTATGGGAGTGTTTCAAAGAGGTTTTGACTTTGGTTGGGCTTTGATTTTGGGGTTTGGGCTCATTTGGGTTAAGTTTAGGTTTAGGTCAAAATTGGGCTTTTTGATTTTGGGTTGAATTTGAGTGGGGTTTGGGTCTAAATTTTGGGCAAATCATGTTAGTGTTTTGTTTATGGGGATGTTAAGGAAGGTTTAGAAAAGATTTGGGGTTAATTGGAGTTGAATTGGGTGAGTTTGGGCTAAGTTTGGGTCATGGGTCCAAATTGGGCTTTTAGGCCAAAAGTGAAATTGGATACAAATGTCAATCAAATTGAGCTTAGATTTGGTCTAGATTGGTGTTGGGGATGTTGAATTGAAGTTTAGAATTGAATTGGACCAGAATTTGGGTCAATTGGGTAGGTTAGGTTTGACATTGGGTTTACTTTGGGTTAAAATGGGTCAAATTGGGGATTTTGATAAAAGTGGGGTAAATTGACAAAATTGGCCCATGGTGTAGTTGAACAAAATGAAATTGGGAATATTTGGGATTTTCTGGAATTTTCTGGGAATTTTCTGAATTTTTGGTTTTTTTGGCTAAGAGGGGTATTTTGGGTATTTGGAGGGTATTGGGAGGTATTTTTGGAATTTTTGGTATTTTTGGTTATGGATGATCAATTTGAGTGATGTGGAAATGTTTGGGATTGGTTTTGAGGAATTTTGGGTGATTTGGAGATTTTTGGAAATTTTGGGTAATTTCAAGGGCATTTGGTAGGCTTGGGGGGTGTAGGGTCCCGGGGTCGGAAATTGAAAATTTGGAAAATTGAAGATTGGGTGAATATAAGTGGAATAAAATCATTTTGGTTGAGCCATGAAGCCACATCAAGCCCATATGAGCCATGAAGGGACTCATTTGAGGCATTCACTATGTTGTTCCTAACCCTCTTAGCCGAGGGCTTAGGGGTTAAGGACCATCCGGATGAATCATCTACATGAGTCAGGAGGTCAAATTGGGTATGGGTGTGTTTTAGGAGGTGTATGGAAGTGTAGTGTATGAGTGTAGTGTGTGTGTAAGTCAGCCCCTTCATCAGACCAGGCCACCCGGGGCAGTCCTAAGGCTAAAGAGTCCTATAGGAACTCATCCTTTAAACTTCCACACTTGATTTCAACCCTCTAGGTGATTAGGGGTCTACGGTCAAGTTTGTGGAGTTTGCGGGGAGTTAAGAAGTGGTTTGAAATTCTAGATGGTGGATCCCAATTCTAGTCCTCTAAGATAGTCAAAGGAAAAGCCTAAGGCTAGATCCTAAGTACTAAAGAGAAGAAGAGAAGACCTCATCAAAAATGAGGTCAACAAATATGTTTTGTTGTGTTATTTCAATGAGTTCTGAGTAGTTAGTTATCTTTCACCTTTCAACTATGAAAAGATTATAAAATAAATAAATTTTGTAGGAGAATTAAATATAAAATATTTTAAAATATTGTGATGATATTAATACTTGATCTTAGTTTACTTTTTATATTGGCCATTTAATTTGTTAAAACCTGTTGAAGAATTTTGAGACCTATCCGGAGATAAATTCTTAACTAGTAGATATCACATGAATCTTTAGGTAATCTCAGGCTATAAGCGGATTATTTAAAGTGAAGTGTAAATAAATAGGAAGATATTATTTAATGGGCGTAAAATTAATTAGTTTTTAGAGTGACAGATTAAATTCTAATAATTTGGTTTATAGAAAGGTAATGGGTTACTGGTAGGGACGACCATAGCCACCCTTAGGCATCTAGTAGTGTGAGCCTAGATTAACTTATTCTACTAATAACATATCCGGAACCTGTCTATAAATTAGTCAATGTTCTTTGCACCTTGACCAAACAGTAAAGAATAGGAATCCTTTTATTTTGCACAATACCATAATCTTAATTCACTATAAAAGATAATTAATCTATAATTCTTGGATTAGTTGAAAAAGGAGAAAGTCATTTTTATAATTGCATTGAATTACTGCTTACTTTACTTTCCTGCTTATTAATTACTTTCTTTTAGTAAAAATTATTAGGTAAATTAAATTTGAATATATATATATATAAAATAGATTATATATAAATTTCTTTCAAAAATTTCAAAATATTACTTATATCTATTACTTTTTATTTCACTATTCTTATGGGGTCGATAACCAGGACTCCACTAGAGCCTTGTATTACTTGAACGATACGTATACTTGCGTTTAAAATTATGACTTTTACAACAATAAAATCTAAATATAAAATTAAAAAAGTAAACCTAGCACATCAAGTTTTTGAAGCCATTTGTCAGGAATTAAATATTCTAAAAAGTGGTATCAAATTCTTGTATTTTAAAGCATATATAAAGTCGCATCGCATCAAGTTATTGTCACCGTTGCTGAGGATAGGATAAAATAAAAAGTAAAAAGATAATATAAAAAAAAAGTAAAAAGAAACATAAAATAAAACAAAACAAAAATAATTTTTTAAAATTTTTATGCGTAGTTCTGGATCTGAAGGATTACTACCATTTGATTCTGAATTAGAGAGAACAATTAAAAGAATTAAAAAATGAAAACAAATTTCAAAACATCAAATGGCTAACTTACATAACGATAATGAAAATCCAATCAAAATTAATGAAAAAAATATTTATAAACCATTAAGGGAATATGCAAACCCTACAGCTGATGAACTACATGTCAATATTCAAATTCCAGCTGTAGATGCTAATTCTTTTGAGCTTAAACCTTCTATTATTTAAATGGTTCAAAATAATCAATTTGGAGGAACACCTAATGAGGATCCAAATTTACACCTTGCTAGTTTTTTAAAAATTTGTGCTACCTTTAAATATAATAATGTTTCTGATGATGCCATTAGGCTTAGACTCTTTCCTTTTTCCTTAAAAGATAAAGCAAAGATGTGGCTTCATTCATTAGCAACTTGTTATATTAAAACATGGGCATATATGGCACAAATATTCCTTGCTAAATATTTTCCTCTTTCTAAAACTGATAAATTGAGAAATGATATAACTTCATTTACGCAATTGGATGGAGAAACAATTTATGATGCTTGGGAAAGATTTAAGGAACTATTAAGAAAATGTCCTCATCATGCTTTTCCAGATTGGTTAATTATTCAAACATTTTATAATGGACTTATTAGATCACTTAGATCATTATTAATGCTGCTGCTGGTGGTTCTTTAATGGCTAAGACATTTGAAGAAGCCTACACCTTAATTGGAGAAATGGCTAATAACAATTTTCAATGGGCTTCTTAGAAGGTTAATCCGATAAAAATAGCCAGTATTCATGATAATGAAGCTTTTTCTATTTTAGCTTCACAAGTGGCTGTGATATCTAAGAATTTAGATAATTTTGCTATTAATATATCGCATGTAAGTAATGATAATTCTGCAAATTCTGATGATTCTCAAACAATGGATACTTTACAAGCTATTGCTAGTAAAACTAATAATCCTTATTCTAATTATTATAATCTTGGTTGGAAAAATCATCCTAATTTTAATTGGAGTAATGGACATCAAGTTAATCAAAATTTGAACAATCAAGGAAATTTAAACTATAGACTAACTTATCCTCCTGGATATAACAATCAGCAGAAAAAGTTGTCTGTAGAAGAATTGTTCTTGCAACTAAGCAATCAGCTATAAAGTCAAAACACTACTATTCGTAATATTGAGAATAAGATGTGTCAAATTGCTCATTTCATTAATTACAGACCTAAAGGAACACTGCCTAGCAATGTCGAAATTAATTCTAAAAGATCTGGAAAAGAACATGAACAAGAAAAAGCTGTACAACTCAGAAGTGGAAAGGAATTAAAAGAAAAAAAACGAAATGAGATTGAAAAAGAGAAAGAAGTTGAAGAAATTGAAAAACTTAAAGATACCATTCTCCAAGTAAAGATCAAACTGTTGTACCTATTGATGTGGGAGTTGAAAGACCACCACCACCTTTTCCTCAAAGACTTAAACAGTAGAAGCTTGACCATCAATTTTCTAAGTTCTTTGAAATTTTTAAGAAACTTACCATCAACATTCCTTTTGCTGAAGCTTTGGAGCAAATGCCAAATTATGCAAAATTTATAAAGGATATTTTAAGCAAGAAGAGAAAATTTGATGCTTATGAAACTGTTGCATTAAGTGAAGAATGTAGTGCAATAATTCATAAGAAATTACCTCAGAAACTTAAAGATCCTGGAAGTTTCACTATACCATGTGCTATTGGAGAAAAATTTTGTGGAAAAGCCTTATGTTATTTAGGAGCTAGTGTTAATCTCATGCCATTTTCAATTTTTCAAAGGTTAGATTTATGAGAGATTTCTCCTACCACTGTAACTCTTCAGTTAGCTGATCGATCGATCACTTATCCTAAAGAAGTTATAGAGGACGTTCTTGTTAAGGTAGATAAATTTATCTTCCCTGTGGATTTCATTGTTCTAGATATGGAAGAAGATAAAGAAATACCTATCATTTTAGGGAGACCTTTTCTAACTACCAGTCGAGCTATGATTGATGTGCAAAAAGGAGAATTAATGATGAGATTTAATGATCAAGAGATAACATTCATTGTTCTGAAATCAATGAGGTATCCTGAAAAAGAACAATGCTATCGAATGGATATTTTTGATTATATCTTTGAAAAACATTACCAAGAATAATGTAAGGTCATTTCTGATGATAATGATAAAGAATCTATGTTATATAATGAGTCATTAAATGAAGAAAATTTATCTGAAGAAGCTCATTATATTAATGAAAATTGGGAAATTTTAGATATAACTAAAAATGTTATACTTTTACCCTCAATTGAAAAAGCCCCTGAACTAGAATTAAAAATGTTACCTGCACATTTAAAGTATGCATTTCTTGGAGATTCATTAACTTTACCTATAATTATATCTTCAGAATTAAGCAAACATCAAGAAGAAAAATTAATATGAGTTCTGATGAATTATAAGAAAGCTTTTGGTTGGACTATTGCAGATATAAAAGGAATAAGCCCTTCAATCTGTATGCATAGGATTTTAATGGAAGAAAATTGTAAACCCACTATTGATCCCCAAAGAAGATTAAATCCAATTATTAAAGAGGTTTTTAAGAAAGAGATTTTGAAATGGTTAGATGCTAGAATTATATATCCTATTTCGGATAGCCAATGGGTAAGTCCTTATCATTGTGTTCTGAAGAATGGAGGACTAATTATCATTGTTAATGAAAAAAATGAACTAATCCCAACAAGACAAGTTACTGGTTAGCGAATTTGCATTGACTATCGAAAATTAAATAATGCCACTATAAAGGATCATTTTTCTTTACTTTTCTTGGATCAAATGCTGAATAAACTAGCTGGACACTCATATTTTTGTTTTCTGGATGAATATTCTGGTTATCATCAATTACCTGTTGCACCCGAGGATCAAGAAAAGACAACATTTACAAGTCCTTAACATTTACCTTTAGAAGAATGCTTTTTGGTTTATGCAATGCACCTGCAACGTTTCAAATATGTATGATGTCAATATTCTGTCATTTGATTGATAAAGGAATTGAAGTATTTATGGACGATTTTTTAGTTTTTTGAACTTCTTTTGAATCTTGCTTGGAAAATATAACCAACATTTTGAAGATATGTGAAGAAAACAATTTAGTTCTAAACTGGGAAAAATGTCAATTTATGGTCACATAAGGCATTTTACTTGGACATAAAGTTTCATAAATAGGGATGGAAGTTGATCAAACAAAAGTGAAAATTAATGCTGAACTGCAACCACCTACTACTGTTACTGATGTAAGAAGTTTTCTGGGTCATGCTCAATTTTATAGGAGATATATAAAGGATTTTTCTAAAATTGCTAAACCTCTTTGTCATTTATTGGAAAAAGAAGCTAAATTTAAATTTAATGAAGATTGTCTGAATGCATTCAATATTCTGAAAGAAAAGTTAATCACTGCACCTGCCATTGTTGCACCTGATTGGAATAAACCTTTTGAATTAATGTGTGATGCAAGTGATTATGCAATCGGAGCTGTATTAGGATAAAATTATAAGAAGATTTTTAAAGTTATATACTATGCTAGCAAAACTCTTACTGAAACTCAAATAAATTACACTACTACTAAAAAAGAGCTTTTAGCAATAGTATATGCCTTTGATAAATTTAGACCATATCTTCTTGGAACAAAATGTATCATGCATACTGATCATTATACTATTAAGTATTTAAAATCTAAAAAGGATGCTAAACCTAGATTGATCAAATGGGTTTTACTTTTGCAAGAATTTGATTTTGAAATTGTGAATAGAAGAGGGACTGACAACCAAAGTGTTGATTATTTATCAAGAATAAAAAATAATAATGAGAAGATTTATGAAGAAAATATAAATGAGAAATACCCCGATGAGCAATTATATATCACTCAAGGATTACAAATGTCTTGGTATGCAGATATAGTTAACTACTTGGTTAGCAATATTTTACCATATGGGATGAATAGTAAATACATTAAGAAATTCAAGAATGATTGTAAATCATATATTTAGGAAGATCTCATTTATTTAAATTAGAAAGAGATTCTATGATTCAAAGATGTGTACCATATGAAGAAACTTTTGCAGTTATTCAAAAATACCAAGATTCTTAATTTAGAGGACACTTTGGAATGGATAAAACTACATTTAAAATTTTAAATTCTGAATTTTATTGGCCAACTTTATTTAAAAATGATGGAGATTATGTGAAAACTTGTGATTGATGTCAAAGAATGGAAAATGTATCCAGAAAGATGAAATGCCTCTAAACTTTATATTAGAAATTGAATTTTTCGATGTATGGGGTTTAGACTTTATGGGACCTTTCGTATCATCATCTGGAAATATTTATATTTTATTAGCAGTTGATTATGTTTCAAAGTGGATCGAAGCTGTAGCTTTACCAAACTGTGATTCCAAAAGTGTTTCAAAATTTTTAAAGAAAATAATTTTTACAAGATTTTGAATGCCCAGGATAATTATCACAGATGGGGGATGTCATTTCAGAAATATAAGAATTCAATCATTGCTGGAGAAATTCAGAATTAAACATAGAATTGCAACTGCTTATCATTCTCAAACAAGTGGAATGGTTGAAGTGTCAAACAGAGAAATTAAAAGAATATTGGAAAAGACTGTTAATCCTAAAAGAACTGACTGGGTTGATAGGCTTGATTCTGCATTATGGGCTTATAGAACAGCTTATAAGACACCTATCGAAATGTCACCTTATCGGTTAATTTATGGTAAACATTGTCACTTATCTGTTGAACTGGAGTATAAAGCTTATTGGGCGATAAAGGAGTTCAATTATAATTAGAATACTGCAAAAGAAAAACAATTATTACAACTGAATGAAATGGAAGAGATTAGAAATGTGTCCTATGAAGATGCAATAATTTTTAAGGAAATAATGAAGAAATTGCATGACAAAATGATTTCAAGGAAAATATTTGAGCCTGGATGAGAAGTATTATTATTTAAAGCTCGTTTAAAAAGTTTCCTAAGAAAATTAAAATCTAAATGGACGGGACCTTTTATAATTGAGAAAGTATACCCTTATGGAGCTGTGGATATTAAAGATCCCAAAACTAGAAAAGTATTTAAAGTTAACGGATTAATACTGAAGCCTTATATGGGAGAAATGAAATTAAATTACAAAGAGGCTTATGAGCTGAGTCTACCCGATTAATTCAATTAATTAGGTTGGGCTGACGATGAGGATTAATGATCAGACTATTACATTTAATATTTTAAAATCGATGAAATATCCTACTAGAGGTAAAGAAGATGAGTGTTATAGGATGGATGTTATTGAATATTTAAGTGAATGTCATTTCAAATCAACTTATCAAGAGAAAGCTGAAAGAGAAAATTTTGAATATAAGCAAGAAAAGGAGTTATTTGATGCTGAAGATTTTCAAGAGGAAAATTTAAAGTTTGTTCGTGAAAGTTTTGAATTGTTGGGTATGACTGAGAAAGATAAATCTTATGGTCCATCAATTAAAAAACCTCATGAAGTTGAGTTAAAAATGCTTCCTGATCATTTGAAGTATTTTTTCTGGATGAATCCTCAATCTTGCCTATTATAATTTCCTCTCAATTAACTGAAAAATAAGAAGAGTGTTTGCTTGAAATTTTGAAGAAGCACAAGAAAGCCTTTGAATGGACAATTGCTAATATTAAAGGAATCAGTCCTTCAATTTGTATGCACAGAATTCTTATGGAAGATAATTGCAAACCGCGCGCTGATCCCCAAAAGAGATTAAAACCTATCATGAAAGACGTTGTTAAGAAAGATATTTTAAAATGGTTAGATGCTGGAATTATCTATCCTATTTCAGATAGTGCATGGGTTATCCCTATTCACTGTGTTCCTAAGAAAGGAGGAGTAACTGTGACTGTTAATGAAAAGAATGAAATGATACCAACAAGACAAGTTACAGGGTGGCGAATATGCATTGATAATAGAAAATTAAACCTTGCCACAAGGAAAGATCATTTTCCACTCCCTTTTCTAGATCAAATGTTGGATAAACTGGTTGGGCATAAATACTTTTGTTTTCTAGATGGATATACGACCCTCGATCAGCAGCAATGCATCAAAATATTGGTTTGCAATCGCCAAACAATGCAGTAATTTATGTTATCAAAAATATGTTATAGTCAATACTTTGACTCAAATAATAATAGCGGCTAACGTATATAAATATAATTTTATGGAAAATATTTTTAACACTAGGGGTACTACGCAAGTGTACGTATCGCTTCAAGTAATATAGAGCTTTAAATAATGACTCTAGTATCGATCCCACGAGGATGATTATAGATTTTTTTTAATATTTTGATTTTATTTTTATGTATTTCTTTTAAAGTTAACAAGTTGATATTTAATTTACTAGATGTAAATAAAGTAATGATTGATGTAAATAAAAATAAGCAAACAACATTCTTCCTTTCAATTAATCCAAGACTTATTAGATAATGTAATATTCGTAGAGAATATAAATTTATGGTATTGTGCCAAATAGAAGCATTCCTATTCTTTACCTTCGCTCGATAGTATAAAAAATATTGGCAAATCTATAGATCAGGTCTGGACGTATTGTTAATAGAATGGGTTAATCTAGGCTCACACTACTAGATGTCCAAGGGTGGCTATGGTCGGCCATACTAGTGACCCTTTCCTTCTCTATATACCAAATTACAAGAATTTAGCCTGTCACTCTAAAAACTTATCAATTCTATGCCCATTAAATAACATCTTCCTATTTATTTTCACTTCACTTTGGATAACCCGCGCAATGCCTTCGACTACCCATGGATTCATGTGATATCTACTAGTTAAGAGTTCATCTCCTTCTACATCTCAAAACTCTTCAACAGATTTTAACAATTTAAATGGCCAATTTAAATAGTAAATTAAGATCCGGTATTAATATCATCACAAAGTTTAATATATATATATATATATATATATATATATATATATATATATATATATATATATATATATATATATATATATATATAGTTTTTAATTCTCCATCGAATTTTATATTATCTTATTTATCTTTTCATAAATGAATGGAGAAAGTAAAGTAACTACTCAGAACACATTGAATTTAAACAACAAAACATATAAATAAAACTTTAAATCAAAATACAAATACTTATCTCAAGTGTTTCTCCAACTGAACCTTTGAATCCTTCTGACTCCAAAGTAAATAGACTTCAAAAGCACCGAATCTTCAAATACTTTCAATACAAACTCTAAAATAAACTCACTAAATAATAAAAGAAACTATAAATATGGCCCTTAAAATATTTCTCTAATTTCTCTCTCTAAATGGAACTACGGGGCTAGGTGGTTTTTGGTTGGGTTGTGGATTTTTGGGCCTTTTTCTCTGAAGGAGTAGCCTCTTATTTATAGGCTTCAAGAGTTGCCTTGAGGTACCTCTTCAAAATGTATTCATGTTCAATGAATCTTCTAGAAGGTGTGTCTGGCGCCTAGGCGCCGGACTCTGCGTCCAGTTCTTCGCACCTCTTCACTTTGGGTCACACCTCTTCGCGATCCTAACCGTTTCCAAGCATCCAAATACAATGTATCACATGTCCTATATTCCAGGAATAACTGCCAATCTTCTAGATGGTCCAATAGCTGCTAACACCGTCAAAATAACCTTCCAAAAGTCATTAAAAATCTTACAGAATTCCGTATCGAACTGGCGCTTAGGCCCTGGATTCTGGCGCCTACGCGTCAGACCAATTATTTTGACAATTTTACATTTTGGCTCTATTTTTGCTCCATTTTGCTCCCTTTTCATTCTTTTTTTCCTTCTTGGATATTTTTGCATCACCTACATCCAAAACACAAAAATACCTTTCATTAAAGCATAATATCCTTAAAAATTTAATAAAAATCAAGGCATAAAAATAGGTATTTTTTTCATGGATCAAAATCCCCCAAACTTAAATGTTACTTGTGCTCAAGCAACCCTTTTTTTTATAAAAAAATGTATAACAATTGGAATAAAAGGTAAATATTTAAGATTTCTTATAATTTTTGATTTTATAAAAACTTTAGTAAATCATTAACCAAATTTAACTAACTAAGTTAAATTTTAAGAATTTAAAGAATATTTAACTACCAAATCATAAGATTTAAAAAATTTTTCATTCACTTTGAAATTAATTGTAGTTTATTATATTAAGATCATATTAATTATTTACAAGAAAAAGATCTTCATGAAAATCTTTTCTAATAAAGATACATGCATAAAAATTAAGTAAAAAATGTAATTATTTTTTTTCTTATAAGCTAATTCAAGTGAAGCCAATTTTTGATTAGGCATCTCCTCAAGCTTCTCCTTTTTTTTTTTTTACAGAGAGAATTATTATATTTGGATAGGCTGTTAATGATTTTGAACTTTGTTATCCTTAACTTATATTTTCAAACTTATACATTTTCACTTAATTACTATAACATGAATAGATTTCAAAAAGAATTTCAATCTTTTATTTTTCAAGTTATAATTTTTGATTTCTTAATACTTCTAAAATTCAATTATTTCAACTATGAATAGAAAATTTTCTTTATCTTACTCTTCTTTAAGTTGAATAATTCTATTCTTAAAATCAATCAAAGTTATTAGATTTTTTGTTAAGTCTAATAAATTATTTATAATTTAAAATATTTAAATGATCTTAAGTAGATTCTTCATTCCTTATGTTATGTTAATATATTTTTTTTTAGAAAATATTAGTTCATTAAGGACAAATAAAATTTAAATTTGCATGTATTTTCCCATCCCCCAAACCTAAGTTTTGGTATATCATGAAAAAAATTTATAGTATGAGAGAAAGAAAGGTATAATTTAAAAAGGAATTTTTATAAGTATGTAAAAACAGTCTAAAAAAAATTTACTTCTACACATGCTTTTTATGAATATTACTGAAATACCAAAGCATATATAAAAGTAAGCAGACTCATCATTTTTTTTTATATCAGTAGCTGAATTAAATGACTAAACTAATAATAGTAACAGAAACAGAAAAACATTACTAACTATTTAAAAATATTAAACAGTAGGCTGAAACAGAAAAAAACATTAATTCATCCAAATTTCAGTCTTCAATACAATACACTAAATATTTAAAACAGTCTCAACATCAAACAATCCACACAAAGTTTCATAATCAAATCTACACTAACAAACAACAAACAACAAACAACACTAGCAAACAAGAAATAAACTAACAACAGAATCAGCACATCTCAGAGGTAAATCAAGCTACTAATCACTAATTGTAGCCTAGTCATCGTCATCACCAAAGGAAAACTCCACATTCTTTGGATCAACATACAGTGAAAATTTAGGATAGGTAGGAAACTGGACATCATGCTCGCCCTTCAAGAATCTCACTAAAGACTCTGAATACTCAGCATCATACTCACTTTTCCTTTGGGTAAATTCAGATAAATGATCAATCTTCTTATCTATAGTATCTAATCTGCAGTGAGTTAGAAATAACTCATTCTGCTGCTCCAGAAATTGATCATGCATTGATTCCCGGAAACTAGATGGTGGCTCAGCAGTAGAAGTAGAAGCTCTACCTGGAGTAGGTACAGAAGTAGAAGGACCAGCAGATATCTTCCCTCGAAGACGATCATAAATGCTAACACTCTCCTGCCCATTTGGCTTTATAGACTTTAACTTCTTCTCTGATATATCAACAGAAACTCCATTGCCCATGCATAAAGAATAAATCAAGGATGGGAATCCTAATCCCACAAAAGTATTGGATCTAGTAATCGATTCCAATGAATCATAAATAATACTACCAACATCTATCGGCTTGCTCTCCTGAATGCAGTAGTTCAGGATAGCTCGATCTCTGGTAACTTCACTTAGGTGGTTGGAAGGTAGAAGTCTAGCAGAAATAAAATAATGCCATTCCTTTGAAATACCATTTAGCTTAGAAGATTTGAAGTTTACCCGTTTATTGTTCTGGATCGTCCAAGTTCCAGTGCCATCAATCAAATATGCAATAATCATCTCAAGATCTCCCTCAGATGGAGATAAACCAGAATAGTAGCACTTGATGGTAGGTGGCAGGCCGTAGAAAATATTGATCCGTTCCGGAGTAAATCCTACTCCGACACCTCTAACGAAGACTTTGCAGTCTTCTGCATCCAAAAAGTTGGCATAAAACTCGCGTACAATAGGAATAACGGTAACAATAGTGAAATAACAGAATCGTTGCCAGTTGTGTGCAATGATCGTGTTCTCGATCATTTCACCAGGATTGTAAAAACTGCGCTCCGAGATAAACTTTCTTGACGTCGCAAATTCGTGATAACGAAAATGCGCTGCCGCAGTCGAAAACTTGCTGCTGTCGAAATTTTCTCGTGCCTTTCCTCGCTTAGATTTTGGTGTCATCTAAACGTGAAAGAAAACACAAATAAATTTAGGAATCAAATATTTAAACTCTTTTTAAGCTTGAGAAACTTAGAATGAGTTTAAAAATCCATGGAGAAACTCTAAAAATCAAAATTTTTCTCAAAATTTCGGTTTTTAGCAAAAAATAGGAAAAACTATGGTAAAATAAAAAATAAATGGATTAGAAGGTAGATCTGACATCGAGATGAAGAAATCAGGTGATTTCGAGCTCAAAAACTGGATGTATTGACCTCAAGAAGGATCTAGGGGTGTATTTTCATGAAAAAGAGGAACGGGATGAAGCTTAGGCGTCAACCATAGCTAATGGGGTTTAAATGCTAATTTTCGGTAAGCAGGCTAAACCGGCGCCTAGGCGCCAGACTCGCCTTTCACAAAAATTACTTTAAAAGTTTTATTTTCAACTAAAACTCATAAATTCAACTTCTAATTACTTATATTAGAGTAGTGCTTCAGCTTCAAACTTCCAAAATGTTTCCCAAAAATTTTAAAAACTAAAAATTTAAATTCACCAATTAAACACAAGGTTTAAATCAATCTCTTCTAATTCCATTCATAATCTTCAATTTTGCTTAATACAATACAGATAAGTATAGTAATATGATTCAAGTCCTATCAAACAATCAAACTACACAGTTTCAAAGCAAATACAACTTACATTGAACAATAAATCGAACACACAAACAACACAATCGATTTACTAAATCGATACAACGACACACTAATAAAAGTCTTGATCACACCACAATATCTATCTAATCTTCAAATTACAAATTTCCATTCTCTTCACAATGAAGATTACTAGGCCTACTTGGGAAGAATACTAACGCCCTCAGAAAATCTGAAGCCGTTTTCTCATCGATCCATTTGTTCTTCGCATACATCTCCACTTGAGCATCTTGATAAGCCGCTAGATGATCAAATTGAAGCTTCGCCTGCCATTCCTGATGTTCAATTTGATGATACACCTCATGGAGGCAATCTCCAATACTTTTGAATTCTGCTTCAAATTTATCTAGACGACTTGAAATTTTCTCCAAACTTACAGCGATAAAACCATTGAAGTAGGGTTGAGGATCCTTTGAACCTTTGTCTCTAGCCTCTTCTCCAAGATTTCTTCTCTCCATTTCTTGAAAAATCCTCTCTAATCTGTCAAGAATGAAGTGTCTAGGTCGTAATTTTGATTGCTTAGGGAATGGGGACGAAGATGAGGTAATTTAAAGAAGAAAATCGTGTGAAAACTGAAAATTTTTGGTTTTTACACGATCTAGTAAATGTGGCGCGTAGGCGCCAAATCTGGCGCCTAGGCGCAGGACCCATCGATACACAGTTTTACTCTAGCACTTAGGCGCCAAATTTTGGCGCCTAGGTACTGGAACCACGTTCGACTCTGTTTCGCCTATCGTCAAATTTTAAAGTTTCGTTCTCCAAAATAGGTAAGTTAGAATGGTAAGATCAATATAGACTTAGTAATACAAATTATAAACAAATCATAATGAAGGTTAAATTGATCTCCTTTTTACTCACATATGAAATGGAGTGATACCAAGTCCAAAATTTATATACTTCGAGATAATTTTTAGCTTAAGTCAATGAAGACTTGTTAGCATCCAATTTTCTAAAGTTATATAAAATTAGTCAAAACGAGGCATCACCTTACATTAAAAATATAAAAACACACAAAAATAAATATGGGTTGCCTCCCACAAAGTGCTAGTTTAACGCCGTCAGCCCGACCTAATTAAGACTTTAATCAAGTAGACTCAACTCGTAAGCCTCTTTATAAATCAATTTAATGTCTCCCAAATAAGGCTTCAGTCTTAATCCGTTAACTTTTAATAATTTTCCTATTTTGGGGTCTTTAATATCCACAGCTCCATAATGGTATTCTTTCCTAATTTTCTAAGGTTCTATACATTTAGATCTTAATTTTCCAAGAAAAAGTCTTAAACGAGTATTAAATAATAATACTTCTTGTCGAGGCTCGAATATTTTTCCTGAAATCTTTTTATCATGTAACATTTTCATTTTCTCTTTATAAATTTTTGCATTTTCATATGATTCATTTATTATTTCATTCATCTCATTTAATTGTAATAATCGTTTTTCTCCTACAATATTCAAATCAAAATTAAACTCCTTTATCGCCCAATAAGCTTTATGTTCAAGTTCAACAGGTAAGTGACAATGTTTACCATAAATTAACCGGTAAGGTGACATTCCGATTGGTGTCTTATAATCTGTTCTATAAGCTCATAATGTAGAATCAAGTCTATCAACCCAATCAGTTCTTTTATGATTAACAATCTTCTCTAAAATATTTTTAATTTCTCTGTTTGATACTTCCGCCATTCCACTTGTTTGAGGGTGATACGCAATTGTGATTATATGTTTGATTCCAAATTTTTCCAGTAAAAATTTAATTCTATATTTCTAAAATGACTTCCACCATCTGTGATAATTACCTTAGGCATTCCAAATCTTGAAAAAATTATCTTCCTTAAACATTTTGAAACACTTTTGGAATCACAGTTAGGTAAAACTACAGCTTCAATCCACTTTGAAACATAATCAACTACTAATAAAATATAATTTTTTCCAGATGATGGTACAAATGGTCCCATAAAGTATAAACCCCATATGTCAAAAATTTCAACTTCCAATATATAGTTTAAAGTCATTTCATCTTTTATGGATATATTTCCCATCCTTTGACATCGATCACATGTTTTCACATAATGTCTCACATCTTTGAATAAGGTAGGCCAATAAAATCCTAAATTTAAAATTTTATATGCAGTTTTTTCTACTCCAATGTGTCCTCCAAAATCGGAATCATGACATTTTTGAATAATAGCAAAAGTTTCTTCATAAGGTACACATCTTCGAATTACAGAATCTCTTCTTAATTTAAATAAATGAGGATCTTCCCAAATACAAGATTTAGCATCATTTTTAAATTTCTTAATATATTTGTTATTAACTCCATAAGGTAGAATATTGCTAACTAAATAGTTAACTATATCCCCATACCAAGGTGTTTGGCATCATTGAATAACATATAAATGTTCATCAGGAAATTTCTCATTTATATTTTCCTCAGTAATAACATCATTCTTAATTCTAGATAAATGAGCAGCAATTTGGTTATCAGTTCCTTCTCTATCCACTATTTGAAAAGCAAATTCTTGTAGAAGTAAAACCCATCTTATCAGTTTAGGCTTACTATTTTTTTTGTCATTAAATATTTAATAGCGGAATGATCAGTATGAACTATGCATTTGGTACCAAGAAGATAAGGTCTAAATTTATCAAAGGCATAGACTACAGCTAAAAGCTCTTTCTCAGTAGTAGTGTAACTTCTTTGAGTTTCAGAAAGAGTTTTACTAGCATAATATATAAATTTGAAAATTTTCTCATATTTTTGTCCCAATACAGCTCCAATTGCAAAATCACTTGCATCACACATTAATTCAAAGGGTTTATTCCAATTAGGTGCAATAATTATAGGTGCAATTATTAATTTTTCTTTTAAAATATTGAAAGCATTAATAAAGTCTTCATTAAATTCAAATTTAGCTTCTTTTTCCAATAAATGAATAAGAGGTTTAGCAATTTTAGAAAAATCCTTTATATATCTTCTATAAAATCCAGCATGGCCCAAAAAACTTCTCACATCAGTAACAGTAGCAGGTGGTTGTAGTTCAGCAATAATTTTCACTTTTGCTTGATCAACTTCCATCCCTTTTTGTGAAATTTTGTGACCAAGTACAATGCCTTCTGTGACCATAAATTGACATTTTTCCCAGTTCAAAACTAAATTTTTTTCTTCACATCTTTTCAGAACTTTAGAAATATTTTCCAAACAAGATTCAAAAGAAGTTCCAAAGACTAAAAAATCGTCCATAAATATTTCAATTCCTTTATCAATCAAATCACAAAATATTGATATCATACATCTTTGAAAAGTTGTAGGAGCATTACATAAATCGAAAGACATTCTTCTAAATGCAAATGTTCCATAAGGACTTGTAAATATTTTTTTCTCTTGGTCCTCAAGAGCGACAGGTAATTGATGATAACCAAAATATCCATCCAGAAAACAGAAATATGAGTGTCCAGCTAGTTTATCAAGCATTTCATCCACGAAAGGTAAAGGAAAATGATCCTTTCTAGTGGCGTCATTTAATTTTTGATAATCAATAAAAATTCACCATCCAGTAACTTGTCTTGTAGGAATTAGTTCATTTTATCATTGGCAATGACAATTACTCCTCCTTTCTTCGGAACACAATGAATAGGACTTACCCATTGGCTATCCGAAATAGGATAAATAATTCTAGCATCTAACCACTTTAAAATTTCTTTTTTAACAACCTCTTTAATGATAGGATTTAATCTTCTTTGAGATTCAATAGTCGGTTTTAAATCTTCTTCCATTAAAATTCTATGCATACAGATGGAAGGGCTTATTCCTCTTATATAAGCAATAGTCCAACTAAAAGCTTTCTTATAATTCTTTAACACTCCTATAAGTTTTTCTTCTTGATCTAAACTTAGTATAGAAGAAATAATAACAGGTAAAGTTAATGAATTTCCAAGAAAAGCATACTTTAAATGTGCAGGTAACCATTTTAATTCTAGTTCAAAGGCTTTTTTAATTGAGGGTAAAAGTATATCATTTTGAGTTATGTCCAAAATTTCTCAGTTATCTTTAATATAATGAGTTTCTTTAGATAATTCTTCTTCTTTTAGTTCTTCATTTTCATCAGTTAATAATTCAATTTTCTCTTCATAAATGACTTTACATCTTTCTTGATAATGTTTTTCAATTATATAATCAATAATATCCATTCGACAGCATTTTTCTTTATCAGGGTAATTTGTTGATTTAAGAACATTGAATTTAATCTCTTGATCATTAACTCTCACGATTAATTCTCCTTTTCGTACATCAATCATAGCTCCTCCAGTAGCTAGAAAAGGTCTCCCTAAAATAATTGGTATCTCTTTATCTTCTTCCATATCAAGTACAATGAAATCCACAGGAAAAATAAATTTATCCACTTTAGAAAGAACATCCTCTATAACTCCTTTAGGGTAGGTGATAGATCTATCAGCTAACTGTAGAGTTACAGTGGTGGGAGTAATCTCTCCTAAATTCAACCTTCAAAAAATAGAAAAGGGCATGAGATTAATACTTGCTCCTAAATCACATAAAGCTTTTCCACATAATATTTCTCCAATAGCACATGGTATAGTAAAACTTCCAGGATCTTTAAGTTTCTGAGGTAATTTCTTTTGAATTATTGCACTACATTCTTCACTTGATGCAACAGTTTCAAAAGCTTCAAATTTTCGTTTCTTACTTGAAATATCCTTCATAAATTTTGCATAAGTTGGCATTTGTTCCAAAGCTTCGGCAAAAGGTATGTTAATGGTAAGTTTCTTAAAAATTTCAAAGAACTTAGAAAATTGATGATCAAGCTTCTCCTATTTTAGTCTTTGAGGAAAAGGTGGTGGTGGTTTTTCAACTTCCACATTAATAGGAATAACAGTCTGATCTTGACTAGGAGAAGGAGTTTCTTTAGGTTTTTCATTCTCTTCAACCTCAATCTCATTTTCAATTTCACTCTGCATTCTTTCTCTTAATTCCTTTCCACTTCTAAGTTGCACAGCTTTAACATGTTCATGTTCTTTTCCAGTTTCTTTTGGATTGATTTCAACATTACTAGGAAGTGTTCCTGGAGGTCTATAATTAATTAAATTAGTAATTTGTCCCATTTAATTCTCAATATTACGAATAGCAGTGTTTTGATTTTGTAACTGATTACTTAGTTGTAAAATTATATATTCTATAGATAACTTTTTCTGTTGATTATTAAATCCAGGTGGTTTATAGTTTGAATTTACTTGATTGTTCCAATTTCCAGTTGGATGGGATTGATTATTACCCCATTGTTGTTGTGAATTATTCCAGTTAAAATTAGGGTGATTTTTCCATCCAGGATTATAATAATTGGAATAAGGGTTATTTTTTTCTAACAATAGCTTGTAAAGTTTCAATAGTTTGAGAATCTTCAATATTAGCAGAGTTGTTATGTGATATATTGATAGCAAAATTATTTAATTTCTTAGATATAGCAGCTACTTGTGAAGCTTAGATAGAAAAGGCTTGGTTATCATGAATACTTGCCATTCTTTTAGGATTAATCCTTTCAGAAGGCCTTTGAAAATTATTGTTAGCCATTTCTTCAATTAAAGTATAAGCTTCTTCAAATGATTTAGCCATTAAAGAACCTCCAGCAGCAGCATCAATAATTAAATTAAGTGATCCAATTAGTCCGTTATAAAATGTTTGAATAATTAACCAATCAGATAAATCATGATGAGGACATTTTCTTAATATTTCTTTAAATCTTTCCCGATCAAATTGACTAAATGAAGTAATATCATTTCTCAATTTAGCAGTTTTAGAAGGAGGAAAATATTTAGCAAGGAATTTTTGTGCCATTTCAGTCCATGTTTTAATAGAACCTGTTGCTAATGAGTTCAACCACATCTTTGCTTATCTCTTAAAGAAAAAGGAAAGAGTCTAAGTCTAATAGCATCATCAGAAACATTGTTATATTTAAAGGTAGCACAAAGTTCTAAAAAACTAGCAAGGTGTAAATTTGGATCCTCATTTGGTGTTCCCCCAAATTGATTATTTTGAACCATTTGAACAATAGACAGTTTAAGCTCAAAAGAATTAGCATCTACAGAAGGTATTTGACTACTACTATGAAGTTCATCAACTCTAGGGTTAGCATAATCCCTTAATGATTTGTAAACATTTTGTTCATTAATTTCAATTGGATTTTGTAAAATATTATGTAAATTAGCAATCTCTTGATATTTTTGAATTTGTTTTCCTTTTATAATTCTTCTAACAGTTCTTTCTAATTCAGAATCTAAAGGTAATAATTATTCAGATCCAGAACTACGCATAAAAAAGTAAATAAAATAACAAGAAATAAAATTGTTATTATTTTTGTTTTTGTTGTTTTTGTTTTTTTTTTGTATTTTTTTGAAAATTAAAGAAATAAATAAAATAAAGATATTTAAAATCTATAAATTTTGCCTCCAAGGCAACGGCGCCAAAAATTTGACTCTCGATCCGCAGCAATGCACCAAAATCTTGGTTTGCAATCGCCAAACAATGCAGTAATTTATGCTATCAAAAATATGTTATAGTCAATACTTTGACTCAAATAATAATAGCGGCTAGTGTATATAAATATAATTTTATTAAAAATATTTTTACACACTAGGTGTACTACGCAAGTATACGTATCGCTTCAAGTAATATAGAGCTTTAACTAAAGACTCTAGTATCAATCCCACGAGGAGGATTATAGTTTTTTTTTTAAATATTTTAATTTAATTTTTATGTATTTCTTTTAAAGTTAACAAGTTGATATTTAATTTACTAGATGCAGAAATAAAGCAGTGATAAAGTAACGATTGATGTAAATAATAATAAGCAAACAACTTTCTTCCTTTCAATTAATTGAAGACTTTTTAGATAATGTAATATTTGTGGAGAATATAAATTTACGGTATTGTGCCAAACAGAAGCATTCCTATTCTTTACCTTCGCTCGATAGTATAAAGAACATTGGCTAATCAATAGTGACCCTTTCCTTCTCTATAAACCAAATTACAAGAATTTAGCCTGTCACACTAAAAACTTATCAATTCTACGCCCATTAAATAATATCTTCCTATTTATTTGCACTTCACCTTGAATAACCTGCGCAAGGTCTTCGACTACCAAAGGATTCATGTGATATCTACTAGTTAAGAGTTCATCTCCTTCTAGGTCTCAAAACTCTTCAACGGAATTTAACAATTTAAATGGCCAATATAAATAGTAAATTAAGATCCGGTATTAATATCATCACAATGTTTAATATATATATATATATATATATATTACCACAAAAAAGTAATTTATTTAAATAAGGTGGTTTTATTACATCTGACATGAGGAATGGCTAATACATCCCCATGTAAAAGAGCTCTAAAAATAGAAAAGGAAGAGGATAAAAATTCAAAAGAAGAGCTTCGAGCTACAAATTATTCCCTTCTTAGAAGAAGCTCTCTTGCCAACCAATTTGCAGGTTGATTCCCCTCTCTATGTACATGACTCCATATAATAGTTAACTTTGAGGATAACTTGAGGATCATATTAACCCAAATAAGAATGTTCCAAGGAGCAAGCAACTTCATTCAACAATATTTGCACTAAAAGCAATGAATCCATCTCCATATGAATGAAATTTTGCTTATTAAGGAAGGCAGCTTTAAGACCCCAGTAAGTAGCAATTATTTCAGTTTCCAAGCTATTTGTGGCCATAATTGGAGCAGATAGAAACCAAATACAATTACCTTGATGATTCCTGCAAAGAGCCCCAATTCCAGCACCAATTGAAGAAAAACTACCATCAATATTTATTTTAACCCAAGGAGCCTTAGGGAGTCTCCAAATAACAAGCTTTACCTTGTTAATAATAGGAGTCTGTTGGGAATTCAGTATTTGTCTAGCCTTGTGAATATAAGTTAGACATTTCCTGGAAATATGCTGAACAGAACATTCCTTGCTATTAAAAAGGACATCATTTCTCTCCATCCAGAGAAACCAAAAAATGATAAAAGGGATATAATAATCAATTGAATTTTTCCAATCTTGCCAACAAGATTCAATGCTAACCCATGAAAAGAATTTAGAAGATAGCCCAAGATAACCCAAAACAGATTTCCATACATCTTGAACCACAAAGCATTTTATAAAAATGTGTGAAATGGATTCTTCATCAGAATGGCAGAAATGACAAATAGAAGGCCCACGAATTCCCTTGAGTTTTAAAATATCATCTCGTTGGAAGAAACTTTCTAAAAAGTCTCCAACAGAAAAAAGATATGGAAGGTGTTAACATTTTATTCCAAAGCTTCTTCCCCCAATCATTAGTAGGACAGGTATCCCTAAATAGGAATTTAGACAAACTTTGATTTGTGGGAATCTTTGAGACCAGTCTGTCTATTTTGGTTGAGTGGATAGGAATATTCAGAATCTTCTTTTGAGTTCGTTGAATCAACACAAATGCTAAGCTTATTGATATCCCATTCAGAATTGGTCCAATAATCTGCAACTTTCTGGATGGAATGATGAGCATTATGTTCCATCAATGAATCATTAAAGAACCATTTATCCTTCCAAAAATGAATTTTCCCATCCCCAAGCTCCCATACAAAAAGTTGTTCGACTTCATCTCTAACTTTCAGCAAATGCTTCCAGTTATTTGAATCTCCAATCTTCAACTGAACTTGAGAGGGATGAATATTATGGCAGTATTTCCCATGCAAAAACTTAGACCATAAGGAATTCTTTGCTCTAAAGTTAATCCAATGTTTGCAGTAAAAGGAAAAACTGATTTGTTGAAAACTTTTAAAACCCAATCCACCATCGGCAATAGGCTTGCAAACTTTATCCCAATTGGTCCAATGCATTTGTCTATGATGGCCTTCCCAAAGAAATTTATTAAAGATAATTGAGAGTAATTTACGTGTACTTTTCTTCATCTTGATCATTTGGAGGATATAGAGAGGATAAGTTGTTAAAATACTCTTAAGAAGAGTAATTCGACCACCATTTGACAAAAAAGAATTTGTCCAACATTGAATTTGGGCAGAAATTTTAGATACCACATCATCATAGTGGGATTGTTTAAGTCTACCTTTGATTAAAGGAAATCCCAAATACTTCAGAGGATATTTGGCTTCCTTAAAACCAGTGAAATCAGCTATCCACTTCTTAGCATTAACATTAAAGTTAGAACTGAGTAGAAAGTGACATTTGGATTTGTTAAAAGTCATACCAGAGACCTCTTCAAATTCAGCCAAAGTCTTCATTAAGCATCTTATAGAGTTCTTACTACCATTCCGAACACTATGACATCATCAGCAAAAGCAAGATGGGTAATCAGCTGAGTAGATCCGTGCTTGAAACTGGGTATAAGGATGTATGAGCTGAACATTATTAATGAGCTTAGAGAGGTAGTCGAATGCCAATATGAATATATAAGGAGAAAGGGGGTCTCCTTGTTTAATGCCTCTACCAGCTTGAAAAAACCCTTTGCTCTCACCATTAATGAGAATACTATAATGATTATTACTTAACCACCTTGAAATAAGTTCACAGCAATCAGAACTGAACCCTTTGGCAGAAAGCACTTTGAGAATAAAAGACCAACTTATTGTATCAAAAGCTTTAGAAAGATCCAATTTAAAGATCAGATTAGACCCCCTACAAGGCTTATCAATATCAGTGAGCAATTCCTGAGCCAATAAGATATTTTCACTAATACTTCTTCCTTTAACAAAGGCAGATTGATTATCCGAAATCAATCTATCCAGGAAAGGCTAAATTCTGGACACAAGAAGCTTGCTGATAATTTTTGAAAAAGTTAAAGTGATGCTAATAGGCCTGAAATCATGCCAACACTCCTTCTTTTTATCCTTTGGTATGAGAATAATAGAAGAGGATACAAAGTACTTAGGAAGGTCCATTCCCTGAAAAAAATACTTAACAGCCTCAATAACATCCAATCTAATAATTTGCCAAAATTTCTTGTAAAAATCAGGAGTAAATCCATCTGGTCCAGCTGTCTTGTTGCTATCCAAGGAATTGATAGCAGATAACATTTCATCTTCATTAGGTAATTTGGATAATTGGCACTCCCTAGCCAATTGTAAATCAGTTTGTATAAGGTTATTAGAGAAGACATCGGAACCGATATCTTGATAAGAGAAAAGAGTCCGAAAATAATTAACCGCATCATCCCCAATTTCCTGAGAAGTAGAAAGCCAGGAACCATTAATGGATTTAATTCTCAGAATAGTGTTAAGGGCTCTTCTATGTTTAATTATTGCATGGAAAAATTTTGAATTCCTATCTCCATGAAGTAAATGATTAGCTGATGCTTTCTGTTGAAGGAAGAGCTCTTCTTGTAATAAGGTTGAATGCAGAAAATCATTAGCTTCCAGCAGATCTTTATCTGTTTTCCTTCCATTTTCCACTTCAAGTTCAACCTGGGCCACCATAGTTTCAGCTTTTTGAATATTATAAGTAAGGTTCCCAAATTCAGTCCAATTCCAACTAATTAAAGCCTTAGCCACTGATTTATGAAGCTGCCATAACTTCAATAAAGGATTAGTAGCAGAATAATGAGTAGGGAGAATCCAATTATTCTTGACAACTTGATAACAAGTAGGATGAGAAGACCATACATTTAAATATCTGAAAGAATTTTGTTTTGTATTAGAAAAATGAGAGAATTGAACTAACAAGGAGCATGATCGAACCAAATCTAGCTAAATGCTTAACTTTAGAAAAGTTAAACATATCTAGCCAGAGTTGATTAGTAAAAATTCTGTCCAATCTTTCATAAATAGAGCCTCTTCTCCAAGTAAATGGAGAACCTTCAAAACCAATATCAAATAGGTTAGCAGCACTAACTTGATTAGTAAAATTTAGCATATCTTGAAGATTAGGGTTTCTTCCTCCTTTCTTCTCACTAGGATGTAAAATAGAATTAAAATCTCCTCCCACTATCCAACTCTCATCCATTTGTTGTCCAATAATCTTCAGTTGAGACCAAAGTTGAGATCTTCCAGCAATAGTAGAGGAAGCATAAACAAAAGTAGCAAAGCCTTTTAAATGATCAAGCTCAAAGTGCAAATGTAAGAATTGAGGATGATCAATAAGAATATCAATTCTCAACTCCTTTCTACTAAGAATCCAGATCTTATTAGTAGAATTAGAAACAAAAGAAAATCCAGGAAACTTCCTTAAAAATCTGTCAAAGTTCTTTTTCACCAAAGGTTCAAGAAGAACAATTACCCAAAATTTATGAACCCTGTTAAGACTAAGAATTCTGTTAAGGGAGCCAGGGTTAGCCACTCCCCTTACATTCCAGCATAAAAAGTTAATCATGGGTAGATTTACTTCCTCTAGTAAGCCTAGAAAAAGTAGCAGTAGTAGAAGGGATAATATTAGTCAAGGATAACTGCTTTAATTCTTTCTTCTTCTTAGATTTTTGCACCATCCAATCATCCTTCAATTCAGTATTAACACATTCAACGGATCCGAAGAAATAGTATTCATGTCTTGTGAAGAGTTTTGGAATATAGGGTAGTTGATGATAGTAGGTGAAACTTCCCTTTCTTGATAAAGAGATAAATCTGTTCTAATCACAGCATCATCCTCCTTCACTACTTCATTGAAAGAACCTTCTGAATTTAAATTACCACCTTCTTCTGGAATAGCTATAATTTGAGTATCCTCAACAATAATTCCAGGAACAACTGAATCCTGTTCTTTGGCTAACTCAATGTTAGCATTTGTAATAGTTAAATGAGAATCAGAATTGGGTGTACAATCAATAAGAGGGTTTTCAACGTAAGTAAAAGGATCAGAAACAACAGCAGAAACTGGATCAATAGGGTTATGTAAGGTTGCACAGTTATTCTGGGAAGATACATTAACCAATGTTTCAGCAGATTCCATAACAACAGTGAAATCTTTAGAAACATTTGGATTTGTTTTAACCACAGCAGGAATTTCATTTACTATATCAGGAATAAGAGTGACAGATGTTAGATTCTTCCCTCTTTTTACATCAGCTGCAGCCCCAGTCTTGAATTTAGATGGCATAAGATTTGGATGAACTCTATAACAAACTTCCTTAGTATGACCAAACATTTTACAATGATTGCAATAAAATGGTCTTTGTTACATTATAATAGATTGCCAATAACCATTATGTGGTGATCCCAACCAAATTTCATCAACATCTTGAAGAGTAATATCCCTTTCAACAAGGATTCTTGCCAAGGAAGGTCTTGACGGATTAAAGGTAGGCGGATCTAATTTAAGTGGCTTACCCAAAGCAGTACCAATTGCATAAAGAACTTGGTGATTAAAGAACTGCAATTTGAGATTAGGAATTTTAAACCAAACAGGAATAATAGGTGCTTCTTGATTAGAATCAAAATCAGGAGACCATTTCAAGATTTTCATGTAAATACCCTCCATCACAAGAAACTTCTTGGAAAATAGGTTAGCATAATCTTCCTTATTAGAAAGTTTAATCATAATATGCCTACCATCAAAAAGACCAACTTTCCAATTACCAATAAGCTTCAGATCTTCAAAACTTTTCCTAATTCTCTCCATTTTGGGATGTCCATATTGAAACTTCCCAACAAGTGTAAACTTATGCACATCAGCCAAGGAAGCCAATTCAAGCATCGAAAAAATCAAAGCGAGTTTCCCACCTTTCTTGATAATTGGTTTGATGAAGGAACATCCACCTTTACCTTGAACTGCATCATGATAGAGTTGAGGGAAGACAAGTTTATCAGTATTGTCAATTAAATTCGTGCCCACTACATCCACAAAGGTAGCCTTCCCAGGAAAATTTTGAACAGCCATCCAGAATAAACAAGAATCCAGAACCAAAACAGGAGAGAATGCCAAAAAACCAAGGAATTCAAAGGGATTGAATTCACCCGGGAAGAACAAGAAATCAAAGATGAACTTCAAGAACCCACCATAAATTCCGGAGCTTCTCTCTCATCCTCATGATCGTCTCTTTATTTATTTAACTCCCTAAATAAAGAAAATATATAAATATAAACATATATATATATATATATAGTTTTTAATTCTCCATTAAATTTTATATTATCTTATCTATCTTTTCATAATTGAAAGGAGAAAGTAAAGTACCTACTCAGAACACATTGAATTTAAATAAGAAAATATATAAATAAAACTTTGAATCAAAATACAAATACTTATCTCAAGTGTTTCTCCAACCGAACCTCTGAATCCTTCTGACTCCAAAGTAAATAGACTTTAAAAGCACTGACTCTTCAAATGCTCTCAATAAAAACTCTAAAATAAACTTACTAAATAATAAAAGAAACTATAAATATGGCCCTTAAAATATTTCTCTAATTTCTCTCTCTAAATGGAACTATGGGGCTAGGTGGTTTTTTGTTGGGTTGTGGATTTTTGGGCCTTTTTCTCTGAAGGAGTAGCCTCCTATTTATAGGTTTCAAGAGTTGCCTTGAGGTACCTCTTCAAAATGTGTCCATGTTCAAAGAATCTTCTAGAAGGTGTGTCTGGCACCTAGGCGCCGGATTCTGCGTCCAGTTCTTCGCACCTCTTCGCGATCCTAAACGTTTCCAAGCGTCCAAATAAAATGTATCACATGTCCTACAATCCAAGAATAACTAACAATCTTCTAGATGGTCCAATAAATGCTAACACCTTCAAAATAACCATCCAAAAGTCGTCAAAAATCTTACAGATTTCCGTATCGAAATGGCGCTTAAGCGCCATGCCAATTATTTTGACAATTTTGTATTTTGGCTCCATTTTTGCTCCTTTTTGCTCCTTTTTCATCTTTTTTTCCTTCTTGGACATTTTTGCATCACCTACATCCAAAACACAAAAATACCTTTCATTAAAGCATAATATCCTTAAAAATTTGTTAAAAATCATGGCATAAAAATAGGTATCTTTTTCATGGATCATTATATTGGTTACTACGAAATTCAAATTGCTCCTGAGGATTAAGAGAAAACTTCGTTTACCAGTCCTTATGGTACGTTTGCTTTTAGAAGAATGTCCTTTGGTTTATGTAATGCCCCGCTACATTTCAGAGATGTATGATAGCTATTTTTTGTTATTTAATTGAAAAAGAGATTGAAGTTTTTATGGATTACTTTTCAGTGTTCGGGATTTCGTTTGAATCAGGTTTAGAACATCTATCTAAAGTTCTAAAATGCCGTGAAGAAATTAATTTGGTCCTTAATTGGGAAAAATGCCAATTATGGTAGCAAGAAACTACATCAGATTTCAGAAAAAGGTTTAGAGGTAGATCCTGCAAAAATTCAAGTTATATCTAATTTATCTTGCCCAACCAATGTAAGGGTAGTTAGAAGTTTTTTAGGATATGCTGGATTCTACAGGCATTACACTAAAGACTTTTCAAAGACTACAAAACCTTTATGCCATTTACTGGAAAAGGATGCAATTTTTAATTTTGATGATGACTGTCGTAAAGCCTTTGAAACATTAAAAGAAAAATTAATCACTGCACCTGTAATAATTTCACCAAATTGAGGAAAACCTTTTAAATTAATGTGTGATGCCAGTGATTATGCTATTGGTGTTGTTTTAGGTCATAAATATGATAAAATTTTCAAAGTCATTTATTATGCTAGTAACAGTCTTAATGAAGCTCAAATTAATTATACCACTACTGAGAAAGAGATATTAGCTATAGTATTTGCCTTTGATAAATTTTGATCATATTTAATTGGAACTAAATGTGTTGTGCATACTGATCATTCTGCTATTAAATACTTAATGAAGAAAAATGATGCAAAGCCGAGACTGATAAGATGAATTCTTCTTTTGCAAGAATTTGATTTTAAGATAGTAGATAGGAAGGGTTCTGATAATCAAATTGCTGATCATTTGTCCAGGCTTGAAATTGAAAAATCTCTCTAGGATATTGAAGAAATTAATGAACATTTTCCTAATGAAGAACTATTCACTATTAAAGAATGGCATGTTCCGTGGATTGCAGACATAGTCAACTTTGTTGTTAATAATATTATACCCTATGGTTTGACATATCATGAAAAGAAGAAATTTATGTCTGATGCTAAGACTTATTTTTGGGATGACCCATTTTTATATAAATAAGGAAAGGATCTTATAATTCGAAGATGTGTACCTTTGGAAGAGACTTATGAAATTATTCAAAAATATCATGATTCTGATTATGGGGGACATTTTGGAAGTGATAAAACTGCATATAAAATATTACAATTAAGATTTTATTGGCCTACAATTTTTAAGGATGTGAATGTTTATATTAAAAATTCTGATAGGTGTCAGCGTGTAGACAATGTTTCTAAAAGAAATGAGACTCCCCTCAATTATATGTTGGAAGTTGAAATATTTGATGTTTGGGGACTAGATTTTATGGGACCATTTATACCATCTCTCGGAAATGTTTATATTTTGATAATAGTAGACTATGTTTCCAAATGGATTGAAGCTATTGCTTTACCTCGATGTGATGCTCAAAGTATTTCAAAGTTTTTAGAAAAGAATATGTTTTGCAGATTTGGAATACCAAGAGTAATCATAACTTATGGGGGAAGTCATTTTAGAAATGTGATTATTGGGAAGTTAGCAAAGAAATATCATATTAATCATTGCATTGCTACTACTTATCATCCGCAGACAAGTGGTTTGGTTGAATTATCCAAATGTGAAATTAAAAGAATATTGAAAAAATTTGTTAATCCAAATAGAAAGGATTGGTCAATTAAACTAGATTATGCTTTGTGGGTCTATAGGACTGCTTACAGAACATCTATAGGTATGTCCCCATATAGGCTGATTTTTGGAAAAGTTTGTCATTTACCTTTTGAACTTGAGCATAAAGCATATTGGGCTATTAAAGAGTTCAATTATAATTTGAAAGATGCTGCTGAAAAGAGATTATTGCAATTGAATGAGCTTTAAGAAACAAGGAATGAATCTTATGAAATTGCTAAGATTTATAAGGAAAAGATGAAGTTATGGCATGATCAGAAGATTCTTACCAAAAATCTTGTACCAGGACAACAAGTTTTGCTATATAATGCTAGATTGAGAATATTTTCTGGAAAACATAAGTCCAGGTGGATGGGTCCATTTATTGTGATAAAAGTTTATTCTTATGGAGCTGTAGATATTGAAGATCCTAAGACTGAAAAAATATTTAAAGGTAACGGACATAGACTAAAACCATATTTTTCGATCAATAAATCTAAATCGATGAGAATTTGATGTTGGGTCACTCGTAATGAGTTCGGGTATGTCAGTCGAAGACGTTAAAACAAGCGCTTTGTGGGAGGCAACCCATATTTATCGGTGTGCTTTGCTTTATGTTTGTTTAGTGTGTTTTGTTTTCTTTGTTTTGTTTGTTTTTATGTTTTTAGTGATAGTAATTTGGAGCTTTTAAACTTAAGTAGAGTTTATTTGACCTTAATTGATGATTTAGAGAAGTCAGAATGAAAATTTGGACACTTAGCAGACCTATGCTAAATTGTGCACTGGTGGCTAAGCGCTGACTAGTTGGCGCTTAGGCACTGCAGTTATAAAAAATGTGAAAAATGTGGATCTAGAAGCGTAGATCGTGGGGGAGAGGTTTTGGGAGTTATTTTGGAGTTTCTAAACGTCTTGGGGCAGATTTAGCACTTCCCAAGTCTATAAAAAGGACCTGACTTAAGAGAAACACTTGTCCCAAGTCCTATTTTTATTTTTGAAGTCTTAAGAAGAGAATTTTGAGTGCATCATGTCTTCCTGGAAGAATGAGATGAAGAAGAAGCAAGATTCTGACATAAGTAAATTCATTAGTGATAGTGCTAAAGAGTAATTTAATGGATATCTCACTGTTAGTATTCAGAGTATTGCAGAAATGATTGCATAAATTGAAGCCCGAGTGACTTCAATGGAAGCAAAAATCAATGATACTAACTGACATTTGGAACACATGGAATGGCAACTCTAGAAGCAATTCAATCATTTAAGGTATGTGGAAGAAATAGATAAGGCGATGTTTGTGAAGAACAAATGGATTGAAGAAGATGATGTAAGAATGAACAATTATCACCCGTTCTATCAAATATACATTCTAGAAGGGTCAAATGAGAATAATAGTGGTCCAAGATATATTCCGCCTAATGGAGAATGGAATTAAGAGTGTTTTGTTTGTTTAATGTTCTTATGTGTTATGATTAGTGTCCTTGCGAATTCATGTTTTGTGTGTTTAGTATTTTTATTTAAATATTAACTAAGCCTGATGATGTGATGGTTACATCCTAGAAATGTATACTTATTAGTTTGAGATTAATGTCTCTTGTATTTAGAGAATTTCATCCTTTATGTTTGGATTGAAATTCTAGTATTTTATTAAGTGTTATGTTTGTTTTAATATAAGTTTGCGTTTTTGTGAAATTTGTGTAGAATCAATGGTTATTAAAATTTGATTTGGAGTTTTGGAAGAATTGTGGGGAGAAATAATTATTTTGGAATAATTAAGGGTGATTAACCAAGTGATTAAGGCTTAAGCGCCAGATTTTGTGGCTAAGCGCCGAGAGTTCGCGCTTAGGCGCCAGTTCATGAAAACTGGTTCCCAAAAGTTAAAAAACCGAAAATTACCATTTTCAACCACCCCATCATCTTGAACCTTCGGTTTACCGCGAAAGAGGAGCCTAGGCATCATATTGTGGATCATTTAAGAGCCGATCTCAACAAATTTTTAGATTTAGATTCCTTGAGGTAAGAGCACTACTCCTAAGTAAAATTTTTTATTTTCAACATGTATTTTAAGTACATTATGGAAAATCTTAAAATCACTATTCATGGTCAAAATTTGAGGAAAAACTTGAGAAATAGCTTTGATTTAGTGAGAATATTTTTTCGAAGATAATTTAGCAAGTTTAGTTTGATTTTGGAATTTATGGTGAATATTTTGTGAATTTTTAGAGATGGCTCCAAAGTCAAAGCATGCACGAGAAAAGATGAAGTTTGATTCTGACAAATTTGTTAGTATGAGGGCTGAGGAATGATACGTCGATGCATTGCAGTCACGTAAGTTGATTCCTGAGCATGTGTTTAGTAAGCCAGGAGAGGTGATTGAAGGTATGATTGCTAGAAGAAACTGGAAGACTTACTGTTGCTTCTCCGTTGTTGCTTTTGTTTATGTAGTTAGAGAATTTTATGCAAATTTGCCTACTGTAGAAGAGAATCAAGTGATGGTTAGGAGGCATGAGGTTAACTTTTCTTCTTGGGCAATCAATACTTTTTATAGACGACCTCCTAACATGTTGTGTTTTTATTCTAACTATCATCCTTCGGAAGGGGAATTAGATGAGATCATGGAATTTCTGACTAATGGAAGAGGATTATGGAAGATAACAAATGATAGAAGAGTGAACTTTCCTGCTTCCAAATTGAATGACATTTCTAAGGCATGGCATTATTTTATCTCATCTAAGTTGTTACCTTTGAGTCATACTAGTGAAGTAACGAGAGAAAGTGTTGTGTTGAACCATTGTATTCAGCAAGGGAAGCCTATTGACATTGGAGGTATAATTTTTTATTATGTTTTGAACTGTGCTAGATCAACCACGACCGCAGTGTATGGGATTTCCTTCCTTGATTCATTCACTATGTGAACGATCCGGAGTGAAGTTTGATACCTCGGAAGAGGTACTTCAGCCATCGAGACCAATTACCGATGTAAACGTTGGTGCTTACATCGTACATTCGTAGTTTGGTTGGAGAGGAGGATTTGGTAGGGCTTCTACTGCTTCTACTTCTGCTACATCTACTTCTCGTGCTACTACTTCACATGCTTCCTCATCTACTGATTCACAGACTGGTTTATTAAGAAAAATTTTGGAAAAAGTGAGTCTTACTCGAGAGCATATGAAAGATATGAATGTTAAGCTGGATAATGTGGAGAGATATATTATAAAACATGATGAATATGAAGAGAGTTATCAGCAATATTTGGATAGACTGATTAAAGGTGATCAGAGTGCTGAGATGTCATCTCATCCATTCTACATACCTTATGTGCCATCCAGAGATTGGAACGAGCAAGATAATGATGATGAGGATGAAGAGTAGATGTATGTTGTTTGTTTTAGTTATAGTGTTTTTATACTGTGTTATTGCGTACTTTATCTAGTGTTTTTTTTATGATTGTGTTGTGATGTGAACCTTGATAGTATGCAGATTGTAGTTGTACTATTTATCTATTATGCATATTCATGTATTGTTGTTGTTTTAATGTGGATTTATATGTTGCTTTGTGAGAGTGTGTAATAGTAAATATTTTTATGTGTATGTTATGTCAGAGTTTTTAATAGTGTGTACCTTAATTCAAAAACTGTTAGGAGATTATAAACCAGTATTAGGAACTTCTACTTAGGAAATTATATGTTTAAAATTTTTTCAAATTCCACTATCATTTGTTATCTGTATCAGTGTGTTATTTTAGTTGGTGTGTATTTTCTTTGAAAACCTCCACTACTGTAGAAGTCTTCTGAAATTTTTACTTTTCTTATTATATATATATATATATATATTGTTTTGAAAAAACTAAATTTGATTTCATTTTACTCCTGTTATTTAAATTGTTATACTTGCATATTAGAATATTAAAAATTCCTGCAAGCATGATATGTCAGTTTTATTTCTCACCCATATATTATTTCTTATGCTTAAATGTTTTATCTTAATTAAAAAATTAAAGTTTGGTGGGATTTTAAAAATCAAATATTTTCAAAAACCTAAAATTTTATTTGATTCTCAAGAATACTTAAAAATAAATCTTATTTTTGATCGAGAACAATTATGTACATGAAGTTATATTAGGGGAACAAAATTTTGAATATAGAAATGAATAAAAGAATTTAATTAAAATTTATAGTAATCATGAAAAACTTAAAGTTAAAATTTTCTTAATGAAGAAGTGTTAAATAAAGTTAAACTATCATTAGTAAGTAGTTTTGTATTTTTGGATAAATAGAAGATTTGACTTTTATTCTTCAAAGCTTAAATTTCTTTTATTGAAAAGTAATTTTCAGATACTATTATTATGATTTTTAAGTGAAAGACATAAATCTTATCTTTATTTTAAATGGAAGGATGGAATTCCAAATCATTAAAGGTCTATCTAGATATAGTAATCCTTGCCTTATTTATAAAAAAAAATAGAGAAAAAGAAAATAAAAAATGAAAAATAGTATATGAAAAGGGAGGAGAAGCTTAAGGATTTAAGGGCCTAATCAAAAATTGGTTTCATACCTAAAGTTTAAGATATAAGTTCAGAGAAAATCTAAAACTTAAGGTTATAATATAGTAAGTAAAATTATTTTTCAAATAAAAATTTTTAAGTGAGAAAAATAAATGTTTGAATGATATATTATGAAGAATCTACAAATATTTTTGAAATAGATAGAGACTTATATTTGTCATTTTTCTTTAGTTAAGAACTTTCTAATCTTTAAGTTGGTTTTAATTACTAATTTTTTTTCTAAATTGGACTATTCCCAAAATTTTGTTATCTTCCTAAGGAACTCATTACATAATTTGCATGTTAAAATATTCTATGAGATTAACTGTCACTTGAGGACAAGTAACATTTTAAATTTGGGGGATTTTGATACACCTAAATTATATAGCATCTTTATGCACATTTTTTACCTATTTTTAATGATATTGCACTTTAAAAGAAAGTATTTTGTGTTTTTCTTGCAGGTATGACTAAAACAGATGGTCATGATGAAAGGAACAAAATTAGATCAAATTTGGAGCAAAAAATAATGAAAAAATAAAATTTTGGCACTGGCGGCTAAGCGTCGCTGGGCCGACGCTTAACCGCCACAGTTAAAATTCGGAATCTTCATGTATTTGGCACCAATTTCAAAGGGGATGAGATGCAACTCTTGGTGGTAACTACCATAACTTCCTTTGGGCGGCAAGTTTTAATGAAGGGGTGTGTTCCTTGGTAGATACATTGAATCTGGACACATTTTGAAAAGATACCAAGGCACCTTTTGGTTTACTATTTAAAGAGAGTCTTAGGAAAAATTAGGAGAGGCTTTAGGAGGCTCTTCCACTGCATTTTGAAGGGTACTTCCACTATTCTTCCACTGCATTTTAAGAGTTTTTATTAAGAGTAGGAGTAGAGAGTAGAAAGGAGAAAAGGGTCGGAGTGAAGTCTTCTTCTTCCCACTTCTTTTATTTCTTTTAGTTTAGTTTTTATTGAAGTCTGAAGTCTGTATTTTGAGTCATCGGAGTTGGGAGACTTGCTCTGAGGAGTATTTTGGCGAAGAGTCAAAGATTCAGAGGAACTTCCTTAGTCTTGTGAAGAGGATTTTCAGATAAGTGTTTACCTTTAATATTTTTATTAATACTTTCTTTCGTTTGTTATTTTTCTTATTGTTTTAAATTTCAAATCAATGTGATTTTGTATTTTCCTAAAGCATTCTAAGTACTTTACTTTATCTTTTTCTTTCTTAACTAGAGAAGTAATTAATTTAAAAAGAATTGTTGTGGAAAGTATAAGTGTTTAAAAGTTGGAAGAAGTTATGAAGATTGATTCAGAAAACTTTGTTTACTTCTTAATTTGGCCTGTTAAGTTGTAGAATTTCTTCAACGGTATTGTCTCATCAAAGTTAGTAAGAATCACATGCAATTATATGGGTGAGAATTGTAGTCCATATAATTAAATGTAATATTAGAAGATATTTTTATGAAAGGGAGTAAAATTAGAGGATTTTACAGTGACAGCCTAAAACCCCCTAATTTGGTTTTAAATTTTGAGTTTTGTTATGAGAAGTTAGCCCCTAGGTGGTGGGAATCGAGGGAACTCTAGAGTGAGAGACTGGTATCTTCCCTGCCTAACCATGTTCAAAATAATAAAAAATTTCAAATTAACCTATGTTCTTTATAGAACCAAGTAAGGGTAAAGAACACATTTGCTTCTATCTGTCACAACAAATTTAAATACTCCCACAACAGTACTTTAAGAATTATTACTTACTCAAAAATGGAAAGAAAAAGATATTCTAGTTAATAGTATTTTACATCCAGTGTTATTAGTTATAATAATTTTAATTTCATTTCTTAACATTTTATTAAGGAAATTTTAAAAGATAAATCAAATTTCAAAACTTATTAAAATCAAGACATAATTTTTCAAAAATAATTAAAGAAAGTAAAAAGATAATTTTCTGATTTCTTTAAAAAATTTTCATATTTTCCCTGTGGGTTCGATTTCTTGGGACTTAATCAGAAAGTCTTATATTACTTGATAAACAATACGTATACTTACGTAGTATCCCATATTATAAAATCGTAAGTTTCATATCTAAATCATCAGCGCATTTACCGAACGGTACCAAGTTTTTGGCGTTGTTACATTTATCAGGATCATCAGCCAAGCCAAAAGAAGGCAATAAAAAGCTTCCAAACTTCATGTGAAACAAGGAAAACACTAATGTTTGATATATATATATATATATATATATACTGATTTTTTAGGGAGGTTTCTTGAGGAGATTTTCTAATCTCCTCAGGTTTTTCTGTTCTTCTACTATTTTGTTCTTGAATTTGCTTGTGTTCCATTGATTTGAAGGTTCTTGTTGAGGTTTTCTTCTTCCCGGGCATTTGTTTTTCGGATCCTGGATCTGCTTTTCTCTTATTCTGGGTTCTTGATTTTCCTTTCCTGGTTTTCTTTGCTTCACTATTTTTTCTCTGGTGATTCTTGATTCCTGATGGCTGATTTGCATACTAGCAAAGCTACTTTTCTTGAAGTTGCTGGTAAGGGTATCTCTGAACAGCAAGACAAACTAACCTTCCCTAAATCATATCATGACACGGTACGTCAGGAAAGGTGCCTGTCAATTCATCATACAAGTGGTTAAGAAGGGTGGAAAGCCTGCTCTTATTTTCTCTGATTCAGAATTATCATCTTTGGTAGATGTTCATAAATTCACATTAATTGGTAAATTTCAATATGGTCATCCAAAAATGGATAACATTAGAAGGATTTTTGAAGGGCTGAAATTGGTAGGGAATTGGAAGGTTGGTTTATTTGATGGTAGGCACATTATGATTCATCTTTCAAAAGAAGAAGATTATGCTAATCTTTTTTCCAGGAAATTTATTATGATTGAAGAAAGATATATGATGATCTTGAAATGGTCCCCTAACTTTGATCCAAATCAAGAAGCTTCTATTAGTGCTATTTGGTATAGACTTCCCAACTTGAAATTTCATTTTTTCAATCATCAAGTTATTTATGCTATAGGGACTGCTATAGGGAGAACTTTAAAATTGGATATGTCCACATTCAATCTTTCTAGGCCATCCTTAGCCAGAATTCTGGTGGAAGAAGACATCACTCTCCCTGAAATTGATGAAATTTGGCTGGGTTCTCCTCATAATGGCTATTGGCAACCCATAGTTGTGGAACAAAAACCTACTTATTGTTATCATTGTAGAATGTTTGGACATTCTAAAGAAGGCTATTATAGATTTAAACCTGACCTTAAACCTGTTAAAAATGTTAAAACCTCTATATTGGCTAAGGATGGTTCATTGCCTGAAGGGTCATTAGCAGCTGGAGGTCTGATTGCACAAATTACGGCCAATAACAGATCTGATGGGATTATTGATACTGTTGGTGCCACAGATTCTGGTATTGAAATTGCTGATGTTACTCAAGATCCTATTCACATTCAGAAATTTAATCCTGAATCTTCTATAATGGTTGAAAGTTCTATTATTAATTCCACAGCTTCTGGAAATCCTTCAATTATTTTACCGGCTGCTGTTCCTTCGAAATTGCCTGATGTTTTACCTACAGTTATTGAAAGAGTTGTTAATTCTGAAAATGGTCTAATAAATACTGCTCCCATTCCACAAATCAATTCTGATACTACTTTGATTACTGAGTCTCAGGAATTAGATTCTACTTTAGCCAATGAAGTAATTTTAGTTCCAGCTGTTAATGCTGATATTAATCTTTATTTATCCAAAGAAGTATTACCAGCTGCTATGCAATATCCAGTATTTAATATTAAGCCATAGGAGATTCCTGATATTAATACTAATATGGCTATTATTAATAGTGAGATTAATGAGGATTGGGTTGTGAAAAGAAGCAAGAAGAAAAAGTCAGTTGATCATCTATCTGCTGAGAACATTATTCCATCCAGTCCTACTGCATCTTCCTTTTCTAGATTGACTAGGGGAGGTAGATCTATTCATCATGCTTAATTTTCTCTGTTGGAATATTAGGGGAGTGGCAAACCCTGGCTCCCTTAATAGATTATTAAGAATTAACAGGGTTCATAAATGCTGGGTGGTGGTTCTTCTTGAGCCAATGGTTAAATCTAACTTAGACAGATTTATTAGAAAGTTCCCTGGATATAATCTTGTATTTAATTCTTCCAATAAAATTTGGGTTTTTTATAGGAAAGAATTAAAGATGGATATACTTGTGGATCATTCTCAGTTTTTACATGTTCATTTTGAGATTGACTCTTTTAAAGGATATGCTTCTTTTGTTTATGCTGCTTCATCTAAAGTGGATAGAGAAGTTCTTTGGTCCCATTTGCATGAGATTGGTCAAACCATTAATGAGGGCTGGATGGTTGGAGGCGATTTCAACTGCATTTCTCATCCTAGTGAGAAGAAGGGAGGAAGAAATCCTAATCTTAATGATTTGCTGGTTTTTTCTGATTACATCAAAAATGCTGGACTGTTTGACATTGGATTTGAAGGTTCACCTTTTACTTGGAGGAGGGGAAGCATTTATGAAAGATTGGACAGAGTTCTAGTTAACAAGCTTTAGCTTGATTTTTTTCCTATTTCTAAAGTTCAGGATCTTGCTAGATTGGGGTCTGATCATACTCCTCTTCTTATTAAACTTGTTGTGGCCAATGTTGTTCATAAAACCTGTTTCAGATATTTGAATGTATGGTCTTCCCATCCTAATTGCAGGAAGGTAATTGAGTCTAATTGGATTGTTTCAAAGGATTTCTTAAATACAAATCCTCTTATTCAGCTTTGGCAGATTCAGAAAAAACTTTCTAAGGTTTTAACTAATTGGAATTGGAGTTTTTTTGGTAATATTAACTCCAATATAAAGAATGCTGAAGAGTTGGTTTCCAAAACTGAAAGAGATGTTGAAAATGGCTCTTGTTCAGATCATGAATTATTATTATCAAATGAAAAATTAAACACTGCCATTCTTCAGGAGGAATTGTTTCTTCAACAGAAAGCTTCAGCTAATCACTTTCTACATGGTGATAGAAATTCTAAGTTTTTCCATGCTGTGATCAAATATAGAAGATCTCTTAATTCGATTTTAAAAATTAAATCTGCTACTAAAGGATGGCTTTATGATTCCCAAGACATAGCTGATGATGCTATTTTATATTTTCAGAATCTTTTTTCTTTCCATCCAGTTAATTCTTCAGCTTTTTCTGCTCAGTTATTGAAATCTGGAATGTTTAAAGGAAGTGCTGATACTTTAACTATTCCTCCTACTGAAAATGATGTTTTTTCTGTTATTGATTCTTTGGATAGCAATAAAACAGCTGGGCCAGATGGTTATTCTTCTGATTTCTATAAAAAGTTTTGGTCTGTTATTAAGAATGAGGTGGTGGCTGCTATCCAAGCTTTTTTTCAAGGTTCTAATCTGCCTAAATACTTTGCATCCTCTACTATCATTCTTATTCCTAAAGATAAATTTAAAAACTGCTGGAAGGATTTTAGACCCATAAGCATTACTTCTACTTTCTCCAAGATCATTAGTAAGATTCTAGTGGACAGGTTGCAACCTATTCTATTGGAATTAATTTCTGAAAACCTATCTGCTTTTATCAAAGGGAGATGTATTAGTGATAATATTCTTCTTGCACAGGAGCTTCTTGCTGATATTGATAAGCCTTGTAAGGGTTCTAATATTATTCTTAAGCTGGATCTTTCTAAGGCTTTTGATTCAATCAATTGGTCCTTCATTCTTGATGTCTTAACTGCTAGAGGTTTCCAATCTGATTTTAGTAACTTAATCTCTAGATGGCTGGAGAATAATTTTTATAGTGTTTTGATTAATGGAAGCCCTCATGGATTTTTCCAAGCTGGTAGGGGGATTAAACAAGGAGATCCCTTATCCCCTTATATATTTATTTTGGCTTTTGATTACCTGTCTAAGTTATTAAATCAAGTTCATATGGATAATCCCTATGTCCAATTTCAGCATAGATCAAATATTTTGGTTAGTCATCTGGCTTATGCAGATGATGTTATTGTTTTTTGTAATGGGAGCAAGCAATTAATTAAATGTATTATGAGAACTCTGTCCAGTTTTGAAGCAGTTTCTGGAATGGACTTCAATAAAGCCAAATGTTCTTTCCTTGCAAGCTCATTGATGAAGGGTCATATGAAACATTGGATATCTGATTATACTTGATTTAAAGAAGCAAATTATCCTCTTGTTTATTTAGGCTTTCCTTTGTCTAAAGGAAGAAGAAGATTGTCTCATTTTGATGATGTGGTTACCAATGTTTGTTCTAAAATTCAATGTTGGACTAATTCCTTTCTTTCTAATGGTGGTAGAATCACTCTTTTGAAGAGCATTTTAACTACTTTCCCTTTATATATTATCCAAATGGTTAATATGAAGAGAAGCTCTCAAAAATTGCTATCAATTATTTTCAACAAATTTTTATGGGAAGGACAACATAAACAATTGCATTGGTCAAATTGGGATAAATTGTGTAAACCTCTTGGTTGTGGAGGTCTTGGATTTAAAAGTTTTCAACATCTTAGCTTCTCTTATTATTGTAAGCAACAACAACAACAAAGCCTTAATCCCACTAAGTGGGGTCGGCTACATGAATCCTTTTTCTCCATTGCGTCCTATTTAGTGTCAAATTTTCGTTTAATTCTAATAGATTAAGATCATTTTTTATGCAATAAGCCCAAGTTTTCCTAGGTCTGCCTCTGCCTTTCTTAACATAAGTTGTATTTAAAACATCTACTCTCCTAATCGGATCATCAGGTGGTCGACGTAATGTGACCAAACCATCTAAGGCGACTATCTCTAATTTTATCCGACACTGGTGCAACTCCAACCCTATTACGGATATATTCATTTCGCATTTTGTCTCTAAGTGTAAAGCCACTCATCCATCTAATCATTCTCATCTCGGCAACACTTAACTTAACATTATGCTTCTCTTTTAAAGGCCAACATTCAGCACCATAGAGCATTGAAGGTCTCACCACCATCTTATAAAATTTTCCTTTCGGCCTAAGCGGTACTTTTCTATCACACAATAGGCCGGACGCATTCCTCCACTTCAACCAACCAACCCGAATTCTACTATTAACATCCCCATCTATATCACCATCGCTTTGAACAATGGACCCAAGATATCTAAATCGTTCACACCTTTTAATAATTTGATCACCCAAAGTTACACTTCTGTCACTAGACCTACTATTACTAAAATTACATTCCATGTATTCAGCTTTAGTTCTACTCAAACGAAGACCTTTAGACTCCAATGTAGACCTCCATAATTCAAAAATTTCCTGAGCTTTTCTCTTGTCTTATCCACGAGAAGGGTATCATCAGCAAAAAGCATACACCAAGGTATATCCTCATGTAAATGTCTAGTAAGATGATCGATAACTGAAGCAACAAGATATGGGCTTAAAGCCGATCCTTGATGTAAACCAACGTAAATAGTAAAATACTTAGTCAATCCTCCTTCAGCTCGAACACATGTAACGACTCTAGCATACATATCTTTAATGACTTGAATATAAGTCATATCAACACCTTTCTTCTCAAGGACTCTCCAAAGAACATCTCTAGGAACCTTATCGTAAGCTTTTTTCTAAATCAATAAAAATCAAATGTAGATCCTCCTTATTATCTCTGTACTTCTCCATCAAACCTCTTAATAAATGTATAGCTTCCATGGTAGACTCGCCCGGCATAAATCCAAATTGATTATGAGAAATCTTCGTAATACGTCTTAACCTATGTTCAATTACCCTCTCCCATAACTTTAAAGTATGACACATCAATTTAATTCCTCTATAATTTGCACACTCTTGTGCATCTCCTTTATTCTTAAAAATGGGGACCAAAATACTCTTTCTCCACTCCTCGGGCATCTTTTTTGTTTTTAAAATAATATTAAAAAGTTTAGTAAGCCAGAAACCCCCAAATCACCTAAACATTTCCACACTTCAATTGGGATATCATCAGGTCCTACGGACTTTCCCCCCTTGGTTTTCTTTAAAGCCTCATCAACTTCTTTTTTACTAATGCGACGGTAAAAGTGAAAAGTTTTATTATTATTAACGATATTAAGATCACTAAGGTCGATCGTACTTTCAGCATCATTAAAAAGTTTATCAAAATAACTCACCCACCTATGTTGAATATCTTTTTCTAAGAAAAGCACTTTTTGATTTTCATCTTTAATACACTTTACTTGAGTTAAATCTTTACTTTTCTTTTCTCTTTGTTTGGCTAGTTTATACATATATTTTTCACCTTCCTTAGTATCTAACATGTTATAAAGATCACTAAAAGCAGAATTTTTAGCGTCACAGATTATACTTTTACACTCCCTGCGGGCCATTTTATATTTTTCCCAATTCTCTACGCTTTTACATTTAAACCAACTTTTATAACATAACTTCTTATATTTTATCTTTTCTTGCACATTATTATTCCACCACCAACTATTTTTATTTATAGAAACTTTTTCTTTTGATTCTCCAAGTACATCTTTAGCCACTTGTTTAATAGTATTAGTTAATTTTTCCCACATAACATTCGCGTCTTCATGAGCATCCCAAATATTTAAATCTTGAATTTTACTCATAAAAATAATTTTATTTGTGTCTTTTAGGTGCCCCCATCTTATTCTACGATGTTGAATCCTAATATTCTTTATTTTACAACTCTTCATCTTAAAATCTAGAACTAATAATCGATGTTGGGTACTTAATTGCTCACTTGGAATGACCTTACAATCCTTACAATCTCGACGATCTCTTCTTCTCATAAGAAAATAATCAATTTGTGTTTTATTAGATCCATTCTTATAAGTAATAAGATGCTCATCTCTTTTCTTGAATAAAGTATTAGTAATAATCATATCATACGCTAAAGCAAAATCTAAAATGGCTCTACCTTCTTCATTAATCGCTCCATAACCGTAGCCACCATGAATATTTCGAAATCTTCTACCACTCTACCGACATGTCCATTTAAATCTCCTCCAATAAAAATTTTTTCTTCAAGGGGTATCAAGTGTATTAAGTCTTCTAAATCATTCCAGAATTTATCTTTAGAGTCTATATCTAAACCAACTCGAGGAGCATAAACACTTATAATATTAAAAATCTTGGTATCAATAATAATCTTAAGTGCTATAATTCTATCTCCAACTCTATTAATTTTAACAACATTATCTTTCAAACTTTTATCTATAATTATACCTACACCATTTCTAGTACGACTCTTACCAGAATACCATAGTTTAAAACCTAAGTTATCAATTTCCTTAGCTTTTTCTCCAACCCATTTAGTTTCTTGAATACATAAGATATTTATCTTTTTATGAATTATAATATCAACTAATTTCATTAATTTACCATTGAGAGTACCTATATTCCAAGATCCTATCATAATATTAGTATCATGGACTAACTTCTTTACCCGCATTCGTCCGTGATGTGGAAACACTTTCTTACTTGACACTACACCCGGGCGCCGGTGTAGCGGCCCTTGCACACTTTCCACTGTATTCAGGCCATACAGCGCGTCGCTTCCAGGGGACGCCCTAGCACTTACACAATGATCAAAAGGATTCATGTCATGATTTTTTTTTTCGACAAGTTTTACGCTGGCTGTCGACTACCTAACGCAACCCTCCACTTTTCACATCCGGGCTTGGGACCGGCAACGGGTTAAATTTAGATCAAAGACTTCTCTTTGGTCTCTTTTTCCTCATGGTAAATATTGCAAAATATTACATCCTTCTCAGGTTCAAGCTAAAATGGGTGATTCTAAAAACTGGAAAAGGCTTTTAAAGGTAAGAGAATTTGCTGAAAATCTTTTTATTTGCGATATTGGTGATGGCCAAGTAGATTTTTGGCTTGACAAATGGTTATTTAATGACTATCTAAATAAACAAGGATTAGATTCTTCCATTCATAAAATATCTGATTTCTGGACCAATTTCAAATGGGATGAGGAGAAATTGAAAGATGCTATTCATACAGATTTGGTTAACAGAATTATGTCTATTTCTATACGTACCCAATAACAAGGATAAATTGATTACCAAGAATCCATCTACACAAAGTCTTTCCAAGTTCATCTATCTCACTAGCAATAATTGGACATATAATGATTGGGACAAGCTACTTTGGAAAAAGTTTATAACTCCTTCTATGTCATTTTTCTGCTGGAAACTCTTTAGGAGTATTTTACCAACAGATGATATTCTGATGTTAAAGGGAATTCGGAGGCCTTCTATGTGTCCTTTTTGTCGCTCAAATGAAGAATCTATCAATCACTTATTTCTCAGTTGTAATGCTATTCAGGAGGTATGGAAGAATGTTCTTAAACATAAGTGATTGCTTCACGTATATTGCGGATGGGTTAAAATTTTTTATTGTCAGCGTGATTGGAAGAAGACATCAGATTTCTTTATTCCCTTGGTTATTTTTTGGTTTACTTGGATGGCTAGGAATGAGATTATCCATAACAATATGGTTTTTTCAGCCAAGGAAATCATTAAACATTGCCTGAATTATCTTCATAAGATAACAGCTTTATTGAATTTTAATGATAAGCCTTCTTGTGCAAAAGCTCAATTGATCATTTGGAGAACTCCTAAATTCCCATGGGTTAAAATAAATACTGATGGAAGTTTTAAACCTTCCAATGTTGGTATTTGTTCCAAAGCTGGTATTGGTGCTCTTTGTAGAAATCATATGGGTATTTGCTTATCGATTATCTCTACCCCTATTGCTGCCATTAATGCTCTTGAATCTGAAGCTATAGCTGTTTTCTGGAGTTTAAAGACAGCCATTATGAATCATCAAAGTCTAATTCATGTGGAGATGGATTCCTTATTACTACTGAATATTCTTCTACATAAATCATCTACTCCTTGGTATCTTCAAGTTTGGATCAATAAAATTTCTTTATTGGTTGCTAATATATCTATTTATTGGAGTCACATTCATAGAGAGGGAAATCAGCCAGCTAATTGGCTTGCTACTAGAGCCAGTTCTTCTGATGATATTTTATGCATTCCTTTTTCTTCATTGGAACCTAACTCTCCTATCTTTAGGGAGTTTAGAATTCTATTATATGGGGACCTACTTTCTTTTCCTCATATCAGATGTACTAGACTCTCTTGATTAATATATTTTTACTTTGCTGGAATATATATATATATATATATATATAAGAATGTTGTCTTCTGTCGAGAGAGAAGCTCTGCTAGGGTTCCATGGAGACTGCTGACGGCGGACTGAGTTTGGTTTGTACTCAGGTAGGTAGTGGCTGCTGTTGGTGGTGGTGGAAGTGTGGTGGTGGGACTTGCTGGTGGCTTACTGTGAAGACTGTCCTTTCCCGGGCTTTTTTCGTTTCATTTTTACTGTTTCATTGGTTTGAATCCTAGTGTTCTTTTCACTGTTGTGGTGACTTCTACTGGCTTTGTTTCTGGGTCTCTTGTCCTTCTGTTGTTTGGGAGTGTTATTGAAGAATTTTTTATGGTTCTGGGTTCCTCCCTGGAGGTTTGGTTTTCCTCTCCGATTGGGGTGGTGGAGCTCTGGTTTCTTCCCCGGGATTTTCCATGTCCATTCTTATTAATCTGGATACCCAGATTGCCTGGGCTAAAGCTTCTTAGGCAGGGGTGGTGGGGAGTGCCCCTTCTATTAATGACCCTGCAAAATTATTTTTTTCCCAAAGTTTACATGATGCAGCTGCTGGAAGGAGTTCTTGCCTTTCATTAGACCCCTTAGAGTTAAAGAGGGGTGTCCTGCAGTCTTCTTCACTGAACAAGAATTAGAAGACTTAAACAATGAAGTTAGACTCACCTTAATTGGTAAATTTGGGCTGGGTCATCCCAAAATGGAACTTGTTAGAGGCTTTTTTGAATCCCTTAATTTTTTGGGAGAGTGGAAATTAGGTCTTTTGGATTGTAGGCACTTGTTAATAAATCTCTCCTCTGAGGAGGATTATGCTAAACTCTTTGCTAAACAGATGGTCACCATTGCAGGGATGGATATGAAAATTATTAAAAGGACACCAGATTTTGATCCTAGAAAAGAACCCCCAATCATCCCTATCTGGTTTAAGTTTCCTAACCTTCCTTACAGGTTCTTTAACCAAACAACACTTTTTCAAATTGGGAGAGCCTTGGGTACACCCTTGAAAATGGGTGCTGCTACAATTAATAAAGCTAAACTTGAAGCAGCCAGGATCCAAATAGAAAGAGATATCTCCCTTCCTGAAATAAATAAGATCTGGATTGGCTCTACTTCTGATGGACAGTGGCAAGAAGTGATAATGCAACAGAAACCTTATTTCTGCTCACACTGCAAGATGTTTGGTCACACCACTGATAGATGTTTCAGATTACACCCACCTCCCAGGAAAGCTACTGTCAAAGCTAAGGAACCTCTTCTTGTAGCTTCTACTAACTCTCTGGTGGAGCTACGAGAGGGTAGCCTTTGTTTGACAGAACCAAGAAATACTACTTTATCTACTGATTCAGCTCCTCAAAGAAAATCTGGCCTCATCTCTGGGGCTTTAAGGCAGCAGTCTGACCCTATTCCTCATACTACAAGTACCCCCCCCAACAATTTATCTAACCCCATTCAAAAAACCAGTTTCATTGAACCCCTTGCACTGCCACACCATCCTCTCCCTCCCTCTTCTGACCAGTTGAAACTTGCCCAGGACTCTATGGAGGAGGAATGGGTAATTCATACTGCAAAAAAAAAGAAAAAATACACCACTGAGAGTAAAAAATTGTTGGAGTCCTCTTCCACTGAAGGGAGGGAGACTCCCCCCTTTAACTAGAGGAAGAAACAGATCTAAAAATAATCATTCCACCTCTCCCCCCCTCCCAATGCTTAATCTTCTTTGTTGGAACATCAGGGGGGTGGCTGACCCTCCTTCCCTCAAAAGACTCTTAAATCTCAATAAAAAACACTCACCTTGGTGTATTGCTATTTTGGAACCTTTGGTCCATCAAAACTCCTCCAAAATTTTAAAAACGTTTACTGGTTTTTCCTATCATACCAACTCTAACAACAAAATTTGGGTGCTTTGTAGAAAGGAGGTGAAGTGGTCTGTCATTATTGATCACCCCCAATTTGTACATCTTTCACTCAATTTTGCTAACCATACCATTTTTGCTACTTTCATCTAAGCTGGATGTATAAATATAGACAGATCTACTCTTTGGGACCATCTCCAAAGGATTAGCTCCTCTATGAATCTCCTTTGGGTGGTTGGTGGTGATTTCAATTGTATCACCAACCCTGCTGAAAAGATAGGAGGCAGAACACCACCCCTTAATAGGATGAACATCTTCAAGGATAATATCCAGAATTTTGGGCTGTTTGATCTTAATTTTAAAGGTCCTCAATTCACTTGGAAAAGGAAGAAGACCTGGGAGAGATTAGATAGGTTTCTGGTTAATGAGCTATGGTGTTCCCAATTTCTTCATAGTGCTGTTTCCCATCTTCCTTTGAGCTGTTCTGACCATAGACCTCTATTACTGTCTATCTCATCTCCACCCTCCTGCTCCTCCAAGCCTCCTTTCAGATATCAAAACTTCTGGTCTTCTCATCCTAATTTTGTTCACTTTATCTCCTCCCAATGGCAGGGAGTTTTTATTGTTGATCCCTAGAGTAAGTTGGGACTGTTACATCAGAAAGTCAGTAAAGCTCTCAGAAACTGGGGTTGTACTGAATTTGGTAATATCTTCACTGCTGTTGCTGAGGCTGAAAAAGAAATTGCTATTATTGAAATGCTTGTTCACGATGGGGAAGCTACTGAGATTGAGTTATTAGCAGCTCAGGCTCATCTCTCTAACTCCATTGATACTCAAGACAGATATCTTCAACAGAAAGCTTCTCTTAAGGGTTTCACTGAAGGGGACACGAATTCTAAGTACTTTCATGCCTATATTAACTGTAGGAGAAAGTGTAATACTATCCGATGGTAGTTGGATTCATAATAATGGAGAGATTGGCAGAAGTGCTGTGGACTATTTTCAAAATCTTATAAAACAGCCCCTTTATGACAATCCCCAGATCATCTCTACTCTTTTCCAAGAGAACTACCTCTACACTAGCAACTTATCCCTTACCCATCCCCCCACTGATCTGGAGATTTGGCAAGCTCTAAATTCTATTGACAGCTTGAAGACTGCTGGTCTTGATGGTTTTTCTACTGATTTCTATAAGAAGACTTGGGATGTTATCAAAGGTGATGTTGTTGAAGCCATTATCATTTTCTTCAATGGGAATGATATTCCCCAATATTTCAGCTCATCTAACATTGTCTTAATTCCTAAATGCAATGACCCTTCTAGCTGGGATAGGCTTAGGCCCATTAGCCTTAATTTTGTGATTAGTAAAACTATCAGCAAAATCTTAACTAACAGGTTACAACCTCATAATAGCAAGCTCATCAGTTTGAATCAATCAGCTTTTGTCAAGGGGAGATCTATTGCTGATAATGTGCTGTTGGCTCAGGAGTTATGGTTGGACCTTAACAAAAACTGTAGGGGTGGCAATATTATCTATAAGCTGGATATTAAGAAGGCATATAACACTATCAATTGGGATTTTCCCCTTCAAGTCTTAGCTACCATGGGCTTCTCAAGTGATTTTTGTAACCTGATCTACAGATGGCTGAGCAACAATTCCCCTTCTATCTTGATCAATGGTTCCAGCTGGGGCCATATTGTGGCTAGTAGAGGTCTTAAGCAAGGGGACCCTCTCTCCCTCACTCTTTTTATTTTGGCTATGGATTATTTTTCTCTCATGATAAATAAGTTGTCCAGTAATTCTAATTCTATCAGGTATCACCACAAGTCTAATGTTAGCATTACTCATTTGAGTTATGGTGTTCTCTAATGCTTCTAAGAATGCTGTCAAGCTCATCCATAACTGCATCCAGATTTTCCAAGCCCATTCTGGATTATCTTTCAACACTTCCAAATGTAATGTTATCTTCCCATAGCAGCTTACTCAGGCTTTAAAAGATTGGATTATTCATTATACTGGTTATTCTCCTACCCATTTTCCAATGAAGTATTTGGGAGTTCAGTTAAATGCTGGTAGAGTAAAGCAAACCCATTTTTATGAAATACTGAATAAGATCAGTAGCTACCTCTCCAACTGGACTCACTTATATCTATCCTCTGGTGGCAGACTTACTATACTCAAAAGCATCCTTACTTCTCTCCCTTCCTATGTGATGCAGATGACTACTATGAAGAAGAGCACTCAAGTTCAGTTTGAAAGATTATTCAATAACTTTCTCTGGTCTAGTCAAAGTAAACAGATACATTGGAGTTCTTGGACAAAATTAGCTAAACCTATTTGGGCTGGAGGGCTGGGTTTTTAAGTTATAAATCATATCATTCAGGTTAATTTAAGCAGACTCTGGATCAAATTCAGATCTCAGGAGTCCCTGTGGGCTAGGTTTCTGGCTGGTAAATACTGCAAATTCTCACATCCTTCCCTTGTAACCTGCAAGCTTGGTGATTCCAAACATTGGAAAGCCATGATTAAGAATACACAACAAGCTGAAAAATTGTATATCCGGAACCTTGGCAATGGGAATCTTAACTTCTAGCTTTATCACTGGTGCCCTCAGGACTGGCTGCAACCATGTACCACTCATATCAACCTGGACCTCCAAGTTGCTGATTGCCGGGAGGGGGACAGTTGGTCACTCTCTATGCGTCACACTATTCTGCAGGCCCCTTCTGCTAGGAAAGTAGCTTCTATTAATTTTAATAGAACTTGTCCAAATTCTATTGTTTGGAAAACTCTCAAACTTCAAAACCTCACTCAAGCCATTTACTCTCAAACCTTTCAATGGGTCACGGTCCCCTGGGGGATTTCTATCTGGAAATGCCATATCTCCCCTTCTATGAGTCTATCCTGCTGGAAATTATTTTTTAAACTTATACCCACTGATGATATACTTAAAATGAAGGGCTTTAAAGGCCCTTCCCGCTGCTCTCTCTGTCATCATAATGAGGAATCCATTTCTCATCTTTTCTTTGCCTGCAGCTTCTCACAACAGATCTGGCACAACCTTGTGGAGAAGACTTTTATCAATACTCTTCAGCTTCAATGGATGGAACTTCACACCTGTTGGGATGCCTGGAATAGGTTGGGAGCTGGTGCCCTCCCCTTAATCACTGCTTGGTTCATTTGGATGGCTAGGAACAAGGCCATCTTTGAAAACCACCCTTCCAGTGTCATGGATGTGACAAGGAATTGCTTAACCTATATCCAGAAACTGATGCAGATTAAGAAGTTCCCCAGTATTTTTTCCTTCACCCCTTCACAGAAAAAATCCTTAAACATCATTGAAGTTTGTTGGAACCCTCCTAGTCAGCATTTCATTAAAGTGAACACTGATGGGAGTTTCTTCGATAATTCTGCAGGTATGGGGGGTGTTTTCAGAACTTGCTCTGGGTCATGTCTGTTGTTTTTCCAATCCCCCATTACAGCTTTGGACCCTTTGGAAGCTGAACTAATTGCTGTCTTTTGGTCGCTTAAGTTGTCTTTGAGATTCCAGTGGTTCAACCTTATTGTGGAAGGAGATTCCTAAAAATTGATACAGCTGCTCCACTCCAACTGCTCTTCCAACTGGTTTCATTGCCAGTGGATCCAGAAGATTAATCTCCTTTGTTCCCATCTGAATGTGAAGTTCCTTTTCATCTATAGAGAGGGTAATAAGCCTGCCAATTTGCTTGCTAGAAGGGGAGCCTCTTCTTCTAATATTGAGTTATCTACTTCCCCTCCTCATGATCTCAAGTTGTTGATGGCTAGAGATCTACTTACTGTCCCTTATCTCAGAATTCCCTGGTGATCAGGAACTCTTTTTGTCATTGTTGGATTTCTAAGTTTTTGTGCAGGTATACTTATATACATTTGTTATATAAATATACTTTTTTGGTATAAGTTATTTTCTTTCATTTTGAGGTGAGTGGTATTTTGGTGAGTTACCCCTGGATTGTAGGGGTCCTCACTCCTTTTTGTGTACTCTTTTAATCTTTTCAACGTGTAGGGAGCTCGATTGCTCCTTATATATATATATATATATATATATATATATATATATATATATATATATATATATATATATATATATATATATTGGCCAAACTTAGATGGAATAAGAATGATCCTAAATCATTTCATGAAGCAATCTAAGTATGAAACTCATATATAAGTTTCGGCCAAGCCAAAAGGCAAGGAAATGCTCTAAACACTTTATGTGAAACCAAGCAAACATTAAACTTTCATTTGTCTATCATTTGGCTAGCCATAAATGAACTAAGAGAGCTCCAAAATCACCTCATGAAACAATCCAAGCAAGAAAACTAATATGTAAATTTTGGCCAAGAGAAATAAGGGCAAAAAATTCATAAATCACATGAAACTCTTCACACATTCAAGCTTTAGCTTTGAAGTATGGATTGGATTGAAGTAAGAAACAAACCAGCAATGTTTTGAGGAAATCAAATCAATCCAAAAGAAATTCCGGCAGCAAGTCCCTGACCGGCAGACTTTATATATGCAAGAATGTATGAACTCAAATTTATATATTTTTATAATAATTTTTTAAAGTCCAAACACTCAACGCAAGTATACGTATCGTATGAAGTAATACATGGCTCTATTAGAGTCCTGGTTATCAATCCCACAGGGAAGTATGAAGGATAAGAAAGTGTTTCACAATGTATATAATATAGCACTGAAATCCGATACTCAAATTGCACTTAAAGTTTACTACTTAATTCTACTACCACTATGCAGAAAACAATAACAATTAATTAAACTATAACTACTTCTAACAACTTTGAAAACAGAATTAACTAACAGACACACTAAGATATGTATTTGAAAGGTTTTTGTTATATGAGAAAAGTATCTTTCCTCACGCAATTAGAATATGATGTGTGGATTGATATGGAACAATTATCTATGTTATTGTGCCAAATAGGAGCATAGATGTTTCTTTACCCTTAAAAGAGTACCCCCTCTTCTAAGCATGAAAAGAACATTGACATATCCTAAGTTTAGTCACTAAATCTAAGGCTAGGCTGGGAGGATACCGGCTCTCACTTCGGTGCTCTCACTCACTGATCTACCTAAAAAATTACTCATTTTTATGCCTTATTTATTATTCAATTCTTAAGGATATTATGCTTTAATGAAAGGTATTTTCATGTTTTTTGATGTAAATGATTAAAAATAAGTCCAATGAAGAAAAAGAAGGAAAAGGGAGCAAAATGGAGCAAATTTTGGAACTATTGGCCTGGCGCAAGAATCCGGTGCCTAAGCGCCAATTCGATACAAATGCTATTAAAACTTTTTGATGATTTTGGGCAGTTATTTTGACGGTGTTAAGCGGTTAATGAAGCTTCTAGAAGACTGGAAGTTACTCCTAATATATAGGGCATGTGATACATCGTATTTGGACACAAGGAAATGGTCTAGATCGCGAAGAGGTGTGACCCAAAGTGAAGAGGTGCGAACGACCTGGTCAAGGAGGCCGGCGCCTAGGCGCCAGATCCCAGCGCCTAGGCATGACAGTTACCTTTAAGAAGATACATTGATTTGGATGAATTTTTCAGAGGTGTCTTAAGCAACCCCTGGTCAAATTCAGAGCTCTATAAACAAGAGCCCATTCTACAGAGAAAAGACGCCCCATTCATCACCTTCTCTCTCCCCCTCTAGTTTTACTTAGTTTTTAGTCTCTTCCACACTTAGGGTGCCACTTTATTTTGTATCTAGTGAGTTTATTTTGAGTTTTTATTGTGTGTTGTTGCTGTTGAGTTTTTATTGTGTGTTGTTGATGTTGGAGTCTTTCATCATTGCTTTGGAGTCAGTAGAAGTCAACGAATTACTTGAGGAACACTTCAGATAAGTATTTGTACTTTGGTTCAAAGTTTTATAAATATGTTTTGTTGTGTTATTTCAATGTGCTATGAGTAGTTAGTTATCTTTCTCCTTTAAACTATGAGAAGATTATAAATTAATTAAATTTTGTAGGAGAATTATATTTAAAAATATTTTAAAACATTGTGATGAAAATAATACCTGGTCTTAGTTTACTTTTTAAATTGGCCATTTAAATTGTTAAAATCTGTTGAAGAATTTTGAGACCTATCCGGAGATAAATTCTTAACTAGTAGATATCACATGAATCTTTAGGTAATCGCAGGCTATACATGGATTATTCAAAGCAAAGTGCAAATGAATAGGAAGATAAAATTTATTGGGCATAAAATTAATTAGTTTTTAGAGTGAGAGACAAAATTCTAATAATTTGGTTTATAGAAAGGTAATGGGTCATTGGTAGGGCCGACCATAGCCACCCTTGGACATCTAGTAGTGTGAGCCTAGATTAACCCATTCTACTAATAAACATTCGAAGCCTGTCTATAGTTTAGTCAATGTTCTTTGCACCTGGACCAAAGGGTAAAGATTAGGAATTTTTCTATTTGGCACAATACCATAATCTAAATTCCCTTCAAAAGATAATTATTTTATAAATCTTGGATTAGTTGAAAAAGAGAAAGTCATTTTTATACTTGCATTTTAATTGTTGCTTGCATTATTTTATTACTTTACTGCTTACTTGCTTTTAGAATAAATCGTTAGTAAATTAAAATTTGAAAAAATAAAAAAAAGGGTCTTATAAATTGCATTTAATTTGAAAATAAAAAATTATTTCTTACTGTTCTTACTTTTTATAAAATTTACTATTCTTGTGGGATCGATAACTAGGACTCCACTAGAGCCCTGTATTACTTGAACGATACGTATACTCGCGTTTAAAATTGTGGCTTTTACAATAATTATTATAAAATCTAAATATAAATTAATAAAAGTAAACCTCGCACATCAAGTTTTTGAATCCATTTACCAGGAATTAAATATTGTAAAAAGTGGTATCAAATTCTTGTATTTTAAAGCATATATAATGTCGCATCGCATCAAGTTTCTGGCATCCGTTGCCGGGGATAGAATAAAAAATTTTATAAAAAGTAAAAACATAAAAACATTAAACATAAAAAAAGAAAAAGAGATATAAAAATAATAATAATATAAATAAAAATATTATAAAATTTTTTGCGTAGTTCTGGATCCGAAGGATTATTACCTTTTGATTCCGAATTAGAAAGAACAATTAAAAGAATTAAAAAAGGAAAACAAATTTCAAAACATCAAAAAACAGCTAACTTACATAACAATAATAAAAATTCAATAAAAATTAATGAACAAAATGTTTATAATCCATTAAGGGAATATGCAAATCCTACAGCTGATGAACTTCATGTTAAGTATTCAAATTCCAGTTGTCGATGCTAATTCATTTGAGCTTAAACCTTCTATTATTCAAATGGTTCAAAATAATCAATTTGGAGGAACACCTAATGAGGATCCAAATTTACATCTTGCTAGTTTTTTAGAACTTTGTGCTACCATTAAATATAATAATGTTTATGATGATGCTATTAGGCTTAGACTCTTTCCTTTTTCCTTAAAAGATAAAGTGAAGATGTGGCTTAATTCATAAGCAACTTGTTCTATTAAAACATGGGCATATATTGCACAAAAATTCCTTACTAAATATTTTCCTCCTTCTAAAACTACTAAATTAAAAAATGACATTACTTCATTTATGCAATTTGATGGAAAAACAGTTTATGAAGCTTGGGAGAGATTTAAAGAACTATTAAGAAAATTTCCTCATCATGCTTTACCAGATTGGTTAAGTATTCAGACATTTTATAATGGACTTATTAGATCACTTAGATCTATTATTGATGGTGCTGCTCCTTGTTCTTTAATGGCTAAGACAAATGAAGAAGCCTACACTTTAATTGAAAAATGGCTAATAACAATTTTCAATGGCCTTCTGAAAGGGTTAATCCTAAAAGAATGACCAGTATTCAAGATAATGAAGCTTTTTCTATTTTAGCTTCACAAGTGGCTAAAATATCTAAGAAATTAGATAATTTTGCTATTAATATATCACATATAAGTAAAGAGAATTCTGGAATTTCTGATGATTCTCAAACAATAGAAACCTTGCAAGCTATTGATAAAACTAATAATCCTTATTCTAATTTTATAATCCTGGTTAGAAAAATCATCCTAATTTTAATTAGGGTAATGGACATCAAGCTAATACAAATTGGAACAATCAAGGAAATTCAAACTATAGACCAACTTATCCTCGTGGTTATAGCAATCAGCAGAAAAGGTTGCCTGCAGAAGAATTGATCTTGCAACTAAGCAATCAGCTACAAATTCAAAACAGTGCTATTCGTAATATTGAGAATCAGATGGGTCAAATTGCTAATTTCATTAATTATATACCACAAGGAACACTGCCTAGCAATGTCGAAATTAATCCTAAGGAATCCAGAAAAGAACATGAGCAAGAAAAAGTTGTACAACTCAGAAGTGGAAAGGAATTAAAAGAGAAAACACAGAATGAGATTGAAAAAGAGAAAGAAGTTGAAGAGATTGAAAAACCTAATGATACCCTTTCCTCAAGTAAAGATCAGACTGTTGTACCTATTGAAGTGGAAGTTGAAAGACCACCATCACCATTTCCTCAAAGACTTAAACAGCAGAAGCTTGATCATCAATTTTCTAAGTTCTTTGAAATTTTTAAGAAACTTACCATTAACATTTCTTTTTCAGAAGCTTTGGAGAAAATGCTATGTTATGCAAAATTTATGAAGGATATTTTAAGAAAGAAGAGAAAATTTGAAGCTTATGAAACTGTTGCATTAAGTGAAGACTGTAGTGCAATAATTCAAAAAAAATTACCTCAGAAACTTAAAGATCCTGGAAGTTTCACTATACCTTGTGCTATTGGAAAAAATTATGTGAAAAAGCCTTATGTGATTTAGGAGCTAGTATTAATCTCATGCCATTTTCAATCTTTTGAATGTTAGATTTATGAGAGATTTCTCCTACCATTGTAACTCTTCAGTTAGCTGATCGATTGATCACTTATCCTTATTCTAAATATGGAAGAAGATAAAGAAATACCTATCATTTTAGGGAGACCTTTTCTAGCTACCGGTTGAGCTATGATTGATGTGCAAAAAGGAGAATTAATGATGAGAGTTAATGATCAAGAGATAACATTCAATGTTTTGAAATAACATTCAATGTTTTGAAATCAATGAGGTATCCTGATAAAGAAAAATGCAATCAGATGGATATTTTTTATTATATAATTGAAAAGCATTATCAAGAAAAATGTAAGGTCATTTCTGATGATAAAGATAATGAATCTATGTTATATAATGAGACATTAAATGAAGAAAATATATCTGAAAAAACTCATTATATTCATGAGGATTAGGAAATTTTAGACACAACGAAAAATGATATACTTTTACCCTCAATTGAAAAAGCCCCTGAACTAGATTTAAAAATGTTACCTGCACATTTAAAGTATGCATTTCTTGGAAATTCATTAACCTTACCTGTAATTATATCTATAGAATCGAGTAAAGATCAAGAAGAGAAATTAATTGGAGTTCTGAAGAATTATAAGAAAGATTTTGGTTGGACTATTACAGATATAAAAGGAATAAGCCCTTCAATCTGTATGCATAGGATTTTAATGGAAGAAAATTATAAACCTACTATTGAACCCCAAAGAAGATTAAACCCAATTATGAAAGAGGTTGTTAAGAAAGAGATTTTGAAATGGTTAGATGCTAGAATTATTTATTCTATTTCAGGTAGCCAATGGATAAGTCCTATTCATTGTGTTCCGAAGAAAGGAGGAGTAACTGTCATTTTTAATGAAAAAAATGAATTAATCCTAACAAGACAAGTTACTGGATGGTGTATTTGCATTGACTATTGAAAATTAAACAACGCCACTAGAAAGGATCATTTTCCTTTACCTTTCTTGGATCAAATGCTGGATAAACTAGCTGGACACTCATATTTCTGTTTTCTGGATGGATATTCTGGTTATCATCAATTACCTGTTGCTCCTGAGGATCAAGAAAATACAATACTTACTAGTCCTTATGGAACATTTACCTTTAGAAAAATGCCTTTCGGTTTAAGCAATGCACCTGCAACTTTTCAAAGATGTATGATGTCAATAATTTGTCATTTGATTGATAAAGGAACTGAAATATTTATGAACAATTTTTCAGTTTTTGGAACATTTGAGTCTTGCTTGGAAAATATAACGAAAGTTTTGAAGAGATGTGAAGAAACAAATTTAGTTCTAAACTGGGAAAAATGTCAATTTATGGTCACAGAAGGAATTGTACTTGGACATAAAGTTTCACAAATAGGGATGGAAGTTGATCAAGCAAAAGTGAAAATTATTGCTGAACTGCAACCACCTACTACTGTTACTGATGTGAGAAGTTTTCTGGGTCATGCTAGATTTTTTAGGAGATATATAAAGGATTTTTCTAAAATTGCTAAACCTCTTTGCCATTTATTGGAAAAGGAAGCTAAATTTTAATTTAATGAAGATTGTTTGAATGCGTTCAATATTCTGAAAAAAAAATTAATCACTGCACCTGTCAATGTTGCACCTGATTGGAATAAACATTTTGAATTAATGTGTGATGCAAGTGATTATGCAATTGGAGCTGTATTAGGATAAAAATATGAGAAAATTTTCAAAGTTATATACTATGCTAGCAATACTCTTACTGAAACTTAAATAAATAGCACTACTACTGAAAAAGAGCTTTTAGCAATAGTATATGCCTTTGATAAATTTAGACCATATCTTCTTGGAACAAAATGTATCGTGCATACTGATCATTCTGCTATTAAGTATTTAATGTCTAAAAAGGATGCTAAGCCTAGATTGATTAGATGGGTTTTACTCTTACAAGAATTTGATTTTGAAATTGTGAATAGGAAAGGAACTAACAACCTAATTGCTGATCATTTATCAATAATAAAAATTAAATAAAGAGAAGTTTGATGAAGAAATTATAAATGAGAAATTCCTGGATAAGCAATTATATATCATTCAAGGAATACAAATGCCTTGGTATGCAGATATAGTTAACTATTTGATTAGCAATATTTTACCATATGGGTTGAATAATAAATACATTAAGAAATTCAAGAATGATTGTAAATCATATATTTGGGAAAATCCTCATTTATTTAAAATTGGAAGAGATTCTGTGATTCGAAGATGTGTACCTTATGAAGAAACTTTTGCAATTATTCAAAAATGTCATGATTCTGAATTTGGAAGACACTTTGGAGTGGATAAGACTGCATTTAAAATTTTAAATTCAGGATTTTATTGGCCTACTCTATTTAAAGATGTTGGACATTATGTGAAAACTTGTGATTGATGTCAAAGAATGGAAAATATATCCAGAAAAGATGAAATGCCTCTAAACTTTATATTAGAAATCGATATTTTTGATGTATGGGGTTTAGACTTTATGGGACCTTTTGTACCATCATCTGGAGATATTTATATTTTATTAGCAGTTGATTATGTTTCAAAGTGGATCGAAGATGTTGCTTTACCTAACTGTGATTCCAAAAGTGTTTCGAAATTTTTAAAGAAAATGATTTTTACTAGATTTGGAATGCCCAGGATAATTATCACAGATGGGGGAAGTCATTTCAGAAATTTAAGAATTCAATCATTGCTGGAAAATTCAGAATTAAACATAAAATTGCCTATTCTTGGAGCAAAGTTTTTATAATCCTGGAGGATGAATTGAATAAACAATCATTGCACTCAACTGGCAACGATTCTGATATTTCACTGCTATTGTCGTTATCTTTGTTGTGAGAGAGTTTTATGCTAATTTTGTGGATGCTGAAGAATACTAGATTTTCATCAGAGGAGTTGGAGTAGGAGTCACTCCCGAGCGCATCAATATTTTCTATAACTTGCCGCCAAATATTGAGTTTTAATACTCCAGATTATCTACATCTGAGGGAGATTTGGATATGATCATCGCTTACTTGACTGGTAGTACTGGAGCCTGGAAGATTTGGAATGGAAAAAGGGTAAATTTCTCATCTTCTAAGCTTAATGGTGTTTCAAAGGCATGGCACTACTTTCTTTCTACTCGTCTCCTTCCATCCAATCATCTGAGCGAGGTTACCAAAGATAGAGCTATTCTCAACTATTACATTCAAGAGAGAAAGCCTATTGATGTTGGGAGCATTATTTATGATTCTATAGAGGCTACTGCTCATTTTAGCACATCTATTGAACTTGGTTTTCCATCTCTGATCTATTCTCTATGTCAAAGTGCCGGATTAGTTGCTGAGCCTTCTGAGGAAAAGCTCAAATCAAAAAAACCTATAGGAAGAGAAAGCGTTAGTATTTATGATCGACTTAGAGGTAAGAGTTCTACTGCACCTTCTGGTTCATTACCTACTTCAGGTAGAGCTTCTACTTCTAGACCATCTACTTCTGCTAAGCCACCATCTACTTTTTGGGAAACCATGCATGATAAGCTTATAGAGCAGCAGAATGAGTTATTCCTAACTCATTGTAAAGTAGATATATAGATAAGAAGATCGATCATCTTTCTGAGTTTACACAAAGAAAGAGTGATTACGATGCTGACTATTCTGAGTCTTTAGTGAGATTTCTAAAGGGTGAACTTGATGTTAAGTGCCCAACTTGTCCCAGATTTTCACCATATGTTGATCCAAAGGATATGGAGTTTTCTTTTGGTGATGACGATGATGAAGCTACAGACAGTGATTAGTAGCTTGACCTACCTCTGGAGATTGTTTGTTCTGTTTCTATTTGGTGTGCTTCATGTTTTGTTTTGTGTTTTTTAGTGTGATGTTAGTAATTAATGTTTTAGTTGAAATTTTTATGTTAAAACTGTTTTTAGATTATCTTTTGTGTGTTTAAGACTGAAATATGAAAGAATTTTATATAAGATTATTTCTGTTTCAGCCTACTGTTTACTGTTTAGATGTTAGCATGTTTAAAAATATAAAAAAATGAAAATAAAAAAATAATATAAATAAATATATATATATATATATATAACTCCTGCTCTGCAAAAATTTTTCTATATATGCTTAATCATTTCTGTTATATTCATATTGAAGAATGTGTAGAAGTAAAAGTTAGTTTTTTTTTCCTTACTGCATCATTATTATACTTAGATTAATTCCTGTTTATTTCTTTCTCTCATGCTTCAGATAATTTCATGATTTATATTTATACTAAAGCTGAAGTTTGGGGGAAGGAAAAACATTTATCAAATTTAAATATTATTTGTCCTTAAAGAGCTTATATTTTCTTTAAAAATATTAACACAACATAAGGAATGAAAAATCTGTTTAAGATTACCTAAATTTTTGAATTTATAAATAATTTAGTAAACTTAACTAAAATTTCAAAAATTTTGATTAATTTTAAGAATAGAATTATTTAGCTTAAAGAATAATAAGATTAAAATTTTTCTTTTTATAGTAAAGAGAATTGTATTTTTGAAATACTAAGGATTTAAAATTATTGCTTGAAAAAGAAAAGATTGAAATAAGTTTTGAAAAATAATAAATTATTATTAATGTCATATTTATTAAGTAAGAATGTAAGTTTTTGAAAATATGTTATGGATAGTAAAGTTCAAAATCATTAACAGGTTATCCAAAAATAGTGATCCTCACATAAAAAAAAGAAAAAAAGGAAAAAAGAAAAAAAAGAAAAAAAAAAGAGAAAACCAACGTGAGCAGAAGCTTGAAAAATTGCCTAATAAAAAATTGGCTTCACTTGAATTATCTTATAGGAAGAAAACTGATTACATCTTTAACTTAATTTCTATGTACAAATATTCTTAATAAAAAAATATTTCATGAAAATCTTTTTCTTGTAAATATTCTATGTGTCCTTAATACGATAAACTACAATTATTATTGAAATAAAGGAAAAATTGGAAGTCTTATGATTTGGTAGTTAAATGTTCTTTAATTCTTAAAATTAAACTTAATTAGTGAAATTTGGTTAATGATTTGCTAAAGCATTTATAAAATCAAAAGTTATTAGGAATCTTAAATATTTTAACTTCATTTTGAATGTTATTTATTTTATGTAATTAAAAGGGTTACTTGACGACAAGTAACGTTTAAGTTTGGGGGATTTTAATCTACCTAAAAAAATAACCATTTTTATGCCTTATTTATTATTCAATTTTTAAGGATATTATGCCTTAATGAAGGTATTTTCATATTTTTGGATGTAGATGATTAAAAAGAAGTCAAATGAAGAAAAAGAAGGAAAAAGAAGCAAAAAGGAGCAAAATGGAGTAAATTTTGGAATTATTGGCCTGGAGTCAGAATCTGGCCCCTAAGCGCCAGTTTGATATAGAAGCTGTCAAGATTTTTTTATGACTTTGGGCAGTTATTTTGACGGTGTTAAGCGGTTATTGGAGCTTCTAGAAGACTGGAAGTTACTCCTAATATATACGGCATGTGATACAATGTATTTGGACACAAAGAAATGGTCTGGATCACGAAGAGGTGCGACCCAAAGTGAAGAGGTGCGAACGACCTGGTCAAGGAGTCCGGCGCCTAGGCGCCAGGTCCCAGCGCCTAGGCACGACAGTTACTTTCTAGAAGATACATTAAACTTGGATGAAATTTGAAGAGGTTCCTTAAGCAACCCCTGGTTAAATTCAGAGCTCTATAAATAGGAGCCCATTTTACAGAGAAAAGGCGCCCCATTCATCACCTTCTTTCTCCCCCTCTAGTTTTACTTAGTTTTTAGTCTCTTCCACACTTAGGGTGCCACTTTATTTTGTATCTAGTGAGTTTATTTTGAGTGTTTATTGTGTGTTGTTGCTGTTGGAGTCTTTCATCATTGCTTTGGAGTCAGTAGAAGTCAGCAGATCACTTGAAGCAACACTTCAGATAAGTATTTGTACTTTGGTTCAAAGTTTAATAAATATGTTTTTTTGTGTTATTTCAATGTGCTCCGAGTAGTTAGTTATCTTCTCTTTTCAACTATGATAAGATTATAAATTAATTAAATTTTGTAGGAGAATTATATTTAAAAATATTTTAAAATATTGTGATGATATTAATACCTGATCTTAGTTTACTTTTTAACTTGGCCATTTAAATTGGTAAAATCTGTTGAAGAATTTTGAGGCCAATCCGAAGATAAATTCTTAACTAGTAGATATCACTTGACTCTTTAGGTAATCGCAGGCTATACGCGGATTATTTAAAGTGAAGTGCTAATAAATAAGAACATAAAATTTATTCGGTGTAAAATTAATTAGTTTTTAAAGTGACAGACTAAATTCTAATAATTTGGTTTATAGAAAGGTAATGGGTCACTGGTAGGGCTGACCACAATCACCCTTGGACATCTAGTAGTGTGAGCCTAGATTAACCGATTCTACTAATAAAACATCTGGAGCCTGTCTATAGATTAGTCAATGTTCTTTGCACTTGGACCAAAGGGTAAAGAATAGGATATCTTCTATTTGGCACAATACCTTAATCTAAATTCCCCTTAAAAGATAATTATTTTATAAATCTTGTATTAGTTGAAAAGGAAAAAGTCATTTTTATACTTGCATTTTAATTGTTGCTTGCTTTATTTTTTTACTTTACTGCTTATTTGCTTTTGGTATAAATCGTTAGTAAATTAAAATTTGAAAATATAAAAAAAGGGTCTTATAAATTGCATTTAATTTGAAAATCCAAAATTATTTCTTACTGTTCTTACTTTTTATAAAACTTACTATCCCTGTGGGATCGATAACTAGGACTCTACTAGAGCCCTGTATTACTTGAACGATACGTATACTTGCATTTAAAATTGTGACTTTTACAATAATTATTATAAAATCTAAATATAAATTAAAAAAATTAAACCTCGCACATCAAGTCTTTGAAGCCATTATCAAATTCCTGTATTTTAAAGCATATATAAAGTCGCATTGCATCACTCACCCTTCACCTGAATGCTAACCTTCGAGTTTAGTCACTAATCTTAGAACCAATTCGGGGATCCCAGCCTGTCACCCTAAACCTCCAAATTGAAGTCCATCAAAACACATTTCCTTATTTATTTGCATTCAATTCCCATAAAACTTACAATTCATCCATGGAAATTGAATGGATTCTTCATTATTGCTGTAGGACATTGAATCCTTTCAGAATTAATGTTCAACAACATAGTTTAACATTTCAATTGGCCAAATCCAAAAGTAATTTAAGTTCGAAATGAAAAGCCATCACAATCTCTTCAATACATTAAAAGCACATCAAATCCACATCAATCCATCATCACATCTCTATGCAAGAAGAAAGACAAGGGAGACTACTCATAATTTATGAAGAAGATGCAATAAAACATGGATTTTATATATAAAAGAAAAGTCATACAAACCACAAAAGAAAGTACAACTTATCTCTTTCTCTTCCCCAATGTAATTCCCTTGAAGTTCTTTTGAATCATTTTCTCTCTTCTTTATAACACTTGATTCTCTGTTTAGAATGTAAAGAAAGAAGCAATCTCTTACTTTACCCCTTCTCCTTCACTGCTTAGAGAAAAATTCCTCTCAAATCTTCACTTCTACACACTCTTCTCCTAAACCCTAACACTTAACACACACTAAAAGTACAATAAAAACCACTGAAGAAGCACACTATTTTGGTCCAAAAACAGTTATTTATGAGTTAGGAATGAAATCGTAAGAGTTTCCATAGGCATCCCTTTAAAAAGTCACCAAAACTCCTCAAATTTGAATTCCACCGACATTAGGTGTCGGGGGTGCCCGATAGGGCGCCAGTGGCACTCTATCATCCCAATATTCGCCGAAGTCTCTAGAAAATGGCGTCGGCGGCGCCCATTTTGGCGTTGGCGGCTCCAAAACTTGTTTTCCACCTTTTTGCTCCTTTTTGCTCTGAATTCGTTCCTTTTCGCTTCTTTCCTCTCCAATCGCCTAAAATCAAAAATACCTTTCTTTAAAGTGCAATATCACCAAAAATAGGTAATATTATATAGCAAAAACCATATATATTTTTGGTGCATCAAAATCCCCCAAACTTTAATTATTACTTGTCCTCAAGTAATCCTTTTACTACATAAAATATAACTCTAGGCAATGTACTTTTCAACTGTAGGACACTAAAATTTTTCATTCAAAAGAATATATTGGTTAGATTTTTAGAAAAAAATTTAGTAACTCAGGTCAACACTACAGGTATAAGAATATTCAGCAATCAAGTCTAAGAGATTTAGTCTTCTATTTATTTCAAGATGAACCATAATTTGTCTGATTAAGAGTGCCTTGAAAGATTATGTGAAAAAGAAGTTCATGCGAACTTCATCAGAATGTAGGCCAATACTTTAAATATAAAATCATAAATGAAATCAAGTTCTCCTTTTAGGGTGACTCAAGTGAAGCTAATTTTTTATTAGGCGTCTCCTCAAGCTTCTCCTCATAAATATTTTTTTTTCTTTTTCTTTTCTTTTTCTTCTTTCTCTTTTTCTCTTCGGAATTGTTTTTCAATCCTTCATTTCTTTTCTTTCTCTTTTCTTTTTTTTTTAATGAGGATTACTATATCTGGATAACCTTTAATGATTTTGAACTTCACTCTCCTCTTTCTAAAGTTCAAACTTAAAACACTTCCTTCCTTTATAGTTAAGTACAAGCTTTATTATCCATCATAAAGTTACAATCTCTTCTTAACACAAAATACTTTCAGTCCCTTAACATTTCAAATATACAGTTTTCTTTACTTTAAATAGTTAACTATAATCAAATCCTTTCATACCAAATATCTTACTTCTATAAAATCAACCTTTATTACTAAAAATTTCATACAATCCTTCCATAATATTCAACTGAAATAAAAATTTTTAGTTACTTACAGTGAGGTTCAACTGCTAGAAGTTATGCTAATAATTTTTGAAAATAAAATAATTAATAACTAATAAAAGTTAATATTTTACTACCCTCCCCCAAACTTAAATTTTTCAGTAAATTTGAAACAGTAGAGAGTAGAAGAAAACTAACCTTTCTGTGTTGTGATCTTGAAATCTTTAAAAGTTATTTGGTATTAGTCAAAATTTACAACTAGCAGGCATGAAACAATTAGTAGTAGTGATATAAGAATTTTAAAAATTTGCATGGGTAAAGAGAAATTAACTTTAAACATCTAAACATCCAACAAAATACTATAATATTAAACAAAATACCACAGTACTACACAGTCCAGTTAACAATTTCAATGTTTCGATACAACATAATAGTACACCAACAGGGTTACACATCACATGAAAAACAAATAACTACTACATCACAACAGTACAACAGAACATAATCAAAACAACATAAATAGAAACAAACAATCTGCCAATCTCCATCACCAGGATCATCAGCAAGGTCATCAGCAGGGTCATCAACAGGGTCAGGTCTATATGATGTATAATTGGGCAAGTAGGAAATATCACATCAGACCCCCTCCTCAAAAATCTGACCTGAGCATCATAATAAGCAATATTAAACTAAACTCTCCTTTGCAGACAATCTTCATTCACATCACTCTTGGCCTCAAACACATCCATCTTATTATGGAGTCTATCCTCACTAGCACTCTGTAATTTCAGCTGCTCCATAATATCAGATATGGTAGGTGGCTCAGATGTAGATGGAACATCATAACTTGTAGTAGGAATATCAGTTCTTCTATGCTCAACTCGGGCTCCCACGTGAGACTCGTAACTACATATAATAGTCTTTATAATTGGTCTCAACGGTATAGCCACTTTTTCAGAACTACTAAACTCCACTCCAGACTGAACACACAGGGCATGAACTAAGGCAGGATGTCCTAATCCTTCAGTGGTCTCATCTCTAGCAATAGTCGGAATGTTCTTGTAAACAATAGTTCCAATATCAATCCTTTTAATCTTCTGAATACAGTAGTTCAGAATCGCTTTATCCCTTGTAACTTTGTTCTGGTGATAAGATGGTAATAGTCTTGCAGAGATGAAATAATGCCAAACTATTGATGCAACATTCAATGTGGAAGCAGGGAAATTAATTAACTATTTTTGGCTTACTTTCCATTCCCCTCTTCCATCAATCAGAAAAGCAATCACTTCTCTCATATTCTCCCCTCTAGTGTCAAAGTTTTCGTATTCACAAACAAATGGCTCCTGAGTCTGATAGAAAGCATTAATACATTGAGGAGTAAATTCAACCATTTTTCCTCTAACTAGCACATATTTAGTCTCAGTCCAAGGCACATTAGCATAGAAGTCTCTAACCACTCCCATAACAGCATTCGCTGTGAAATAAAAAAATCATTCCCAGTTCTGCTCTACAATTAACTGTTCTACAGATCCAACAAGACTATCAAAAGCTCGATCCTGGATACACTTCTTATTGTAAAGGTAAGAGTTAAAGTGAAGTTGGGCTTTAATTTTAACAAATTACTCCTCATCAAAATCCAATTTCCTATTCCCTTTACTCAACCTTGGAGCCATTTTAATTTCTAAAATTTGCAAGAAAATTCCAATAAATCCCAAATTCACAATGTAACAAACTCCAAATGCTATACTAAATAAGTAAGAGCAAATTTCATCATGGAAATCTCAAAATCTCTTTAAAACTCCAAAAATTCCAACTAAGCAATGTGAGAGATTTCCATGGTGAAAATAAAAAATTTTTAAATTGAAGTGAAGCTCTTACCAAGAGAAGTGTAGATCCGGTGACGACAAGCTTTGAAATCACCTTAGATCTGAGATCGAGCAAACCCTAGATCTTCAAAATTACAAAAATGGAGGAGAAAGACGAAAGCAATGGAAAAAATTGCGGCTCCCAGGGTAAAAATCACGAAAATGAGGGTTTTTGGCCTTTTGCTGGGTTAGGGCGTCGGCGGCGCTCTATTTAAAATAATATGTCAAACTCTATGAATTTAGGCGCCGACGGCGTCAGTCCAAAATTTTTTCTGGACCCGAAAATTTTTTCTTAATATCAATTGTTCCGACTTCCATAACTGTGTTTAACTCTTAAATAGACATTCACATCATCTCACAAGCAATAATTAACACAATTCTTTACACAAACAATACACAACAAGCTTATATACATAAAATCCAGGTAACAACATAAACACTAAATATGTTCATTCAAACCAACAACTCTTAGATATTTAGTGTTGCAAGTACACTACGATAGGAAAACACTAAAATCTAAGCACACAATGAAAGTAAGCATATCCAAATCTGAATTCAAAGCAAAGTAAAGTAAATACTACACACACCAAGCATAATTAAGCGAAGCAAACTAAACACACAACAAGCATAAGTATAATCCAATAATTACTCCACATCAGTTTCAGAACTATCCTCTCCTCTAATGTCTCCAATCGATTGCTGATGCACAAGCAAATTATAAAAAGGACGAATTAGAAATTCGTTATATGATTCCTGAGCAATCACCGTGTTCTTCATCATCAAGTTAATCAAGCCCATCTCAATTCGACCAGTGTGATCGATTTAGTCCTTCATTCTCCAATCTATATGATCGAATAAATCAGAAATATTATTGATTGCACTCATATTATTCTGTACCTTTTTCTCCAACTGTTTGATCCTCTTCAATATCATTCTGAAACCTTTAAAAAATAGGGTTGAATCAATTGTGAAGTCTGTATTGGTTGATTAGCAAGAAAATTCATGTCATCTTCATCTCCCACGGTCTGGTATTCGTGAAGATTTGTTGGATCAATAAGCCTCCATGGAAGAAGAACCTTTTCCCAACTCTCATAAGGAACTTGTGATTGACTACATAACAAAAATATGGTGGACGGGTTTCCAAGCCCATATTTAGATCCATGAACAATTAATCCCAAAACTGATTTCACAATGATATTACCAAAGTCAATCGGCCTCCCAGTTTGAATACAGAAATTCAAAATGGTGCTTTCCTTGGTTACCTTGCTAATCTTCAATGTTGGAACTAAATTTGCTGAAAAAAAGTAGTGCCACTGCTTTGACACTGGATTCAAGGATGAAGATGGGAAACTAATGTATCCATTCTCTCTAATTTCCCATTCCTCATTCTTATCCGTCAAATATCAATACACATTCTTCATATTATCACTCATGGCATTGAAATTAGAATAATGGCAAATTGGTACATTCTCGATCATAAAGAGATTGTTAATTCGTGCAGGAGTGAATTGCATAAATCTACCTTGCACAAATACGAAACCTTGGTTGATCCCGGGAAGATTTGAATATAATTCTTTCACCACATGAACAACAATGGCAGCGGTAGTGTAGCGAAGCACTTCCCAACGTCTCTCTTTAATTATCTCTTTAATTTTAGTAGTAGGATTATCCATACCTCAATTTATGAAGCCTCTTTTCTTGAAAATCCTTCTCTTCATCATCCATTTGTTGAACAAACTCTGTGCCTCAAATCTTATGAACTTCCTTCGGTTGAAAACGTGAGATCGAGGGGTTTCAATGGAGTATGAGTCCATGGAATGCAAATTGGGAATGGTAGTTTTCATTTTTCTGGAGTTAGGAAATCTAAGATGGAGTTTAGGGAGTTATAAGGACGATGATCCTGCTCAAAATCACAAAAAATTGCATTTTGAAACTTAAAAAATTGTCAACAGGTTTTGGGTGCAGGCGGCGCTCAAACCTGTAAGTTCAGTATTATGTCTGTGATAGTGCACCGACGGCGCTAGTGGTCAAAAATTTTCACCGAACTTTGTTTGGCCCAAAATATTCCAATTTCTCAATTCGATCCAATATTTATCCATTTTTAAAGTATTTAAGAGTGATTAAGATTCCAAAACAACTATCTAAAAAGCACAACTACATCAAACAAGAAACAAAAAGATACATATGGGTTGCCTCCCATAAAGCTTTTGGCTTAAGATCGTCAGCCCGACAAACCATACAGTTAATCGAGATGAATTAGCATTAAAACCTCTTTGAAGTCAGGTTGAAACCTGTCAAAGTAAGGCTTTAATCGATGCACATTAACCTTGAAAATCTTTCCAGTATCAGGATCTTTAATATCAACAGCTCCAAAAGAATGAACTTTTACAACTGTAAAAGGTCCTAACCATCTTGACTTGAGCTTTCCAGGAAATAATTTCATTCTTGTGTTGTATAATAAAACTTTTTATCCAAATTCCAATTTCTTTTTCAATATCTTCCGATCATTCCACAATTTTAGTTTCTCTTTATAGATCCTATCATTGTGATAAGATGCATTTCTAATCTCTTCTAATTCATTCAATTGCATACATCTTTTTTCTCCAGCATTTTTCAAATTAAAATTTAATTCTTTTATCGCCCAATATGCTTTATGCTCCAATTCAACCGGTAAATGGCAAGTCTTACCAAATACTAGTCTATAAGAAGACATTCCAATAGGGGTTTTAAAAGCAGTCCTATAAGCCCATAAAGTAGTATCTAATCGAGCAGACCAATCTAATTTATGATTATCCATAGTTTTCTCCAAAATTCTTTTAATTTTACGATTAGACACTTTTGCTAAACCACTAGTCTGGGAATGATAAGCAGTAGAGATTCTATGAATAATATTATATTTCTCAATTAATCTCTTAATTTGGTTATTCCTGAAATGGGATCCACCATCAGTTATGATCATTCTCGGCATTCCATATCTTATAAATATATTTTTTTGTAAAAATTTTGAAACACTCCGAGCATTACATCTAGGTAAAGCAATAGCTTCAATCCATTTCGAGACATAATCTACAACAACCAATATATATAAATTTCCAAATGAAGGAGTAAATGGTCCCATAAAATCTAATCTCCATACATCAAAAATTTTAACTTCCAAATTATAATTTAGAGGCATTTCATTTCTTCTAAAGATATTACCTACTCTCTGACATCAATCACATGATTTAATATATCTATAAACATCTCTAAAAAGAGTAGTCCAATAAAATTCAGATCGTAGAATCTTAAAAGCAGTTTTATAGCACTAAAATTACCTCCAAATTCAGAATCATTACATCATTGAATAATTAAATTAGTCTCTTATGGTACACATTTTCTAATAATCAGAACCTTACACTGTTTATATAGATAGGGCTCATCCCAAAATTATAACCATACATCATATTTAAACTTCTTTTGTTTTTGCCTTGTTAAATGAGGTGGTACAATATGACTTACAATATAATTCATAATTTCAGCATACCAAGGCAAATTGCTTCCCATAATAGTATAAAGTTGCTCATCAGGAAAAATTTCAGTAATTTCCTTTTCAAATTCAGATAATTTATCCTATTCTAATCTTGACAGATGATTAGCAATTTGATGATCAACTCCCTTCCTATCAACTATCATAAAATCAAATTCTAGTAGAAGAAAAATCCATCTAATTAGTCTAGGTTTCGCATCTATCTTCTGCATTAAATACTTAATAGTTAAATGGTATGTATGCACGGTACTTTTAGCTCCAATTAAATAAGGTCCAAACTTTTCAAAAGCAAATACTATAGCTAATAACTCTCTTTCAGTTGTGGTATAATTAATTTGAGCCTCATTAAGAGTTTTACTAGCATTGAAATGACTTTGAAAACTTTATCATGCCTTTACCCCAATGCTACTCAAATCGCATAATCACTTGCATCACGCATAAGTTCAAATGGTTTCTCTCAATCTGGTGAAACAATTATAAGTGCAGTGATTAATTTATCTTTTAATAATTTGAAAGCACTCAATTATTCATCATTAAAATCAAATTTTCTAAAAGCCGGCACAAAGATTTGGTAATTTTAGAAAAATCTTTAATATATCGCCTGTAAAATCCAGCGTGTCCTAAGAAACTCCTCACCTCCCTCACAGTAGTAGGTGGCGGCAATCTCTCAATCACTCTAATGTTAAAAGGATCAACCTTCATACCATGTTTAGAAATTTTATGCCCAAGCACAATTCCTCCTACAACCATAAATTAACATTTCTCCCAGTTCAGAACTAGATTTGTTTTCTCACAAAGCTCCAAAACTTTTGCTAAGTTTTCCAAGCAAATTTCAAATGAAGTGCCAAATACAGAGAAATCATCCATAAAAACTTCTATTTCATTATCTATCATACTACTGAAGATAGACATCATACATCTCTGAAATTTTGCAGGTGCATTACACAGTCTAAAAGGCATTCTTTGAAAAGAAAAAGTTTCATAAGGGCTAGTAAATGTTATTTTTTCTTGATCCTGAGGAGCAAGAGGTATTTCATGGTAACTAGTATATCCATCCAGAAAGCAGTAGTACTTGTCTCCAGCAATTCTATCTAGCATTTGATCGAGAAAAGGAAGAGGAAAGTGATATTTTCTAGTGGCGGCATTTAATTTCCTATGATCAATACAAATTCGCCATCCATTAATTTGTCTTGTGGGTATAATTTCATTACGTTTGTTCACTTCAACAATCACTCCTTCATTTTTCGGTACACAATGTATTGGACTCACCCAAGCACTATCCGATATAGGATAAATAATTCAAGCATCCAACCATTTTAAAATCTCTTTCTTAACTACTTCTTTCATTATAGGATTCAATCTCCTTTGCGGATCAACTCTTGGTTTATGTTCTTTATCTAATAAAACTCTGTGCATACAAATCGAAAGACTAACTCCTTTAATATCTACCAAGTTCATCCGAAAGCTTTCTTGTATCTTTTTAAAGTTTTCAACAACTTCTGTTCTTGATAATCATTTAACTCCGAAGATATAATAACTGGCAAGGTAGATGATTTTGCTAAAAACATATACTTTAAATGATTAGGGTGAATTTTCATCTCAAGTTCAGGAGGTTTTATTATAGATGGAATTAAGCTTTTATTTCCACCTTCCAAATTGTCTAATACTTTGAATCTCTCCTGAACATACTCCAAATCTTCATTCTTCTTACTATTTGAATTTTCATCATCTTCAATTTCTTCTTCAAATATATTTTCATATTCCACTTCTTTTTCAAATATATTCTCAAAATGATCATTTCTCAAATATTCACAGACCTCCATCCTAAAACATTCATTATCTTTTTCCATTGAGGTATACTTCGTAGATTTTAAAATATTAAAGGTCACCTCTTGATCATTAACTCTCATAGTTAATTCTCCTTTTTGAACATCAATCTCTACTCTTCCAGTAGCAAGGAATGGTCTTCCCAAAATGATTGGAATTTCTTTATCTTCCTCCATATCAAGTACAATAAAATCCACAGGAAAGATAAATTTATCCACTTTCACCAACACATCTTCCACCACTCCTTTAGGGTATGTAATGGAACAATCGACCAACAGAAGAGTCACAGATGTAGGAGAAATTTCTCCTAATTCCAACCATTTGAAAGTTGATAAAGGCATTAGATTAATACTAGCTACAAGATCACATAATGCTTTTCTGAAAAAATTTTCACCTTTAGCACACGGAATAGTGAAACTACCAGGATCTTTAAGTTTTTTAGGAAGCTTCTTCTAAATAATTTCACTACACTCTCTGCTAAGTGCAACAGTTTTATGATCTGTAAACTTTCTTTTCTTTCTCAGGATATCCTTCTTAAACTTGTCATAGTCAGGCATCTGTTCTAATGCTTCAACAAAAGGAATATTTATTATTAAATTCATAAGGATCTCCAAAAATTTTCCAAATTTGCTATCCCTGTTTTGTTTCTTCAATCTATAAGGAAATTGAGGTGGTGGTTTTTCAACAATTATCTTCATTGGCTCAAGAGGATAATCCAAGTCTGGATAAATCTAGTTTGAACCTTTTACGATTTCCACCTTCTCCTTTTCTATTCAACTTCTTTTTGCACTCTAGTTTCCAATTCTTTTCCACTTCTTAATTGAATAGCCTTTTTTTGTTCCTTATTTTGATGTTTTGAATTGATCTCAACATTACTTGGAAGTGTTCCAGAAGGTCTATTATTAAGTGCAGTGAAAATTTGTCCCAACTGATTTTCAATATTTTTCATAGCGACACCTTGAGCTTGTAATTGATTTCCCATATTCAGAATCATTTCTTTAGTAGACACTTTCTTATCCTTAAATTGCTGGTTACTATTAAATCCAGAAGGATAAGATGGTCTAAAATTGGTATTTCCTTGATTGTTTGAATTTCTAATTGGATTTATAGAACTATTACCCCAATGCGGGTTAACATTTGCATTGCTATTATTCCAATTGAAATTTGGGTGATTCATCGAACCAAGATTATAATAATTTGCATAAGGATTGTAGGTCTATTAATAGCATTTAAAATCTCATATGGTGTTTGAGATTATGTTATCTGTCCAAATGAATTTTCCTTCAATACTTGAGGTGGTTGAGAATAATTCATTCCATATTGATCTATTTTCTTAGAAAGGGCTGAAATTTGAGAAACAACCATAGTCATCATATCTGAATCATGAACACTAGCTACTCTCTTAGGATTTTCCCGTTTAGAGGGCCATTGAAAATTATTAGTAGTCATTTCTTCAATTAACATTTATACTTCATCAAAAGGTTTTGACATTAACGATCCACCAGCAGCAGCATCTATAATAGATCTCAATGATCCACTAATCCATTAGAAAATGATTGAATTATTAACCAATCTGGTAAAGCATGATGTGGGCACTTCCTAAGAAGATATTTAAATTTCTCCCAAGCTTCATATATTGACTCTCCTTCAAACTGAAAAAAAGATGTAAAATCATTTCTTAGTTTAGCAGACTTTGATGGAGGGAAATACTTTGATAGAAACTTCTGAGACAATTCTCCCAAAGTTCTAATAGATCTAGGTGCTAACGAGTTTAGCCACGCCTTGGCTTTATCCCTTAATGAAAATGGAAAAAGTCTAAGTCTGACAGTGTAACTAGGCACTCCATCATATTTAAAAGTAGAATACAGTTCTAGAAAACTAGTGAGATGTAAATTTAGATCCTCATTAAGTGTTCCTCCGAATTGATTATTTATACCATTTGGATAAATAGCAAGTTTAATTCAAATGAATTAGCAACAACATCAGAATTTTAAATAGTTATGTGAATTTCATCTACTGTTGGGTTAGCATAATCTCTTAAAGGTATTGGCAAATTTGTAATATCATTTCTCTGATTATCTTGATTATTCTCCATTTTGCAAGGATTTTCAATTTGTTTCGTTGTTTTCTAATTTTTTTGACAGTATGCTCTAACTCTGAATCGTAAGGAACTAAACCTATAAACCCACTACGATGCATATACAATCACACAAATACTTTTAAAAGGTAAACAAACACACAATTACACACTACAAAAAAAGTTTTCTGTTATTATATTATTAATAAATACTTTTTACAATTTCTTACTTAATTACTTCATTACCTTCCCCGGCAACAGCGCCAAAAAATTGACTGGCGGACTTTATATATGCAAGAATGTATGAACTCAAATTTATTTATGTTTATAATGATTTTTTAAAGTCCGAACACTCAATGCAACTGTACGTATCATATCAACTAATACTAGGCTCTAATGGAGTCCTGGTAATCGATTCCACAGGGAAGTATGAAGTATAAGAAAGTGTTTCACAATGTATAGAATATAGCTCTAAAATCCGATACTCAAAGTGCACTTAAAGTTTACTACTTACTTCTACTACCAATATGCATAAAATAGTAAAAATTAATTAAACTACAGTTACTTCTAACAACTATGAAAACAGAATTAACTAACAGACATACTAAACTATGTATTTGAATGGTTTTTTTTATATCAGAAAAGTAACTTTCCTCATGCAATGAGAATATGATGTGTGAATTGATATGAAACAATTATCTATGTTATTGTGCCAAATAGGAGCATAGATGTTTCTTTACCGTTAAAAGAGTACCCCTCCTTTAAGCATGAAAAGAACATTGACATATCCTAAGTTTAGTAACTAAATTTAAGGCTAGGCTGGGAGGATACCGGCTCTCACTTCGAGCTTCCACTCACCCTTCACCTGAAGGCTAACCTTCGAGTTTAGTCACAAATCATAGAACCAATTTGGGGATCTCGGCCTGTCACCCTGAAACCTCCAAATTGAAGTCCATCAAAACACATTTCCCTATTTGTTTGCATTCAATTCCCATGAAATACGCAATGCATCCACGGAAATTGAATGGATTCTTCATTATTGTTGCAGGACATTAAATCCTTTCAGAATTAATGTTAAACAACATATTTTAACAATTTAATTGGCCAAATCGAAAAGTACATTAAGTTCAAAATTAAAAACCATCACAATTTATTCAATACATTAAAAGTATAACAAATCCACATCAATCCATCATCACATCTCAATGCAAGAAGAAAGATAAGGGAGACTACATAGAATTCATGAAGAAGATACAATAAAACATGGATTTTATATATAAAACAAAAGTCATACAAACCACAAAAGAAAATACAACTTATCTCTTTCTCTTCCCCAATGCAATTCCCTTGAAGTTTTTTTGAATCATTTTCTCTCTTCTTTACAGCACTTGATTCTCTCTTTACAATGGAAAGGAAGAAGCAATCTCTCACTTTACTTCTTTTCCTGCACTCCATAGAGAAGAATTCCTCTCAAATCCTCACTTCTACACACTCTTCTCCTAAACCCTAAAACTTTACACACACTAAAACTATAATAAAACCACTGAAGAGGCACACTATTTTCATCCAAAAACAGTTATGTATGAGTTAGGAATGAAATCCTAAGAGTTTCCATAGGCATCCCTTTAAAAATTCACCAAAACTCCTTAAATTTGAATTCCACCGACATTGGGCGCCGGCGGTGCTCTATTATCCCAATATTTGCCGAAGTCTCTGGAAAATTGCGCCGGAGATGCTAGAACATGTTTTTCACCTTTTTGCTCCTATTCTCTCCTTTTTGCTCCGAATTCATTTCTTTTCGCTTCTTTTCGCTCCAATCACATAAAAACATCATACCTGCAACAAATCATGAAAAATACCTTTCTTTAAAGTGTAATATCACCAAAAATGGGTAAAATTCTATAACAAAGACCGTATATATTTTTGGTGCATTACTCCCCCTCTACAAATTTCGGTCAGCACTTTGGAGCAAGAAGAAAGCATCATTCTTGTAGAGAAATGAAGATAGAAGAGATAAAAAAATCCACCAATTCCATAATCATCACAACAAAAAAAAATAATACTTATCCTTGATGCTACGTTTTAGACCATGATGAAAAAAACATGGATGAAACTCTAATGGCAGCCATGAGCTTCTCCACATTTGCCACACAGGTAAAGCTATGTGCCATAGGATAAATTGAGGCATGGAGAGAGTCTCCTCCATGCCTCTCATGCCACATAAGGACAAGGGGAAAGAGGCAAGAGGGCAAGCATGGGGAGTGAGCAAGGATGTTTTGGCTAAGCTCCCTCTTGGATGAAAACATTTCGCATAGGGGAGGGAGGATGAGCGACGACAGCTATTGTCGGAGATAAGGAGGGAAAAGTTAGGTTAAATGGGGGTGAAAATGAATTTTTTTACTATTTCGGTGTGAAACGCACCGAATTTTGGACTTTTTCGACGTGTGTCGAATCATAGAAAATTATATATCAATTGCAAATAATATTGACGTTCTTGACACAACAGTAAAGTTTGTTTGGCAATCCGAGGTCGTTCGGGCAACCTTGTCGTCGAAATAGTAAAAAATAGGTCAAATTGGGCATTTTGGCTTAAATTGAATTTGGGTGAGGTTTGGGCTCAAATTGATTGCAATCAAATGTTGAATTTAGTTTATAGGAGTGTTATGAAGAGTTTGAAATTCAAATTGAGCGGAAAATGATCGACATTGGGTCCAATTTGGGTCAAATCTGACTTCAAGTCAAAATTGGGGCTTTTGATCAAATTGGACAAAATTAATGGTTGAAAAGTAAAAATTTGGCATATTTGGAGGATTTTCAGAATTTTTAGGAGTTTTTTGAATTTATGGAATTTTTTTGCTAGTAGGGGCATTTTGGTAATTTTGAGGGTTTTTTGGGAAAAAGGTCAAAAAGGTGAACCAAAAACTCGAGGACATTTCAAATGAAATTTGGAGTCATACGGCAATGTCTGAGAGCATTTATGATTAATTTGGAGGATTTTACGTATCCTGGAGTGATTTTAAAGTATTGGCTACTTAAGTGTCTAGGGGTTCAAAAGTAGCTCGGAAGTATGACATGTTTACAGTCAAACTTCATCATTTGACTAGAGGAACGTCCTCGAATGATTTTAGGGGAGTTCAAAAAACTCAGGACAAACTTGAGACTTTGGGCTAAATGGGGCATTTTGGGGATTTTAGGAGTTTCGGGCTGTTCTTTTGGGAAATTTGGCACATTTGAGTCGTTTTGGTTATTTTGAGTGTCAGGAAGTATTTTGGGATGATTTTTGGAGAATTTAGGTAGTTTTGGACAATTTTTAGATATTTGAGATTTCTAGGGGCAATTTCGTAATTTAGGAAAGTTTCAGGGCCAGGGGGTTAGAAATTGAAATTTGGTAAAATTGAAATGGCTTTAAAGTGAAGAGAATGGAACCAAAGGTAACCTTCTTTCGATCCTCTATGTGTCAGTGCTTACTGCCTTAGTTATGAGCTTATGGTTATGTGAGACCAACAATTGAGTGTCTGAAAGATAGGGGAAATCAAAATATGAAATTATAGATTTGGAATTGTGAGTGGGTGATATGTGTGTAGGTGTAGGGTGTGAGCTCTGGATCTCCCAGGGTCATTCCTAAGGTCTGATCACTTATGGGGAATCCCACTTGGTGCGCCTTATGTTTAGCTCCTTCTAAATATTAGAGGTTGAGCCTTAACAAGTGAAAGCCCCAAGTAAGGAAAACAAGCATGTGGAATTTCTTTCTGTTGCTAGTCTTCTGAGAAAAGTCACCAACAAGGTCCTACGGCTAGACCCTAGGCTATCTAAAGAGAAACTAAACCTCAACCAATAGTGAGGTCAACACAATGTCTTAAGAAAAATCCAAACTTTCCCTTCATCATTTTCTTTTAAAAGAAACTTGTAGCACATGATATGAGGAGAGAAAAAAAAATACAGCCAAGACAACAATTAAGCCATAAAATGATTCAATCCCAACATCAAATATCAAACAACTAATAAAGTTAAGAAGCTAAGGAAGTTACCACTTGGTATGAAGCACCAAAGAAAGGAAAAAACAAGCTTATAAGAAATTTGGGTAGTACCTCCCCCTCCTTTAATTTTCAACCAACCATGGAGAGCTCTAAATGGGAGCCATTTTATAGAGAAGGAAGAAGAAGAGCAAGAAAAAGCCACCAAAACTTTCTATGGGTAAAGACCCTTGGTCCAAGAGGTGTGCAAGCTTCCATGGTTGGGATGGGAGCAAGGGAATAAGAGCCATGCCTTGGATAGAAGCAAAGGGGGCACACCATGGGGGGAGGAGTTCGACCAAGCTGGTTTCGTAACCTAGGGAGGTGAGGCGCGATAAGAAGGAAGAGGGGGGCGTCGGCTAGGGCTAGGTTAGGGAGAAAACAAAGAAAAATACAATTTAATATTTAATTATTTTAACCCAAACACGCCGATTTTGGCACCGTTCGCTCGTGCGTCGAACAATAGTAAAGTTTATATCCTTCCCAAGTAAATTCAACGTTCTAGACGCAACGGCGCAGTCCCTTTCACTGTCTAGGATCGTTTGGGCAACCTCGTCGATGATCGGTTCAAAAACGTTAAATTTTAAGCTTTTGAAAAAATTAGTTAAATTGACAAAATTTGGCTACAGTGTAGTTGATGAAAATAAAATTGAGAATTTTTGGGAATTTTTGGAATTTTTTTGAATTTTTGGCTAAGCAGGTGTATTTTGGTAACTTTGGGGGTTTTCAGAGTGAATGGTCAAAAAGCTAAATTGAAGGCTCGGGAAAGTACAAAATGAAATTTGGAGTCAAACGGGAGTGTCCGGGGGCATTTCTGACCGATGCAGACGATTTTACGAACCTGGAACATTTTTCAAGTATTGGCCTCTTTGGTTGCAAGGGGACCACCGGTCGCTCGGAAGTATGGCATGCTTATAGTCAAACTTCTCAGTGCGATGAGAGGAATGCTCTGGAATGGTTTTTGGAGAGCTTGGGTGATTTTGGAAGTGTTGGGTTTTGGGGCCCTTTTCTAGGGCAATTTGGTCATTTGGGCCAATTTGGGGCAATTTTGGAAATTTTGGTAAATTTGGGTAATTTTAGTTAATTTGAGTGGTGAGAGGTATTTCAGAATGATTTTTGGAAATTTTGGCAATTTAGGTGATTTTGGGAATTTTGTGGAGTTTTGGGGTTTAGGGGTATTTGGGTCATTTGGTGGGGTTTAAGGGCTAAGGGTAAAATTAGAGAATTTTGTAGGATTTCGGAATTCAATTTGGGATGTCAAATTGTTTAAGTTACGGATCAGAAGTGACTTTCTTTGGTCCTCCATATGTTGGTTCCAACCACCTGAGCCATAGACTTAGGGTCTGGTGGGACCACACACATGAGTTTCCAAAGGGTTAAGGGATCAAAATGGGATGTATTTGGTTCAGATTTGTAAATGTGTATTGTGTGAATGTAGGTGTGAATGTAGATGTGAATGTAACAATGTAAGTATGAATGTGCTTCAAACCTCTCAGGGTTTATCCTAAGGCCTGACCACCTATAGGAGTCCCATCTGAACTTCCTTATGCTTGGTCTCTTCCTCCCAAACGCTGAAGGTTAGGCCTTAAGTATATGAAAGTTCCAAGTCAGGGAAACAAGCATGTAGAATTTCTATGTGGTAGGGTTCCTTGCTAGTCTTCTAAGAAAAGTCGCCAAGAGAGTCCTATGGCTAGACCCTAGGCTATCTAAGAAGAAACTAGACCTCAGCCAAAAATGAGGTCAACACTTCCCCACAGCAATGGCTTCTAGAACCTCATTTTTCACATTTTTCGTAACTCTGGCGCTTAAGCTCCAACTGCTGGCGCTAAACCGATAGTGCTCATTTTAACATAGATCTATTAAATGTCTAAATACTCATTTTAACTCATCCAATTTATCAATTAAGGTCTCATTAATCTCCACTAACATAATATAACAAAAAATACCATATAATCTTTACTTCATACAAAACAAAAAACACACAAAACAAGCTCAGACAAAGCACACTGATAACTATAGGCTGTCTCCCATAAAGTGCTTAGTTATACGTCGTCAGACCGACATATCCAATATTTATTCTGGGTGACTCAACATCATGTTCTCATCATGTTTAAGTTGTTTTACCGAGAAATAAGGTTTCAATCGATGACCATTTACTTTAAATATTTTCTCAATTTTGGATCTTTAATATCCACGCTCCATAGAGATAGATGTTTATTATAATAAATGGGCCCATCCACCTAGATTTATGTATTCTATAAAATAATCTTAATCTAGCATTGTATAGTAATACTTGTTGTTCTGGCTCAATAATTTTATTTAGAATCTTACGATCATGCCACATCGTTATCTTTTCTTTATATATCTTACCACTTTCATATGATTCATTCCTTATCTCGTCAAGCTCATTTAATTGCAATAATCTTTTCTTGCTAGCATCCTTCAAATTATAAATGAACTCTTTAATAGCCCAATATGCTTTATGCTTGACCCGACCCGCAATAACGTAGTAATATTTGCTTCCAAAAGATGGCCAAAAACTTGACCCAATTTATATTTAGCGGCTAGTGTATAAAATTAAAATATTATAAATTTTAGAAAATATTTTACACACTAGGGGTACTATGCAAGTATACGTATCGTTTCAAGTAATATAGGGTTTTCTTTTATAACCCCAGTATCGATCCCACGGGGAAAAATTATAGTAATAAACTTTCTAAATATTATATTTCAAAAATATCTTTTATCCTTTAATTTTACTATAAATTACTATTAATTTACTAGATGCAAATAAAGAAAACAATAATAAGAAAATGATTTATGAAAACTATATAAAATAAACAACTTTCTTTCCTTCAATTAATCTAAGATTTTTAAGATAATTTAATATTTGTTGGAGAATTTGATTTATGGTATTGTGCCAAATAGAAGAATTCCTATCCTTTACCCTTTGATCCAGGCGCAAAGAACATTGACTAATTTACAAATTAGGTCTGGATGTATTGTTAGTAGAATGGGTTAATCTAGACTCACACTACTAGATGTCCAAGGGTGGCTATGGTCGGCCATACTAGTGACCCTTTCCTTATTTATAAATCAAATTATAAGAATTTAGTTTGTCACTCTAAAAACTTATCAATTCTACGCCCTTTAAATCTTATCTTCCTATTTATTTGCACTTCAACTTGAATAACCCGCACATGGCCTTCGACTACCCAAGGATTCATGTGACATTTACAAGTTAAGAGTTCTTCTCCTTCGAGGTCTCAAAACTCTTCAATAGGTTTTAACAATTTAAATGGCCAATTTAAAAAGTAAAGTAAGATCAGGTATTAATGTCATCACAATGTTTTGAAAATATTTTGAATTTCAATTCTCCATCGAATCTTTATATTATCTTGTCTATCTCTTCATAATTGAAGGAAGAAAGTAAACTAACTACTCGTAATACATTGAAAATAAGCGAAAAACATAATAAATAAACTTTGAATCAAATATAAAATACTTATCTCAAATATTCCTTCTACAGATCTTCTGATTCCTACTGACTTCACAGTGTAATGAACTCCAGATGCAACAATTTGAAAATAAACTCACTAAACTAAAAAGTGGCCCTAAATTTCTCTCTCTATTTCTCTCTCTAAGGATGAGAGATCCTAAAGTGGATAAGAGAAAGGGTTACAATGGGAGGGGCACGTTTTCTGAAGAAATGGACCCCTATTTATACGCATCAAGGGTTGCCTTGAGGCACCTCTTTAAAACATGTCCACATTCAATGAATCTTCTAAAATGTCTGTCTGGCGCCTAGGCACCGGACACCGCGTCCAGTTCTTCGTACCTCTTCACTTTGGCTCGCACCTCTTCGCGATTAAAACCGTTTTGGAGTGTCCAAATGCAATGTATCACATGTCCTATTATCAAGGAACAACTGCCAGTCTTCTAGAATGTCCAATAACCGCTCACTCCATCAAAATAATCGTTCAAACATTGTCAAAAACTTGACAGTTTCTGTATCGAGTCTGGCGCTTAGGCGCCAACTTCTGACGCCTAGGCGCCAGGCCATATTTTTTATACTTTTTGTATTTTGCTCCATTTTTTGCTCCTTTTTGCTCCTTTTTGCTCCTTTTTGCTTTTTTGGACCTTTTTACATCACCTACATCCAAAAAAACAAAAAATACCTTTCATTAAAGCATAATATCCTTAGAAATTGATAAAAATTAAGAAATAAAAAATAGGTATTTTTTTATAGATCAAAATCCCCCAAACTTAAATGTTACTTGTCCTCAAGTATCTCTTTTTACTATATAAAATATATAACCTTTGGAATAAAAGATAAATATTTGAGATTCCTGATATTTTTTATTTTATAATGTTTTTAGTAAATTACTAACCCAATTTCACTAACTAGGTTTAATTTTAAGAATTTATAGAATATTTAACTACCAAATCATAAGATTTCAAACTTGTCATTCATTTTGAAATTAATAGAAGTCTATTATATTAAGATCTCATAGATTATTTACAAGAAAAAGATCGTCTTGAAAAATCTTTTCTAAATAAATATTCATGTATAAAAATTAAGTAAAATATGTAACTAGTTTTCTTCCTATAAGATAATTCAAGTGAAGCCAATTTTTTATTAGGCATTTCCTCCAGCTTCCCCTCTCTTCTTCTTTTTTTTTTCCTTTTTTTTCTCTTTTTTTTTTATATATATATATAGAGAGGATTATTATATCTGGATAGCCTGTTAATGGTTTTGAACTTCACTATCCTTAACTTATATTTTCAAAACTTATACATTTCCACTTAATTATTATAACATAAATAAGAATTCAAAAAGATTTCCAATATTTTCTTTTTCAAGTGATAATTTTTTATTACTTAATATTTCTAAAATTCTATTATTTCTATCATGAATAGAAAAATTCTTTAATCTTATTCTTCTTTAAGTTAAATAATTCTATTCTTAAAATCAATCAAAGTTAGTAAAATTTTGGTGAATTTCACTAAATTGTTTATAATTTCAAAAATAAAAGTGATCTCAAATAAATTCTTCATTCCTTAAGTTATGTTAAAAAGTTTTTTATTTTTAAGAAAATATTACCTCTTTAAGGACAAATAAAATTTAAATTTGAATGTATTTTCCCTTCCCCCAAACTTAAGTTTTGGTATACTATGATAATTTGAAAGTATGAGAGAAAGAAAATCATAAGAATTTTTATAAGTATGTAAAAACAATCTTAAAAAGAAAAATTACTTCTACTCATGCTTTTATGAATAATTAAGATAAAATTGAAGCATGTATAAAATGTAAGCAAGCTAATTTTATGATGATACTAAATTTGAAACAAAATTAAAGTAGAGAAAAATTACTAAGTACTAAACAGTAGACTAAAAAAAACATATAAATTAATTCTAACTTCAGTCTCAACACAATATACTATGAATATTTTGACAACAGAATCTTAACTCTAATCAATCCACACAGATATTTAAACAAATTAACATACATCAAAGACAAAACTAAACAAACAATCCAAACAAAACAAACTAACAGAGTAGCACATCATAAAGATCTATAACTACTAGTCACTAGCTGTAGCCTCATCATCATCATCATCACCAAAGGAAAATTCAACGTCCTTAGGATCAACAAATGGTGTGAAACTAGGAAAAGTAGGGAAACTAATATCATGTTACCCTTCAGAAATCTGACTAGGGCTTCAGGGCTTCATCATACTCAGCATCATAACTACTCTTCCTCTGGGTATAATCAGATAAATGATCAAGTTTCCTATCGATAGTATCAATCCTGCAGTGAGTTTGAAATAACTCCCGCCGTCGCTCTATAAACTGATCATGCATTGATTCCCATAAACTCGATGGTGGCTCGGCAGAAGTAGAGGGTCGAGAAGTAGAAGTTCTACCTGGAGTATGTGCAGAAGTAGAAGGAGCGGTCGATATCTTCCTTCGAAGATGATTATAGATACTAACACTCTCCTGCCCAATTGGCTTGGTAGACTTTAACTTCTCCTCGTAAATATCAGCAGTTGACTCAATTACTAACACATAGTGAATAAATCGTAGATGGGAATCTCAATCCAACGAAGTGTTGGATCTCGCAATGAGAATCCACCGAATCATAAATAATACCCCCGACTTCAATAGGCTTCCTCTCCTGAATGCAGTAGTTTAAGATCGTTCGATCTCTAGTCACTTCACTCAGGGTTGGAACGTAACAATCTAGCAAAATAAAGTAGTGCCATGCTTTAGCAATACCATTTAATTTGGAGGATTTGAAGTTTACCCTTTTTCCGTTCCTGATCTTCCAAGATCCAAGCACCATCACCAAATAAGCAATGATCATATCCAAATCTCCCTCAGATGGTGATAATCGAGAATAATAGCATTCAATAGTTGGTGGCAGGCCATAAAATATATTGATTCTTTCAGGACTAAATCCTACTCCAATTCCTCTGACAAAAACTTCATAACCTTCGGCATCCAGAAAATTTGCATAAAACTCTCGAACAATCGGGATACAGCAATAGCAGTGAAATAACAAAATCTTTTCCAATTGTGTGCAACGATAGTGTTTTCGATCATTTCTCCAGGATAATAGAAACTTTGTTCTGAAATGAACTTTCTGGACGTCGCAAATTCGTGGAAGCGAAAATGCGCAGCCGCAGTAGAAAATTTGCTGCTATCAAAGTTATCTCGTGCCTTCCCGCGTTTAGATTTTGGAGCCATCTAAACGTGAAAGAAAATAAGAACAAATTTAGGAATCAAAGATTTAAACTCTTTTTAAGTTTATAAAACTTAAAATAAGTTTTAAAATCCAAAGAAATCACTAAAAATCAAAAAAATTTTCAAAATTTTGGTTCTTAGCAAAACTAGGGAAATCTATGGTGAAAATCGAAAATAAATGGTTTAAAGTGTAGATCTGACCTTGAGACGAAGAAATCGTGTGGTTTCGTGCTCAAATCCCTGATGTTTTGACCTCAAAATGGATCTAAAAGGTGTATTTTCGCGAAAATGGGGAAGAAGATGAAGCTTAGGCATCAAAAATGGCTTTTGGGGGTTATTTAAGTAAATTTTCGGGTACAGCCGAATCGGCGCTAGCGCAACTCGGCGCTTAACGCCGTCGCAAAAATTATTTTTAAATTTAATTTTCCACCAAAATTCATAAATTCAACTTCCAATTACTCATATCAGAATAGGGCTTCAATTTCTAACTTCCACAACATTTTTCAAAAATTTATAAAAATTAAATATTTGATCCACCAATCAAACATAAGGTTTAAATCAAACTCACTAAATTCCATTCATAATCTTCAATATTGACTCAATACATTCCAGATAAGTATTATATTTGATTCAAGTTCCTAATACACACTCAAACACAACAATTTCTAAGCAAAAACAACACACATTGAACATGAAAGCAAATACACAAACAAACACAATCGATTCTCTAAATCGATACAACGACTCAACAAATCATATAATAAATATCTCATTATCAGAATATTCTAATCTTCACAAGAGAAATTGTGTATTCCACTTGGAAAGAACACTAACGCTCTCGGGAAATCTGTAGCCGTCTTTTCGTCAATCCACTTATTCTTCGCATACATTTCAACTTGAGCATCTTGATAAGCCGCAAAATGATCAAATTGAAGTTTCATTTGCCATTCTAGATGTTCAATTTGATGAAACATCTCATGAAGGTGATCTCCAATGCTTTTAAACTCCGCTTCAAACTTATCCAAACGACTAGAAATTTTCTCTAAACTTACAGCGATGAAACCATTGAAGTAGGGTTGAGGATCCTTCGAGACCTTGTCCCTAGCTTCTTCTCCATGATTTCTTCCTTCCATTTCTTCAAAATTTCTCAAATCTCTCAAGAATGAAGTGCAAGGGACGTAATTTTGATTGCTTGATGGTTAGGGAAGAAGATAGGTTGATTTAAAAGGGAAAATCGTGTGAAAAACTGAAAATTTTCGGTTTTTACACGACTCAGTAACCGTGGCACTTAGGCGCCGAATCTGGCGCCTAGGCGCCGGACCTATTGATACATAGTTGATTCTGGCGCTTAGGCGCCGAATTCTGGCGCCTAGGCGCCGGAACTATGTTCAACTCCGTTTCGCCTAATCGTCAAATTTCAAAATTTTGTTCTCCAAGATAGGTATATTATACTGGTAAGAGTAATTTAGACTCAATAACTCACATTGTAAACAATCATAATAAAGGTTAACTTTATCTCCTTTTTACTCATATTCAAAATAGAGTGATCCTATTTTTAAATCTTACATACTTTAAAATAATTTTCAGCCTAAGTCAACAAAGACTTATAAGCATCAAATTTTTCTAAAGTAATATAAAATTAATCAAGATCGAGGCATAACCTTACATTAAAACAGGAAACCACTCTTAACACAAAATAATTATGGGTTGCCTCCCACAAAGCGCTTGGATTAACGTCGTCAGCCCAACTTAGTAAATCTTTAATTAGGTTGACTCAATTCATAAGCCTCTTTATAAATCATTTTAATATCTCCCAAATAAGGCTTCAATCTTAATTCATTTACTTTAAAAATTTTTCCTGTTTTGGGATCTTTAATATCCACAGCTCTATAATGGTATACTTTCTCAACTATATAGGGTCCAATCCATTTAGATCTTAATTTTCCAGGAAAAAGTTTTAAACGAGAATTAAACTGTAATACTTCTTGTCGAGGCTCAAAAATTTTTCTTGAAATTTTCTTATCATGAAACATCTTCATTTTCTATTTATAAATCCTCGCATTTTCATATGCTTCATTTCTAATTTCTTCCATCTCATTTAATTGCAATAATCGCTTTTCTCCTACTTTATTCAAATTAAAATTAAACTCCTTTATCGCCCAATAAGCTTTATGTTCAAGTTCTACGAGTAAGTGACAATGTTTACCATAAATTAACCGGTAAGGTAACCTTCTGATTGGTGTCTTATAAGCTGTTCTATAAGCCCATAATGCAAAATCAAGTCTATCAACCCAATCAGTTCTTTTAGGATTAACAATCTTTTCTAAAATTCTTTTAATTTCTCTGTTTGATACTTCAACCATTCCACTTGTTTGTGGGTGATAAGCAGTTGCAATTCTATGTTTGATTCCAAATTTTTGTAGTAATGATTGAATTCTTATATTCCTGAAATGACTTCCACCATCGATGATAATTACCTTAGGTATTCCAAATCTCGAAAATATCATTTTCTTTAACAATTTAGAAACACTTTTGGAATCACAGTTTGGTAAAGCAACAGCTTCAATCCACTTTGAAACATAATCAACTGCTAATAAAATATAAATTTTTCCAAATGACGGAAGAAATGGTCCCATAAATTCTAAACCCCATATATCAAAAATTTCAACTTCCAATATATAGTTTAAAGGCATTTCATTCTTCCTAGATATATTTCCCATCTTTTGACATCGATCACATGTTTTCACATAATGTCTCACATCTTTAAATAAGGTAGGCCAATAAAATCCAGAATTTAAAACTTTAAATGCAGTTTTATCTATGCCAAAGTGTCCTCCAAAATCAGAATCATGACATTTTTGAATAATAGCAAAGTTTCCTCATAAGGTACACATCTTCGAATCATAGAATTTTTACCAATTAAATGAGGTTCTTCCCAAATATAAGATTTAGCATCATATTTAAACATCTTAATAAATTTGTTATCCAAGTCATAAGCTAAAATATTGCTAACTAAATAATTAATAATATCAGCAAACCAAGGTGTTTTGTATTTTTGAATAACATATAAAGATTCATCAGAAAATTTCTCATTTATATTTTCTTCCAAAATAATATCATTTTTAATTCTAGACAAATGATCAGCAATTTGGTTTTCAGTTCCATTTCTATCTACTATTTGAAAATCAAATTCTTGTAGAAGTAAAACCCATCTTATAACTCTAGGTTTAGAATCCTTCTTAGATAATAGATATTTAATTGCAGAATGATCAGTATGAACTATGCATTTAGTACCAAGAAGATAAGGTCTAAATTTATCAAAGGCATATACTATAGCTAGAAGCTCTTTCTCAATGGTAGTGTAATTTCTTTGTATTTCAGTTGAGAGTTTTACTAAGCATAATATACAAATTTGAAAATTTTCTCATATTTTTGTCCTAATACAGCTCCAATTACAAAATCACTTGCATCACACATTAATTCAAAAGATTTATTCCAATTAGGTGCAACAATGATAGGTGCAGTTATTAATCTTTCTTTTAGAATATTAAAAGCATTAATACATTCTTTTTTAAATTCAAATTTTGCATCTTTTTCCAATAAATGACAAAGAGGTTTAGCAATTTTAGAAAAATCCTTTATGTATCTTCTATACAATCTAGTATGACCTAGAAAACTTCTCACATCAGTAACAGTAGTATGTGGTTGCAATTCAGCAATTATTTTCACTTTTGCTTGATCTACTTCCACCCCTTTTTGTGATACTTTGTGACCAAGTACAATGCTTTCTGTGACCATGAATTGACATTTTTCCCGCTTAAGAACTAAATTTGTTTCTTCACATCTTTTCGTAACTTTAGCTATGTTTTCCAAATAAGATTCAAAAGAGGTTCCAAAGACTCGAAAAATCATCCATGAATATTTCAATTCCTTTGTCAATCAAATCACGAAATATTGACATCATACATCTTTGAAAAGTTGCAGGTGCATTACATAAACTAAAAGGTATTCTTCTAAAAGCAAATGTTCCATAAGGACTTGTAAATGTTGTTTTTGATTCATCCTCAGGAGCAAGAAGTAATTGATGATAACCAGAATATCCATCCAGAAAACAGAAATATGAGTGTACAGCTAATTTATCGATCATTTGATCCAAGAAAGGTAAAGGAAAATGATCCTTTCTCCAGTAACTTGTCTTGTAGGAATAAGTTCATTCTTATCATTAACAATGACAGTTACACCTCCTTTCTTCGGAACACAATGAATAGGACTTACCCATTGACTACCCGAAAAAAGATAAATAATACCAACATCTAACCACTTAATAATTTATTTTTTAACAACCTCTTTCATGATAGGATTTAATCTTCTTTGCGATTATATAAGTAGGTTTAAAATTTTCTTCCATTAAGATTCTATGCATGCAAATGGAAGGGCTTATTCCTCTTATATCAGCAATAGTCCAACCAAAAGCTTTCTTATAATTCTTTAACACACCTAGTAGTTTTTCTTCTTGATCTCTACTTAGCTCAGAAGAAATAATAACAGGTAAAGTTAACAAATTTCCAATAAACACATAGTTTAAATGGGAATGTAACATTTTTAATTCCAGTTCAGGGGCTTTTTTAATTGATGGTAAAAGTATATCATTTTGAGTTATGTCTAAAGTTTCCCAATTATCTTTTATAAAATAAGTCTCTTCTTCTTCTACTACTTCATCTTCATCAGTTAAAAATTCAAATTTTTCTTCGTAAATGACTTTACATTTTTCTTGATAATGTTTTTCAATTAAATAATCAATTATATCCATTCGATAACATTTCTCTTTATCAGGGTACTTCATTGATTTAAGAACATTGAATTTAATTTCTAGATCATTAACTCTCATGGTTAGTTCTCCCTTTTGCACATCAATCATAGCTCTTTCGGTAGCTAGAAAAGGTCTCCCTAAAATAATAGGTATCTCTTATCTTCTTCCATATCAAGTACTATGAAATCTAAAGGTAAGATAAATTTATCAACTTTAACAAGGACATCCTCTATAACTCTTTTAGGATAAGTGATAGATCTATCAGCTAACTGAAGGGTTACAGTGGTGGGAGTAATATCTCCTAAATCCAATCTTCGAAAGATAGAAAATGGCATGAGATTAATACTTGCTCCTAAATCACATAAAGCTTTTCCACAAAATTTTTCTCCAAGTAGCACGTGGTATAGTGAAACTTCCAGATCCTTAAGCTTTTCAAGTAATTTCTTTTGAATTATTGCACTGCATTCTTCACTTAATGCAACAGTTTCATAAGCTTCAAATTTTCATTTTTTTGCTTAAAATATCCTTCATAAATTTTGTGTAAGTTAGCATTTGTTACAAAGCTTCAGCAAAAGGTATGTTAATAGTAAGTTTCTTAAAATTTTCAAAGAACTTAGAAAATTGATGATCTAATTTCTGTTGTTTAAGTCTTTGAGGAAAAGGTGGTGGTGGTTTTTCAACTTCCACATTAACAGGTATAACGATCGATCTCGACTAGGAGAGAGAGTTTCTTTAGGTTTTTCAATCTCTTCAACCTCAATCTGTTTTTCAATTTCATTCTGCATTCTTTCTTTTAATTCCTTTCCACTTCTAGGTTGCACAGCCTTAACTTGTTCATGTTCTTTTCCAGTTTCCTTTTGATTAATTTCAACATTACTAAGAAGTGTTCCTAGAGGTCTGTTATTAATTAAAGTAGCAATTTTCCCCATTTGATTTTCAATATTACGAATAACAATATTTTGATTTTGTAATTGATTATTCATTTGTAATATTAATTCTTCTATCGATAACTTTTTCTGTTGATTATTAAATCCAGGAGGTTTATAATTTGGATTAACTTGACTATTCCAATTTCCAGTGGGATGAGATTGATTATTACCCCATTGTTGTTGTGAATTATTCCAATTAAAATTAGGATGATTTTTCCATCCAGGATTATAATAATTTGAATAAGGATAATTTTTACTTGCAATAACTTGTAAAGTTTCAATAGTTTGAGAATCTTCAACATTAGCAGAGTTATTATGTGAAATATTAATTGCAAACTTATCTAATTTCTTAGACATTGCTGCTACTTGTGAAGCTAAAATAGAAAAGGCTTCATTATCGTGAATACTTGCCATCTTGTTAGGATTAATCCTTTCGGAAGGCCATTGAAAATTGTTATTAGCCATTTCTTCAATTAAAGTGTAAGCTTCTTCAAATGATTTAGACATTAAAGAACCTCCAGCAGCAGCATCAATAATTGATTTTAAAGATCCAATTATTCCATTATAAAAAGTTTGAATAATTAACCAATCAGGCAAATCATGATGAGGACATTTTCTTAGTAGTTCTTTAAATCTTTTCCAAGTTTCATATATTGTCTCCCTGTCAAATTGACTAAATAAAGTAATATCATTTCTTAAATTAGCAGTTTTAGAAGAAGGAAAATATTTAGCAAGGAATTTTTGTGTCATTTCAGCCCATATTTTAATAGAACCAGTTGCTAATGAGTTTAACCACATCTTTGCTTTATCTCTTAAAGAAAAAGGAAAGAGTCTAAATCTAATAGCATCATCAGAAATATTGTTATATTTAAAGGTAGCACAAAGTTCTAAAAAACTAACAAGATGTAAATTTGGATCCTCATTTGGTGTTCCACCAAATTGATTGTTTTGCACCATTTGAATAATAGACGGTTTAAGTTCAAAAGAATTAGCATCTACGGTGGATATTTGAATACTACTATGAAGTTCATCAAATGTAGGGTTAGCATAATCCTTTAATGGTTTATAAACATTTTGATCATTAAGTTCAATTGGATTTTGTAAAGCAGTCATTTCTTGAAATTTTTGAATTTGTTTTCCCCTTTTAATTTTTCTAATTATTCTTTCTAATTCAGAATCTAAAGGTATTAATCCTTCAGAACCAAATCTTCGCATAAAACAAGGAATAAAAATATATATACATATCTCTTTTTTTATTTATATAATTTTTTTATATTTATATTTTTAGAAATATATTTTTTTACAAAAATTTATACTATTTTATTTCTTTCCCCGACAACGGCGCCAAAAACTTGACCCGACCTGCAATAACGCAGTAATATTTGCTTCCAAAAGATGGCTAAAAACTTGACCCAATTTATAATTAGCGGCTAATGTATAAAATCAAAACATTGTAAATTTTAGAAAATATTTTACACACTAGGGGTACTACGCAAGTATACGTATCATTTCAAGTAATATAAGGTTTTCTTTTATAACCTCAGTATCGATCCCACGAGGAAATATTATAGTAATAAATTTTCTAAATATTATATTTCAAAAATATCTTTAATCCTTTAATATAACTATAAATTACTATTAATTTACTAGATTCAAATAAAGAAAACAATAATAAGAAAATGATTTATGAAAACTATATAAAATAAATAACTTTCTTTCCTTCAATTAATCTAAGATTTTTAAGATAATTTAATATTTGTTGGAGAATTTGATTTAAGGTATTGTGCCAAATAGAAGCATTCCTATTCTTTACCCTTTCGATCCAGACGCAAAGAACATCGAGCAATTTACGTGATAAGGTTCGGATGTATTGTTAGTAGAATGGGTTAATCTAGACTCACACTACTAGATGTCCAAGGGTGGCTATGGTCGGCCCTACTAGTGACCCTTTCCTAATCTATAAGTAAAATCATAAGAATTTAGTCTGTCACTCTAAAAACTTATCAATTCTACGCCCTTTAAATCTTATCTTCCTATTTATTTGCACTTTACCTTGAATAGCCTGTACATGGCCTTCGACTACCCAAGGATTCATGTGACATTTACAAGTTAAGAGTTCTTCTCCTTCAAGGTCTCAAAACTCTTCAACAGGTTTTAACAATTTAAATGGCCAATTTAAAAAGTAAAGTAAGATTAGGTATTAATGTCATCACAATGTTTTGAAAATATTTTAAATTCCAATTCTCCATCGAATCTTTATATTATCTTATTTATCTCTTCATAATTGAAGGAAGAAAGTAAACTAACTACTCAGAAAACATTGAAAATAAACAGCAAAACATAATAAATAAACTTTGAATCAAATATAAAATACTTATCTCAAATATTCCTTCTACAGATCTTCTGATTCCTACTGACTCCACAGTGTAATGAACTCCAGATGAAACAACTTGAAAATAAACTCACTAAACTAAAAAGTGGCCCTAAAATTCTCTCTCTATTTCTCTCTCTAAGGATGAGAGATCCTAAAGCGAATAAGAGAAAGGGTTACAATGGGAGGGGCACGTTTTCTAAAGAAATGGACCCCTATTTATAGGCTTCAAGGGTTGCCTTGAGGCACCTCTTCAAAACATATCCACCTTCAATGAATATTCTAGAAGGTCTGTCTGGCGCCTAGGAGCCGGAATCTGGCGCCTAGGCCCCGGACACCGCGTCTAGTTCTTCACACCTCTTCACTTTGGCTCGCACCTCTTCGCGATTAAAACCATTTTGGAGCGTCCAAATGCAATGTATCACATGTCCTATTATCAAGGAAAAACTGCCAGTCTTCTAGAATTTCCAATAACCGCTCACTCCGTCAAAATAACCATTCAAACGTTGTTAAAAACTTGACAGTTTATGTATCGAGTCTGGCACTTAGGCGCCAACTTCTGGCGCCTAGGCGCCAGACCATATTTTTTATACTTTTTTGTATTTTGCTCCATTTTTTATCCTTTTATCTCCTTTTTGCTCATTTTTACTTTTTTGGACCTTTTTACATCACCTACATCCAAAAACACAAAAAATACCTTTCATTAAAGCATAATATCCTTAGAAAATGATAAAAATTAAGACAAAAAAAAAGATATTTTTTTATAGATCAATGCTCAAGTTCAACTGGTAAACGACAAGCTTTCCTAAAAGTTAACCTATATGGGGACATTCCTATAAGAGTCTTACATGTAGTCCTATAAACCCACAAAATAAAATTTAGTTTTATTGTCTAATCCTTTTGGTTTGGATTAACAGATTTTTCTAAAATTATTTTAATTTCACGATTGGATAAGTCAACAAAACCACTTGTTTGAGGATGATAAACAGTAGTAATTTTATGGTTGACATGATATTTCTTTACTAATTTCACCATAATTGTGTTTATAAAATGACTTCTCCCATCAATTATGATTACTCTTGGCATTCCAAATCTACGAAATATTTTCTTTCTTAAAAACTTTGCAACACTTTGAGCATCACATCGAGGTAAAGCAACAGCTTCTATCCATTTTAATACATAGTCTACTGCTAACAATATGTATAAATTTACAATAAATGATATAAATGGTCCCATGAAATTTAATCCCCAAAAGTCAAATATTTCAACGTCCAACATATAATTGAGGGGCATCTCATTTCTTCTAGAAATATTGCCTACACGCTGACATCGATCACAATTTTTAATATACGTATTAACATAAAAATTATAGGCCAATAAAATCTAGATTGTAGAATTTTATATGCAATTTTATCAACACCAAAATGTCCCCCAAAATTAGAACCAAGACATTTTTGAATAATTTCATAAGTTTTTTCTAATAGCACAAATCGTCAAATAATTAGATCCTTTCCTTATTTATATTAAAAATGGGTTGTCCCAAAAATAAGTCTTAGCTTCAGATAAAAATTTCATCCTCTATTGGTATGTAAGATCACAGGGTACAATGTCACTAACAATAAAGTTTACAATGTTAGCATACCATGGAACACGTCACTCATTAATAGTGAAAAATTTTTCATCAGGAAAATATTCATTAATTTCTTCACCAGAAAAGAGAAATTTTTCATTTTCAAGCATGGACAGATGATCAGCAATTATATTATCGGCACCCTTCCTATATATTGGCTGAAACTCAAATTCTTGTAAAAGATGAATCCATCTTATGAGTCTTCATTTTGCATCCTTCTTTTTCATTAAATTTTTAATAGTTGATAGGTCAATATGCACCACACATTTAGTTTCAATTAAATAAGATCTGAATTTATCAAAAGCAAATGCTATAGCTTATAACTCTTTCTAAGTTTTGGTATAATTAAATTGAGCTTCATTAAGAGTTCTACTAGTAGATTACATTAAATATTTTATGATGTTTTTGTCCTAAAACAAATCCAATAGCATAATCACTTGCATCACACATTAATTCAAAAGATTTTTATCAATTTGGTTAAACAATAATTGGTATAGTGATTAATTTCTCTATTAACAGCTCAAAAGCTTTTAGGCATTCTTCATCAAAATTAAAAATTGCATCTTTTTCCAAAAACTGGGATAGAGGCTTAGCAATTTTTGAAAAGTCTCTAATATAATGCCTGTAGAATCTAGCATGTCCTAAAAAACTCCTAATATCCCTTAGAGCTGTTGGGCAAGGTAAATTAGCTATCACTTAAATTTTTGCAGGGTCTACTTCCATACATTTTTCTGAAATTTGATGTTCGAAAAAAATTCCTCCTACTACAATAAATTGACATTTTTGTCAATTAAGGACTAAGTTTGTTTCTTCATAGATTTTAAGAACTTTAGATAAATCTTCTAAAAAAGATTCAAATGAAATTTCAAACACTGAAAACTCATTCATCACTTCAATTTCTTTTTGAATTAAATCACCAAAAATTTCCATCATACTTCTTTGAAATGTAGCAAGGGCATTACATAAACTAAAGGGCATTCTTCTAAAAGCAAAAGTACCATAGGAACTGGTAAACATTGTTTTCTCTTGATCCTCATGAGCAATTTGTATTTGGTGATAACCAGTACATCCATCTAAAAAATAAAAGTATTTATGCCCATCTAGTCTATCTAACATTTGATCAAGAAAGGGAAGTGGAAAATGATCTTTCCTAGAGGCAAGCTTCAATTTTCTATAATCAATAAATATTTGTCATCCTATAACATACTTGTTTGTATTAATTCATTCTTTTCATTAACAGTTATAGTTACTCCTCCTTTCTTAGGAACACAGTGAATGCACTATCTGAAATAGGGTAGATAATTTCAGCATCTAACCACTTTAAAATTTATTTCTAAACAACTTATTTAATAATAGGATTTAATCCCGTATGAGGATCAGCCCTGGGTTTACAGTTTTCTTCCATAAGGATTCTGTGCATACCAAATTGAAGGATTGATTTCTTTAATATCAGTAATGAACCATCCAAAGGCTTTCATATATTTCTTTAATGTTTCAAACAAATTTTATTCTTGTTCAGTAGTTAATTTTGAGAAAATTAAAATAGGTAAAGTTGAGGAATCACCTAAAAAGACATATTTTAAATGTTCAGGAAGTAACTTCAATTCAAGTTCAGGAGGTTTTTTATTTGATGGACAAAAAGATTCATCATTATTTGTCATGTTCAAAACTTTAAAACTTTCTTGAACATAATTTAAATATTCCTCATTAAAATCATCAGAATATTGTGCTTCAACTTCTTGCTCATGTTCCAACTTTTCACTTTCAAATTTCTCTTCATATGTTGCTTTGAAATGACATTCACTCAGAAATTTCATTACATCCATCTTGAAACATTCATTATATTTACCTTTTACAGTATGATTCATTGATTTTGAAATATCAAATGTATCAGTTTGATCATTGACACGCATTATTAATTCCTCTTCCTGCACATCCATCATTAGCCTTCCTGTAGCTAGGAAAGGTCACCCCAAAATAATAGGTATCTCTTTATCTTCCTTCATATCTAGCATAACGAAATCAACAGGAATGATAAATTGATCCACATTTACTAAAAATCTTCTATAACTCATTTAGAATATGTTATCGAATGATATGCTAACTCCAGAGTTACAATAGTCATGTTTATTTCTCCTAATCCCAGTCTTTTAAATATAGATAATAGCATAATGTTAATGCTTTCACTTAAAGCACATAAAGCATTCCCATAAAATTTGACTCTAATTGCTCATGGAATTGTGAAGCTACCAAGATTTTTAAGGTTTTCAAGAAGCTTCTTCTGAATTATTGCACTACATTCTTGACTAAGTGCAACAGTTTAATTATCTTCAAACTTTCTTTTTCTGTTGAGAATATCATTCATAAACTTCACATAGCTTGGTATTTGTTCTAAGACTTCAATAAATGGAAAATTAATTGTATGTTTCTTAAAAATTTCCAATAACTTTGAAAATTGATTATCCAACTTTTGTTGTCGAAGTCTCTAAGGAAATAGTGGTGGTGGCTTTTCTACATCAAGTTTAGGTGCAGAAATAGGACTTTCCAAACCTTTATGTGAGTCCTCTTTTGGTTCTTCAATCTCTTCCTTCTCTACTTCTATGAACTCTACCTTCCAACTCTCTTCCACTTCTCAGTTGAACAACTATTACTTGCTCTTTATTTTTATCTCTTGGATTTATCTCTGTATTGTTAGGAATTTTTCCTTGGGATCTATTACTTAATGAATTGGCTATTTGTCCTAATTGATTCTGAATACTTCTAATTGTAGCTCCTCGACTTTGCAATTGATTTCATATTTGTAATATCACTTCTTCTATAGACAACTTCATCTCCTTGAATTGTGAAGTATTGTTAAAACCTGGAGGATAAGTATGTCTATAATTATCATTCCCTTAGTTGTTCTAATTCCCTAATATGCTCACTTGATTGTTTCCCCATTCTCAATTTCTACCACCATGATTATTGTTATTTCAGTTAAGTTTGGATGGTTCTTCTAACTTGGGTTATAATAATCGGAATATGGATTATTAGTCTTGTTTATGGCTTTCAAAGTTTTTAATGATGTTTGAGAATCTACCATTTGCCCTAACGAATTCTTTTCAATCATTGAAATTGGTTGAGAAAAATTCATTCCAAATTAATCTATCTTCCTTGAAATTGCAGCAAATTAATTTATTGACATTGCAAAAGCATCAGATTCATGAATATTTGCTACCTTTTAGGATTTACCCTTTGTGAAGGCCATTGAAAAATTTTTGTAGCCATTTCTTCAATTAAAGCATAAGCATCATTAAACTGTTTAGACATCACTGAACCACCACCAACACATCGATAATATATCTAAGAGATCCAACTAATCCATAATAAAAAGTTTGAATTATTAATCAATATGTTATTGAATGATGTTGACACTTTCTTAGGAGATTTTTAAAATGTTCTCATGCTTCATAAATAGATTTCCCTTCAAACTGGAAAAAAGATTTAATATCATTTTTATGCTTTACAGTCTTTGATGGTGGAAAATATTTAGCAAGAAATTTTTGCGATAAATCACCCCAAGTTCTGATAGATCCAAGTGCTACTTTATTTAACCATATCTTAGCTTTATACCTTAATGAGAAACGAAAAGTCTAAGTCTAATAGCATCATCTGAAACTCCATCATGTTTAAATGCATCACACAATTCTAGAAAATTAGCAAGATTTGATTTGGATCTTTAGTTGGTGCTCCCCCTAACTGATTATTAGATACCATTTGGAAAATAATAGGTTTAAGTTTGAATGAATTAGCCACTGCAGCAGGATTTTGAATACTACCTTGAAATTCATCTACTGTTGGTTTAGCATAATCTCTTAAATGTCTATATTCTTGATGGATTCCAGCATTTTGATTATTTTGATTTGTCATTTCTTGAATATTTTTATCTTTTTCAGTATTTTAATTTTTTGATTTTTCTTATAGTTATTTCTAATTCAGAATCGTAAGACACAAGTTCCTTAGAACCTGAATAACGCTTACACTATTATAAAACACAATAAAATAAAATCACACAATAAAAACAATAATTTCCTTCAATAAATCTAACAATTTTAATTAATACTTTAAAAAGTAAAAATTATTTTTTATAAAATATTCTTTTAAATATTATTTTAACTTTCTTTATTTTCCTTCTTTCCCCGGCAACAGCACCAATAACTTGATCCCGGATATTATTGCTTACATTTTATATATGAATTTATACTTCTTTCAAATGATATCTCTTTTTTTACAATGACACCAAAAACTTGATGCCAATGTAATTAATAGTTTTAATTGTTATTAAAAAAATGAGATTCTACGCAAGTATACGAATCTTTATCAAGTAATATAGGATGTTCCGATTAAGCCCTGAGATATCGGACCCATAGGAAAAGTGTTAAATAAATAAAATAGAAAAGTAACATTTTAATTTTTAAGAAAGATCTTACCCAAACTAGAGATAATATTCTAGGAAACAAAATTCGATTCTTTTTGTTAACTTTAATCATTTGAAATGAAATTAAACTACTACTTTAACTAAATTTTTGTAAGATGAAAGAAAATGCAAATAAAATATCTTTTTCCTTTTATGAATCAGTAAAAAGTCATGGATTTCTGTTGTGGAAGTATCTAAAGTGTGTTGTACCAAATAAGAACAATTATATTCTTTACCCTTACTAGAGATAAATAACATAGGTTAATCTATTGCTTTATGAATCTTGAAGACGGGCTAGGTGATCCACGAATATTTATGCTCACGTTTTTCACTTTATATTTCATTTCAATGATAATATTTCTTCCCCTTGCAATGGCGCCAAAAACTTGATTCCAAGTCAAATAAGAAATATATTTTAATTCATTTATAATATGGGATTCTACGCAAGTATACATATCGTTTATCAAGTAATATAAGACTTTTTGATTAAGCCCCGAGATATCAAACCCACAGAGAAATGTCTAAAAATATAAAGAAATAAGAAAATTAACTTTTTACTTATTAGATTTATTTTGTAAAGTATGTTTTAAAATAAATAATTTGAAATTTTGTTTTTGATATTTTCTATTTTAGAAAAGTAAAGCAAGCAATTAAAATTAACAAGACTACTAAACGATATAAAAGCAATGAGAATAAAATATATTTTTCCTTTTTTAATGAATTAGTAATAATTATGGAATTTTGTTGTTGAAGTATTTAAATGTGTTATGCCAAATAGGAGCAAATATATTCTTTACCCTTAATTGGTTTTATAAAGAACATTGGTTAATTTGAAGCTTTGAAATTTTGTAGATGGGTTAGGCAGGGAAGATACCAGCACTCACTGTAGAGTTCCCTTGATTCCCTCCACCTGGGGGCTAACATCTCATAACAGTTTTTTTTACCTCAAGCCAAATTTGGGGACTTTAGCCTCTCACTTTAAAGTCCTCTAATTTTACTCTCCATTAAAACATATCTCCCTATTTTGTTTGCAATCAATTATATGAACTATAATTCTCATCCATACAATTGCATGTGGTTCTTTTTAATTTTTGATTAAGACAACGCCACAATGGATCTTACAGTATTTCCCAATAAATTTTAACATCTTAATTGGCCAAATCAACAAGTAAATTAAGTGCAAAGAAATAAATCATCTACCTTCTTCCAACATTAAACTTATAAACTTCACACAACATCCTTCCATAATTTAATTACATCATCATTTAAAAGGAAAAAGATAAAGAAAACTACTCAGAACTCATGGAGAAAACATAAACACGACTTGATTTCAAAGTAGAAATCATAGTGAAAACACAACAAGTTTTACTTAGAAACCAAATGTAAAAATAACACTTATATGAAAATCCTCTTCACAAGACTGAAAGTTCCTCTGATGTTATGCTTTCCACTATAAGACTCCACAAAGGTTGGCACCCAACTCTGAGGATTGACCCTCCTAAATTCTAATACAAACTATGATAAAGTAATGTAGAAGCGTAAAGAAAATTTGGTGAGAAGAAGGCTTCCTTCTTCCTCTTTCCCTGGAATCAATTTCAAGCTTGCCTCCAACTTCTCACACCAAAATTTTCACCTAAACTCTTCTCTTGGGTGTGGCGCCACTTTATGATCTTCAAGTCTTCATTTTTAAAAATTCTCCAAAATGTGTCTTGCTGTCTCTTTAAAATATGTCCAGATTCAATGTATCCACCAAGAATGCATCCATCCGTTCAAATTTTAAATGAATTTTGGCGCTAATGGTACGTTAGTGAAGTTTAAGCCAAAGGATGCTTCAAAAACCCTTCAATTTTGTTCCAAATTCAAATAAAATTTGTCACTTTATCTGTGGTGTCTATGCGCCAGCCAACTGACGCATAGGAGCTAGAGGCCAAATTTGCACACCTTTCAATTTTTGCTCCAAATTTGATCATTTTTTGCTCCTTTCATCACAATCACTCATTTTAATTATACATACAAGAAAAACATAAAAATACCTTCCATTAAAGTGTAATATCATCAAAAATGGGTATAAATATGTGCTTAAAAACACTATATATTGTAGGCGTACCAAAATCCCCCAAACTTAAAATGTTAGTTGTCCTCAAGTGACAATAAAATCATATAAAAATCAAGCATGCAAATTATTTAAATGATTTTCCTTAGTAAGGTTTCAAAATTTTGTAATTGAAATGAAATAGTCTAATTTAGAAAAAAATTTTAGTGAATGAGACCAACTTAAAGTTTAGAAAGTTCTTAAGTAAAAGTTCATGAAAAATATAAGTTCCTATCTAATTTATAAATACTTTTAGATTTTTCAAAATGTAGGATTTAAAAATTTTATTTTCCTCAATTAAAAAATTTTATTTGAAATTAATTTCACTCACTATATTATAATCTTAAGCTTTAGATTTTCTCGAAACATATATTTTAAACTTTAGGTATGGAACCAATTTTTTATTAGACCCTTAAATCCTCAAGCATCTCCTCCTTTTTCTTTTTTCTTTTTTTTTCTTCTTTTTCTTTTTCTCTTATTTTTTTAATAAGGCAAGGATTACTGTATCTGGATAGGCCTTTAATGATTTTGAATTCCACCCTTTCATTTAAAATAAAGGTCTGATATATATCTTTCACTTAAAAGTCATAATCATAGTGTCAAAAATTATTTTTCAATAAAATAAATTTATGTTTTATAAAATAAAAGTCAAATCTTCTATCTTTCCAAAAATATAATATTTCTTACTAAAAATAGTTTAACTATATTCATCATTTCTTTACTAAGAAAATTTTAACTTTAAATTTTTCATCATTACTATAAATTTTAACTAAATTTTCTTACTCATTTCCATATTCGAAATTTTTGCTCCCCTAATATAACTTCATATACATAATTGTTTTCAATCAAAAATCAAATTTCATTATCAGCATTTTTGAGAAAAAATAAAATTTTAGTTTTTGAAAATTTATTTTTAAAATTCCCCCCAAACATTAAAATTTTAGTTAGGATAAAACATTTAAGCATAAGAAGTGATACATAGGTAAAAATTAAAAACTAAAATAACATGCTATCAGGAATTTTCATAACCTAAACATGCAAGTATAACTATTTAAAAACAAGAGTAAAAATAAATTAAATTCAGTTTTTTCAATTTTTCATAAAAATTTCAAAGGACTTCTACTGTAGTGGAGGTTTTGAAAGAAAATATACACCAACTTAACATCACAACAATACTAGATAATATATGGTAGAACATTTTGAAAAGTTCAAGCAAGCAATTTAAATAGTGGTTTCTAATAGTGCTTTAAATTTCCTAACAGCTTTTGGAATTAAATAGTACACTACTAAAAACTCAAACACTATATACACATTAAAACATTTATTACCACAAAAAAATCACAAACTGCAACATAAAATATCAATTCATGATAGAAACATCTGAATGTGTATAAAATAAATAGTCTAACTACACTCTACACAATATTAGAGTTCACAGCAAAATACAACAACAAAAAAAAACTCTAGACATTATACAACACAAATATAAACATCACAAACTCAACAACACATAAAAACAAATCCTATTCATCATCCTCATCATCTCTCTCATTCTAATCTCTAGATGGAACATAAGGTATAAAATAAGGACGGGGAGGCTTCTCAGCTTTGTGATCACCTCTAATCAGTCTATCCATATACTGTTGATAGTTCTCCTCATACTCATCATGTTTCACAATATATCTTTCAATACTTTCAATCTTACCATCCATATCTCTAACATGCTCTTGGGTAAGACTCGCTTCTTTAAAATCTTCTGTAATAAACATGTTTGTGAATCCCTTGAAGATGATGCATATGAAGTAGAAGCTCGAGAAGTAGAGGCAGCAGAAGCAGAAACACTAGAAGCTCTACAGATCCTCCTTTCCAGCCAAATATTGAATGCACGGTGTAAGTGTTTACATTTACACTGGTAATGGGTTTAAGTGGCTTAAGGACTTGTTCCCATGTTTCAAACTTAACACCAGATCGCTCACAAAATGAATGAATCATAGAAGAAAATCCCATACCTGCAGTAGTAGCAGCTCTAGCACAGTTTAAAACATAATAAAACATAATATCTCTAATATCTAAAGGCTTTCCCTGCTGAATACAATGGTTCAGAACAGTTGTTTCTCTCATAACTTTACTAATGTGGCTTGAAGGTAATAGCTTTGATGAGATAAAGTAATGTCATGCCTTTGAGGTGGCATTCAACTTAAGAGGCCAGAAAATTTACTCTTCTTCATTTTTTATCTTCCATAGACCTCTTTTATCAGTAAGAAAAGACATTATCTCATCTAACTCTCCCACAGAAGGATCATAATTGACATAAAAATAAAACATATCAGGAGGCAATCAGTAAAAAAATTTAATTACCGTAAGAGAAAATCCACATGTTGACCTATAACCATCACCATATTGTCTTCTGCTGCAAGCAAGTTTGCATAAAACTCTCTAACAACAGAAACAACAACATTAGCGGAGAAGCAACAATAATTTTCCCAATTCCTTTTTGCAATCTTCTCCTCAATATCTCCTCGTAGCTTACTAAAAACTCGTTCTAGAATTAATTTACACTGACACATCTATCCTTCGCTCTAGAACTGACAAATTTGTTGGATTCAAATTTTGCCTTCTCTCTCGATCACTTAGACTTTGGAGTCATTTCTAAAAAATCACAAAAATTTCACCATAAATTCCAAAATCAAACTAATATTTCTAATTTAACATTCAAAGGTTAGGTCCACTATATCCAAGCAATTTCTCATGCTTCTCCTCAAATTTTCACCTTGAATAGTGATTTTCAATTTTTCAATAATGTACTCAAAATAAATGGTGAAAATAAAAAAATTTTACTTAGGAGAAGTGCACATACCTCAAGGAACTCAAATCTAACAAATTTCAGCGAAATCAGCTCTTAAACGATCCAATTTAGTGATGTCCTATTCTTCTATTTCGCGAAACTAAGAGGTTGAAGGTGATGAGGGGGATTAAAATGGCAAAATGTTGGGTTATTTAAATGCAGAAAATGAATTTTCGCAAACCGGGGCCTATGCGCGGAGTTACAGTGCATAACTATGATAATTGGCGCTTAAGCGCCGACAGTTTGGTGCTTAGCCGCCAGTGCCCAAATTTTAATAATTAATTTTAATGGCACAAAATCACTTAGTTAATATCCCTTAATCACTTCTAATACATAATAATCCACAAACTTTTCTAATACTCCAAAATTTCCATCAATTCTAAAAAAATTTCATACAAACACAAACTTATATTAATAACAAACTACACTCAATACAAACTAAAAATATTTATCCAAACATTTTAGATGAAATTCCGCAATTCATAAGTTCATAACTCAAACCATAAACACAACTACATCATTAAAATGTAACAAACATCAAATTACAGTGCAATAAAACATAAATATTAATCACAAACACAAAACACTTAACACAAAAAACTAAATCAGAAAACTACACTTAATTTAGTTCCAATCTCCAGTAGGCGAAATATATCCAGAATCACCATTATTTGCATTTGAACCATCTGGAATGTAAATCTGATAAAACGGGCGATGATTAAATGCTCTTATTTCTTCTTCTTCTAACCTTTTGTTCATCAGATACACTGTTATATTTACTTCTTCTACATGACTTGTATAACTGAATTGCATTTTGAGTTGCCATCCAATATGCTCTAAATGATCGTTAGCTTCATTTACCTTTGCTTTAATTGGCTCCACATCGGCTTCAATCTTTGCAATCCTTTCTGCAATTCCTTGAATACTAATAGCTAGATATCCGATGAATAATTTTTGCGCACTTTCACTAATAAACTTCTTCTTGTTGGTTTCCTCCTTCTTCTTAACTTCGCTCTCCTAAGAAGACATTTTTGCACTCAAAATACTCTCCTTTAGACTCAGGAATGAAAATAAGAACTGGGGCAAGTATTCCTTTAATTTAGGGCCTTTTTATAGACTTGGGAAGGCACAAAACCGACCCTAGACATGTTAAAACTCCTCATTAACTCCAAAAACCACTTACCCACGACTTAGGCATCTAGAAACCATGTTTTCATGTTTTTTGTAACTCCAGCGCCTAAGCGCCAATTTGCGGCACATAGGCGCCAGTGCTCAATTTTGCACAGGTCTGCTAAACGTCCAAATCTTCATTCTGACTCCTCTAAGTCATCAAACAAGGTCCAAATAACACCTATAAAGCATATAAACTTCAAATTACTACCATATAATCATACAAACAAGCCAAACAAAGCACACTTATCAAACATAAAGCAAAGCACACCGATAATTATGGATTGCCTCCTACAAAGTGCTTGGTTTATCAAGCTTGACATACCCAGAGCTTATACTAAGTGCCCCAACATTAAATTCTCATCGGGTTTAGATTAATCGACTGAAAAATAAGATTTAAGTCTATGAGCGTTAACTTTAAATATTTTTCCAGTCTTAGGATCTTGAATATCCACAGCTCCATAGGAATAAATTTTCATTAAAATAAATGGGTCTGTCCACCTGGACTTAAGTTTTCCAACAAATATTTTCAATTTAGTATTATATAGCAAAAATTTTTGCCCTAGCTCAAGATTTTTAGTAAGAATCTTCTAATCATTCCACAACTTCATCTCTTCTTTATAAATCTTAGCAGTTTCATAAGATTCATTCCTTATCTCTTCAAGCTCATTTAATTGCAACAATTTCTTTTCTCTAGCATCTTTCAAATTATAATTGAACTCTTTAATAGCTCAATATACTTTATGCTCAAGCTCAACTGGTAAATGACAAGCTTTTTCAAAAATTAACCTATAAGGGGACATTCCTATAAGAGTTCCGTTAGCAGTCCTATAGGCCCATAAAGAGTAATCTAGTTTAATTGACCAATCTTTTCTCTTTAGATTAACTGTCTTTTCCAATATTCTTTTAATTTCATGATTAGATAATTCAACCAAACCACTTGTCTGCGGATGATAAGCAGTAGCAATGCGATGATTAATATGATATTTTTTTCTAACATTTTCATAATCACAATTCTAAAATGACTTCCCCCATTAGTTATGATTACTCCTGGTATTTGAAATTTGCAAAATATATTCTTTCTTAAAAACTTGCAACACTTTGAGCATCACATCGAGGTAAATCAATAGCTTCTATCCATTTGGATACATAGTCTACTGCTTTACAAAATGTATATATTTCTGAAAGATGGCATAAACAGTCCCATGAAATCTAATCCCCAAACATTAAATATTTCATCTTTTAACATATAATTGAGGGGCATCTCATGTCTTCAAATAATATTGCCTACTCGTTGACATCTATCACAATTTTTAATATAAGCATTAACATCCTTAAAAGTTGTAGGCCAATAAAATCCAAATTGTAAGATTTTATATGCAGTTTTATCAACTCCAAAATGTCCCTTATAATTAGATTTATGACATTTTTGAATAATTTCATAAGTTTCTTCTAAAGGCACACATCTTTGAATGATTAGATCTTTTCCTTGTTTATATAAAAACGGGTCATCCCAAAAATAAGTTCTGGCTTCAGATACAAATTTCTTTCTCTCCTGGTATGTCAAACCATAGGGTCTAATATCACTGACAATAAAGTTTACAATATCAACATACCACGGAACACACCACTAATTAACAGTGAACAATTTTTCATCTGGAAAATTTTCATTAATTTCTTTAGCATCACAGAGAGATTTTTTCAGTTTCAAGCCTGGACATATGATTAGCAATTTGATTATCAACACCCTTCCTATCTACTAAGGGTTCAATCTGAAATAGGGTAGATAATTCAAGCATCCAACCACATTAAAATTTCATTTTTAACAACTCCTTTCATAATAGGGTTCAATCGCCTTTGAGGATCAGCCTGAGGTTTGTAGTTATCCTTCATAAGGATTCTATGCATACAAACTGAAGGACTGATTCCTTTAATATCAGCTATTGTCCATTTAAATGCTTTCTTATATTTCTTTAAAATTTCAAGCAAACTCTATTCATATTTTTCAAACAATTGAGAGGAAATTATAACTGACAAAGTTGATGAATCACCTAAAAAGGCATCTTTCAAATGGTTAGGAAGTAACTTTAAATCAAGTTCAAGAAGCTTTTCAATTGATGGACCAAAAGATTCATCTTTTTCAGTCATGTCCAACATTTCAAAATTTTCATGAACGTAATTTAAATCTTCCTCATGAAAATCTTCAAAGTGTTGTAATTTCTATTCTTGCTCGTGTTTCAATTCTTCACATTCAGATTTTTCTTCATAAGCTGATTTGAAATGACATTCACTTAAATATCTGATAACATCCATTTTATAAAATTCATCATCTTTACCTCTTACAGGTTATTTCATTGATTTTGAAATGTCGAATGTAGCAATTTGATCATTGACTCTCACTGTTAGTTCCCCTTTTTGTACATCTATCATTGCTCTACCTGTGGCTAGGAAAGGTCTCCCTAAAATTATGGGTATCTCTTTATCTTCTGTCATATCTTTCACAATGAAATCAACAGGAAAGATAAATTCATCCACATTAACCAAAACATCCTCTATAACTTGACCCGACCGCCGCGCTTAACGCAATAATGTTTGCTTCCAAAAGATAGCCAAAAAGCTTTGACTCGATTTATAAATAGCGGCTAGTGTATAAAATAAATATTATATAATTAAGTAATATTTTTACACATTAGGGGTACTACGCAAGTATACGTATTGTTTCAAGTAATATAGGGTTTTAAAATAAAGACCCCAGTATCGATCCCACAGGGAAGATTTATAGAACTAAATTTTCTATAAAGTGAAAGCGAAATAAAATAGGAAAAATATTTTTATTTTGATTATAAATTACTATTAATTTACTAGATGCAATTAAAGAAAACAATAATAAGAAAATGATTTATGAATTCTATATAAAATAAACAACTTTCTTTCCTTCAATTAATCTAAGATTTTTAAGATAATTTAACATTCGTTGGAGAATTTAATTTATGGTATTGTGCCAAATAGAAGCATTCCTATTCTTTACCCTTTGATCCAGGTGTAAAGAACATTGACTAATTTACAGAATAGGTCCGGATGTATTGTTAGTAGAATGGGTTAATCTAGGCTCACACTTCTAGATGTCCAAGGGTGGCTATGGTCGGCCCTACTAGTGACCATTTTCTAGTCTATAAATCAAATTATAAGAATTTAGTCTGTCACTCTAAAACTTATCAATTCTACGCCCTTTAAATATTATCTTCATATTTATTTGCACTTCACCATGAATAGCCCGCTCATGGCCTACGATTACCCAAGGATTCATGTGACATTTACAAGTTAAGAGTACTTCTCCTTCAAGGTTTCTAAACTCTTCAACAGGTTTTAACAATTCAAACGGCCAATTTAAAAAGTAAAGTCAGATCAGGTATTAATTTCATCACAATGTTTTAAAAATATTTTGAATTTTAATTCTCCATCGAATCTTTATATTATCTTATCTATCTCTTTATAATTGAAGTAAGAAAGTAACTAACTACTCAGAACACATTGAAAATAAATAACAAAACATGATAATTAAAATTTAAATCAAATGTAAAAATATACTTATCTCAAATATTTCTTCTACAGATCTTCTGATTCCTACTGACTCCACAGTGTAATGAACTCCGGATGCAATAACTTGAAAATAAACTCACTAAACTAAACAAAAGTGGCCCTAAATTTCTCTCTCTAATTCTCTCTCTAAGGATGAGAGATCCTAAAGTAGATAAGAGAAAGGGGGACAATGGGAGGGGCACGTTTTCTGAAGAATTGGACCTCTATTTATAGGTTTCAAGAGTTGCCTTGAGGCACCTCTTCAAAACATGTCCACATTCCATGAATCTTCTAGAAGGTCGGTCTGGCGCCTAGGCGCCAGAATCTAGCACCTAGGCGCCGGACACCGCGTCCAGTTCTTCGCACCTCTTCACTTTGGCTCGCACCTCTTCGCGATTAAAACCGTTCTGGAGTGTTCAAATGCAATGTATCACATGTCCTATTATTAAGGAACAACTGTCAGCCTTCTAGAATGTCCAATAACCTTTCACTCCATCAAAATAACTGATCAAACGTCGTCAAAAACTTGACAGTTTTCGTATCGAGTCTGGCGCTTAGGCGCCAGTTTCTGGCACCTAGGCGCCAGGCCATATTTTTTTATACTTTTGGTATTTTGCTCCATTTTTGTTCCTTTTTGCTCCTTTTTCCTTCTTAGACCTTTTTACATCACCTACATCCAAAAACACAAAAAATACCTTTCATTAAAGCATAATATCCTTAAAAATTAGTAAGAATTAAGACATGAAGAAATAGGTATTTTTTTTATAGATCAAAATCCCCCAAACTTAAAGGTTACTTGTCCTCAAGTAACCCTTTTTACTACATAAAATATAACTTTTGGAAATAAAAGATAAATATTTAAGATTCCTTATAAATTTTGATTTTATAAAGTCTCTAGTAAATTATTAACCCAATTTCACTAACTAGGTTTAATTTTAAGAATTTCAAGAATATTTAACTACCAAATCATAACATTTCAAACTTTTCATTCATTTTGAAAATAATAGAAGCCTATTATATTAAGCTTTTATAGATTATTTACAAGAAAAAGATTTTCTTGAAAAATGTTTTCTAAATAAATATTTATGCATAAAAATTAAGTAAAGTATGTAATTAGTTTTCTTCCTATAAGATAATTTAAGTGAAGCCAATTTTTTATTAGGCATTTCCTCAAGCTTCTCCTCTCAATCTCTTTCTTTTTTTTTTATAGAGAGAGGATTACTATATCTGGATAGCCTATAAATAGTTTTGAACTTCACTATCCTTAACTTATATTTTCAAAACTTATACATCTCCACTTAATTATTATAACATAAATAAAAATTCAAAAAGAATTCCAATCTTTTCTTTTTCAAGTGATAATTTTTTATTACTTAATATTTCAAAATTCTATTATTTCTATCATGAATAGAAAAATTCTTTTTCTCATTCTTCTTTAAGTTAAATAAATCTATTCTTAAAATCAATCAAAGTTAGTAAAAGTTTGGTTAATTTCACTAAATTGTTTATAATTTCAAAAATAAAAGTGATCTCAAATAAATTCTTCATTCCTTAAGTTATGTTAAAAAGTTTCTATTTTTAAGAAAGTATTAGCTCTTTAAGGACAAATAAAATTTAATTTTGAATGGATTTTCCCTTCCCCCAAACTTAAGTTTTGGTATACTATGATAATTTGAAAGTATGAGAGAAAGAAAATCATAAGTATTTTTAGTAAGTATGTAAAAAAAACAATCTTAAAAATAAAAATTAACTTCTAAACATGCTTTTATGAATAATTAAGATAAAATTGAAGCATGTATATAGAAAAGTAAGCAGGCTAATTTTATGATGATATTAAATTTGAAACAGAATTAAAACAGAGCAAAATAATTAAGTACTAAACATTAAACTAAAACAACATATAAACTAATTCTAAATTCATTCTCAACACAACAGAATCCTAATACTAAACAGTCAACATACATCAAATACAAAACTAACAAACAATCCAAATAAAACAAACTAACAGAGTAACACATCAAAGAAATCGATAACAACTAATCACTAGCTGTAGCCTCATCATCATCTTCATCACCAAAAGAAAATTCTACGTCCTTAGGATCAACAAATGGTGTGAATATAGGAAAAGTAGGAAAATTAACATCATGTTCACCCTTCAGAAATCTGACTAGGGCTTCATCATACACAGCATCATAATTACTCTTCCTCTGGGTATAATCAGATAAATGATCTACTTTTCTATCAATAGTATCAATCCTGCAGTGAGTTTGAAATAACTCCTGTTGTTGTTCTAAAAACTGATCATGCATTGATTCCCAGAAATATGATGGTGGCTCAGCAGAAGTAGAGGGTCTAGAAGTAGAAGGTCTACCTGAAGTATGTACAGAAGTAGAAGAAGCGGTCGATCTCTTCCCTCGAAGACGATCATAGATACTAATACTCTCACCGCCCGATTGGCTTAGTAGACTTCAGCTTCTCCTCAAAAATATCAACTGTGACTCCATTACTAACACATAATGAATAGATCAAAGATGGAAATCCCAGTCCAACAGAAGTGCTGGATCTCACAGTAGACTCCACAGAATCACAAATAATGCTCCCGACATCAATAGGCTTCCTCTCACCGAATGCGGTAATTTAAGATCGCTCGATCTCTAGTCACTTCACTCAGGTGGTTGGAAGGTAACAATTTTGCAGATATAAAGTAGTGCCATGATTTAGATACACCATTTAATTCAGAGGATTTCAAGTTTACCCTCTTTCTGTTCCTGATCATCCAAGATTCAACACCGTCAGTCAGATAAGCAATAATCATGTCCAAATCTCCCTCAGATGGTGATAATCTAGAATAACAACATTCAATAGTCGGTGGCAGGCCATAGAATATGTTGATTCTTTCTGGAGTAAATCCTACTCCGATTCCTCTAACAAAGACTTCAGAAACCTCGGCATCCAGAAAATTTACATAAAATTCTCGAACATTCGGGATAACAGCAATAACAGTAAAGTAACAAAATCGTCTCCAGTTGTGCACAATGATAGTGTTTTCGATCATCTCCCCAGGATGATAAAAACTTCATTCTGAGATGAACTTTCTCGACGACGCAAGTTCATGGAAGCGAAAATGCGCAGCCGAAGTTGGAAATTTGCTGCTATCAAAATTTTCTCGTCCTTTCCCGCGCATAGATTTTAGAGCCATCTAAACGTGAAAGAAAACAAGAACTAATTTAGGAATCAAAGATTTAAACTCTTTTTAAGTTTATAAAACTTAAAATAAGTTTAAAAATCCAAAGAAACAACTAAAAATCAAATATTTTTTCAAATTTTCGGTTATTAGCAAAACTTAGGGAAATCTATGGTGAAAATCGAAAATAAATGGTTTAAAGTGTAGATCTGACCTTGCGACAAAGAAATCGAGTGGTTTCGCACTCAAATCCTTGATGTTTTGACCTCAAAATGGATCTAGAGGATGTATTTTCGCAAAAATGGGGAAGAAGATGAAGCTTAGGCGTCAAAAATGGCTTTTGGGGGTTTAAATGGTAATTTTCGGGTACAGGCCGAACTGGCGCTTAGGCGCCAGACTCGCCTTTCACAAAAAAAATTTTTAAAATTTATTTTTCCACCAAAATTCATAAATTTAACTTCCAATGACTCATATCAGAGTAGAGCTTCAGTTTCTAACTTCCACAACATTTTTTCAAAATTTAATAAAAATTAAATATTAAATCCACCAATCAAACATAAAGTTTTCAATCAAACTTACTAATTTCCATTTAAAATCTTCAATTTTGACTCAATACATTCCAGATAAGTATTACATTTGATTCAAGTTCCTAATACACACTCAAAAATAACAATTTCAAAGCAAATACAACACACGTTGAACATGAAAACAAATACACAAACAAGCACAATCGATTCTCTAAATCGATACAACGACTCAACAAACCATAATAACTATCTCTTTACCAGAATATTCTAATCTTCACAAGGGAAATTGTGTATTCCACTTTGAAATAATACTAACGCTCTCGGGAAATCCGTAGCCGTCTTTTCATCAATCCACTTGTTCTTCGCATACATTTCAACTTGAGCATCTTGATAAGTCGCAATATGATCAAATTGAACTTTCATTTACCATTCTAGATGTTCAACTTGATGAAACATCACATGAAGGCGATCTCCAATCTTTTTAAAATCTTCTTCAAACTTATCCAAACGATTAGAAATTTTCTCTAAACTTACAGCGATGAAACCATTGAAGTAGGGTTGAGGATCCCTTGAGACCTTGTCCCTAGCCTCTTCTCCATGATTTCTCCTTTCCATTTCTTCAAAAATTTCTCAAATCTCTCAAGAATGAAATGTAAGGGATGTAATTTTGATTGTTTGATGGTTAGGGAAGAAGATGGGTTGATTTAAAGGGGAAAATCGTGTGAAAAACTGAAAATTTTTGATTTTTGCACGTCCCAATAACCGTGGCGCTAAGGAGCCGAATCTGGCGCCTAGGCACCGGACCTATTGATACATAGTTGATTTTGGCGCTTAGGCGCCGGAACTATGTTCAACTCCGTTTCACCTAATCGTCAAATTTTCAAAATTTCATTCCCCAAGATAGGTAAATTATACTGGTAAGAGTAATTTAGACTCGATAACACAAATTATAAGCAATTATAATGAAGGTTAACTTGATCTCCTTTTTAGTCATATTTAAAATAGAGTGATCCTATTTTTAAATCTTACATACTTCAAAATCATTTTTCGCCTAAGTCAAACAAGACTTATGAGCATCAAATTTGTCTAAAGTAATACAAAATTAATCAAGATCGAGGCATAACCTTACATTAAAACTTAAAAACACAAGATGATTATGGGTTGCCTCCCAAAAAGCGCTTGGTTTAACGTCGTCAGCCAGACTTAAGTATATTTTTAATCAGGTTGACTCAATTTATAAGCCTCTTTATAAATCTTCTTAATATCTCCCAAACAAAGCTTCAATCGTAATCCATTTACTTTTAAAATTTTTCCAGTTTTGGGATTTTTAATAATCCACAGCTCCATAATGGTATACTTTCTCAACAAAATAAGGTCCAATCCATTTAGATCTCAATTTTCCAAGAAAAAGTCTTAAACGAGAATTAAACAGTAAAACTTTTTGTCTAGGCTCAAAAATTTTTCCTGAAATTTTCTTATCATGCAACATCTTCATTTTCTCTTTATAAATTCTCGCATTTTCATACGATTCATTTCTAATTTCTTCCATCTCATTTAGTTGCAATAATCGTTTTTCTCTCGCTTTATTCAAATTAAAATTAAACTCCTTTATCGCCCAATAAGCTTTATGTTCAAGTTCTACAGGTAAGTGACAATGTTTACCATAAATTAACCGGTAAGGTGACATTCCGATTAGTGTCTTATAATCTGTTCTATAGGCCCATAATGCAGAATCAAGTCTATAAAGCCAATCAGTTCTTTTAGGATTAACAGTCTTTTCTAAAATTCTTTTAATTTATCTGTTTGATACTTCAGCCATTCCACTAGTTTGAGGGTGATAAGGAGTGCTATGTTTGATTCCAAATTTTTGTAGTAATGATTGAATTCTTATATTCCTGAAATGACTTCCACCATCAGTGATAATTACCTTAGGCATTCCAAATCTTGAAAATATAATTTTCTTTAAACATTTTGAAACACTTTTGGAATCACAATTTTGTAAAACAACAGCTTCAATCCACTTTGAAACATAATCAACTGCTAATAAAATATAAATTTTTCCAGATGATGAAACAAATGGTCCCATAAAGTCTAATCCCCATATATCAAAAATTTCAACTTCCAATTTATAATTAACTGCATTTCATCTTTCCTAGATATATTTCCCATCCTTTGACATCGATCACATGTTTTCACATATTATCTCACATCTTTCAATAAGGTAGGCCAATAAAATCCAGAATTTATAATTTTAAATGCATTTTTATCTATGCCAAAGTGTCATCCAAAATCAGAATCATGACATTTTTGAATAATAGCAAAAGTTTCCTCATAAGGTACACATCTTCGAATTATAGAATCTTTACCAATTTTAAATAAATGAGGTTCTTCCCAAATATAAGATTTAGCGTCATATTTAAATTTCATAATAAATTTGTTATCCAAGTCATAAGGTAAAATATTGCTAACAAAATAATTAACAATATCAGCATACCACGGTGTTTTGTATCTTTGAATAACATATAAAGATTCATCAAGAAATTTCTCATTTAAATTTTCTTCTGAAATAATATCATTTTTAATTCTAGACAAATGATCAGCAATTTGGTTTTCAGTTCATTTTCTATCTACTATTTGAAAATCAAATTCTTGTAGAAGTAAAACCCAATTATAAGTCTAGGTTTAGATTCCTTCTTAGATATTAGATATTTAATAGCAGAATGATCAGTATGAACTATGCATTTAGTACCAAGAAGATAAGGTCTAAATATATCAAAGGCATATACTATAGCTAGAAGCTCTTTCTTAGTGGTAGTGTAATTTCTTTGTGTTTCAGTGAGAGTTTTACTAGCATAATATATAACTTTGAAAACTTTCTCATATTTTTGTCCTAATACAGCTCCTATTGCAAAATCACTTGCATCACACATTAATTCAAAAGATTTATTCCGGTCGAGTGCAACAATGATAGGTGCGATTATTAATTTTTCTTTTAGAATATTAAAAGCATTAATACATTCTTCATTAAATTCAAATTGTGCATCTTTTTCTAATAAATGACAAAGAGGTTTAGCAATTTTATAAAAATCCTTTATATATCTTCTATAAAATCCAGCATGACCTAGAAAAGTTCTCACATCAGTAACAGTAGTAGGTGGTTACAATTCAGCAATAATTTTCACTTTTGCATGATCTACTTCCATCCCTTTTCGTGATACTTTGTGTCCAAGTACAATGCCTTCTGTGACCATGAATTGACATTTTTCCCAGTTAAGAACTAAATTTGTTTCTTCGCATCTTTTCAGAATTTTGGCTATGTTTTCCAAACAAGATTCAAAAGAAGTTCCAAAGACTGGAAAATTGTCCATGAATATTTCAATTCCTTTGTCAATCAAATCACAAAATATTGACATCATACATCTTTGAAAAGTTGCAGGTGCATTACATAAACCAAAAGGCACTCTTCTAAAAGCAAATGTTCCATAAGGACTTGTAAATGTTGTCTTTTCTTGGTCCTCAGGAGCAATAAGTAATTGATGATAACCAGAATATCCATCTAGAAAACAGAAATATGAGTGTCCAGCTAATTTATCAAGCATTTGATCCTAGAAAGGTAAAGGAAAATGATCATTTCTAGTGGCTTTATTTAGATTCCTATAATCAATACAAATTCACCATCCAGTAACTTGTCTTGTAGGAATAAGTTCATTTTTATCATTAACAATGACAGTTACTCCTCCTTTCTTCGGAACACAATGAATAGGACTTACCATTAACTATCCGAAATAGGATAAATAATACCGACATCTAACCACTTAATAATTTTTTTTAACAACCTCTTTCATATTAGGATTTAATCTTCTTTGCGATTCTATAGTAGGTTTAAAATTTTCTTCCATTAAAATTCTATGCATGCGAATGGAAGGGCTTATTCCTTTTATATCGGCAATAGTCCAACCAAAAGCTTTCTTATAATTCTTTAACACACCTAGTAGTTTTTCTTCTTGATCTTTACTCAGTTCAGAAGAAATAATAATAGGTAAAGTTAACGAATTTCCAAGAAAAACATATTTTAAAAGGGAAGGTAACATTTTTAATTCCAGTTCAGGTGGTTTTTTAATTGAGGGTAAAAGTATATCATTTTGAGTTATGTCTAAAGTTTCCCAATTATCTTTAACAAAATGAGTCTCTTCTTCTTCCACTATTTCATCTTCATCAGTTAAAAATTCAAATTTTTCTTCAGAAATAACTTTACATTATTCTTGATAATGTTTTTCAATTAAATATTCAATTATATCCATTCGATAACATTTCTCTTTATCAGGGTACTTCATTGATTTAAGAACATTGAATTTAATTTTTTGATCATTGACTCTCATGGTTAATTCTCTTTTTTGCACATCAATCATAGCTCGTCCAGTAGCTAGAAAAGGTCTTCTTAAAATAATAGGTATCTCTTTATCTTCTTCCATATCAAGCACTATGAAATCTACAGGGAACATAAATTTATCCACTTTAACAAGGACATCCTCAATAACTCCTTTAGGATAAGTGATAGATCTATCAGCTAACTGAAGAGTTACAGTGGTGGGAGTAATATCTCCTAAATCTAATCTTCGAAAGATAGAAAATGGCATGAGATTAATACTTGCTCCTAAATCACATAAAGCTTTTCGCAAAATTTTTCTCCAATAGTGTGCGGCTTATTTTTGGGTTGTGTGTTTTACTTGGAAAAGGGGGTCGCCTACAGAAATTGTCTGCGAATTCTTAATTTAATTTAAATAAATAATTTGAAAAGTAGTATTTGATTTTGAAAATAATTTTAAATTTGAAAATTTTAAGATATGAAATCAAACTAATCTCACATCCCGAATAGTTTATATAAACGAGCACCGCACTACAAACCGTGTATCTACCCCGAAGAATAGACACACTACTTGATAATGAGGCTCGATTAAATAAACTAGAGAAATTTGTGACATCCGTTTGGTGTGCGAATCAATCTTATAAGCCGACAAATTCCCCTGTTTAATATGAAAACATTAAACAGGGTTTATATTACCTGGGTTCTTAAAATTCCCTATAAGGGCAAGCCCCTATAGTTAATTACATCTTAAGTGACGAAAATCACCTAAGAAAACTCTCGATAATAATCAGTAGTTCTGCTCTCGAGAATTTCAAAGTTTAAGTTTTCGAGGATTGAATTTTAGAATTTCAATAGGGAATGGATCAAGTTTGGAACATTTTATTTTGGGAATTCAAAGGAAGAAAGGTAGGAGAAATCACAGATTCGAAGCGAACTTCGGTAATTTCCCGACTATCCTATTGTTTGGCTTGGATTTAGGAAAACCCTAATGTTTATTTAGTATTTTGATCTTGCCAATTTTAATTAATTAGGACTTATATTTGTATGATAAAATCATATAAATAGCCTCGAAGATGTGAGGGTTTATGTCGTATCGGACGACTACCTCGGAGTCCTAAGACCGGTTAGGGCTTAATTTACATGATATGATCATGCAAATGCCTAACGAAGAGTTGAGGATTTATGTTGCACTAGGCAAACTTTCTCGAAGTCCTATGGCTTGGTTATTTAATTCTAAGAAAGTTTTGCTGAAGTAGACTCAGGTTTTGCTGATGACGATGGCCGTGCTGCCCACCATGCTCCGAGCTCCTTATTGTTGTAGTGGTTTAGTTTTAGAAGTCATAAATCAGGAGATGAGAAAAGTGTTATGGTTTAGAGAAAATCTTAAAATCCAGGTGTTTTTAATATTTTAATTAAACAAATCTTAAAGTTGATTATAACAACACCGGTTAAGATCCCACGGTTCCATCCTTCCGGCATCGTTATTTTTATCGGATTCACTTAGTCCAGATGAATTTGCTAAACTCAACTGAATGAGTTCCACACTTTCATTTAGACCGTGGGAAATCCCGTTAGCAACACGTAGGTTACATCATCCGAGGTATTCCCGATCATCCAACAAGACGTTTTAATTTAGTTGTAGTTGTAGTTTTTTGTGTTCTGTTTGTGATTAAATTTTGAGTTGTCTTATATTTTGAAATGTTGTAGCGGTGAATTTTATCTTGTAATGACTTTTAATTTAGTTTTGGTTTCAGTTTTAGGGGCTATCCTAAAGGTGTGGGTTTTCATGCAACAGTTGTTTATCATGCAAGAAAAGTAAGTGCGATGCGATTAAATAAATTGCAATAAAATAAAAGCGTACCTGGAGGGTCTTCCTGTCATCCCAAGCTGCACTTAAAACATAGTTAGAATATTTAAGCATTTAAAGTAAGTTCCTAGGTAAAGCTAAGGGAAGGGTTATGGTTTTCTACCAAGTTCCTAATCCTATAGCTAGTTATTTCCTATGACGTCTAGGTTCTTGTATTTTGGTTTGAGGACGATTTTCCTCATTAAAGAACAATTAAGTTCAATCGTTCTTATAAATATCCTATCATATCGAGGAAGTGCTTAAGACGAATCGTAAACATCTTTTCAATATTTTTAGGATTATTCTAAGTCTAAATGAATTTAATTATACAAATGAATTAATCGTCCGGGATTTCAAGTTTGTTGTTTTGCTCAGTGAACTAGGACATTTGAATATCTCATGAATGAAGCAACACTTCATTTAACACTCCTTTTAAGAGTTATGACATCACGAGCTTTTGAGGGCAAATGGATGTTCAAGTGGTTTATGATTTAATTTTAGTTAATGGATTTAAGTTTGGAATAGTGTTCAAGTTGTTTTATATTTATTTTTGAATTCTTCATGTCTTAGGTGATGTTATATTTAATTTAATTTAATTTAATTTAATTTGACTTAATTTTAATTTAATGTGGTTTAATTTAATTTAATTTAAGTTAATTTAATATAATATGATTTAGCTTAATTTAATTTAATTTGATTTAATTTAATTTGATTTAGTTTTAATTGAGTTTAATTTAATTTAATTTAATTTAATTTAATTTAATTTAATTTAATTTAATTTAATTTAATTTAATTTAATTTAATTTAATTTAATTTAATTTAACTTAAATTTAATTTAATTTAACTTAAATTTTAATTTGATTTAATTTAAATTTTAATTTGATTTAATTTAATTTAATTTAATGTGTTTTAATTTATTTTAATTTAATATGTTTCAATTTAATTTAATTTAATTTAATTTAATTTAATTTAATTTTTTAATTTTAATTTAATATTTTATTTTAAAAGGGTTTGATTTAAGTAATTTAACTTTAATTTAATTTAATGATTAAGTCTTTTAGCATTTTAAATCTTAAGTTTGAATCATCATTTTAATTAGGAATTAAATGTTATTGAGATGATTAATTTAGGGATTCTTAAATTAAAGAATAAATCTCTTCCTAATAACATCCCTATTTTAATAATTCAAAATTTATTATTCTTCCCAAATTTAATTAATTATTTTAATTAAAGTTCATTTCAATTATTTTTGAATTGTTTAATAGGTTCCTACTCTTTAATTGTTTAAATTTCAATCATCCTAATCAGATTAAGATCAAATATTTTACTCTTTCATTTTATTAAGCCTAAAGTTTTAATTAAGGGTTAAGATTTTAATTACCATTTTGCCCTTCAAGCTTAATAATTTCATAACTCACTAAATTGAGCTCAAATGAATTTGCAATTTTTATGTGACTTCACTCATATGTCAATAAAGACATTAGAGGAGAAAAATGTGATTTTCCTGTATTTAATTTATTTATGTAATTATTTTTGGTGGAAAATAAGGATTTCTAAGGAAAATTTAATAATATGACCAAGGAAAAGTTTCTGTCCTTAAGAAAATTATGGGACATTCCTAATGATCAGGGGACCACTTGGACCAATTTTGGTGATTTTTTGAATTATATTCTTTTTATTATAATTATTTTGAGTTTTGGAGTATTAATTAATTTTAAAATAAATTACATGTTGAAAAATGAATTTTATATTTTTCAAAAATCTCTTTGATATCAGGGAAATCAAAGAATCAATTTTTACAATTTTCTGATTTTTCTTTGATTTATTAGAATTATTTTAATGGAAATGCTAGAAAATACATTTTTTTATTTTAAAATTACCCTAGGGCTTTAAAATTTAATAACTCATCATAGAGACTTAAAAAAAATATGGGGTTTGTTCCTAAGTGATTAAAATTCAAAATGTGACATTTTGGTGAATTTTATTATTTTTGTGATTTTTATTATTTTTTTAAATTATTAAAATATTAAAATAATACAAAAAATCAACTTTTTTAGAAAATTGAAATTTCAATTTTTTTAAATTTCCCTAATATCAGAGAGGCTCCAAAACCAATTTGGTGAATTTTTGAAAAGTATTTTGAAAGTTATGAATTTTCAAAGTTTAAATTGGCTTAATGGCTTAATCAACCCATTTAGTAGGGCTAACCAAGTCCAATTGACTTCAAATTTTTATGGTAGGTTCCTCTGATCCTAAAGGTCAGTGGAGAATTGATTTCAAGTCAATTTGATGTATGATTAGCTCTGATTAATTAAAGACCTATTTTGGGTGTTTGAGCCAATTAGGGTCATTCCAAGTGAATTAATTCAAAACCTATTTTTCCTAGGGTCCTCTGGTCATAAGAAACATCACCAAATTTTCCTAGAATTTATTTCACAACATGCTAATTATTAGATTTAAAATACTCAAAAAAATAACATGAATTTGAAAAATCAATAACTTCTCATAGGGATGGCCTCGACTTTGGAAAATTCGAGGGAATGTTCCCAAATTCGGAGGCTTCAAAAGCCCTATGGTCTCATGCCATGGTGAATTTCCTATATGCATGGAGAATTAAAACAATGCAGACAGTAAATAAATCATTAAAAATAAAATAATTGATGAAATTAAATGATTTCTTTTCCACATTATTCTCCTCTCGTTCACTCGAGCAAGAGGGTATTTTTATTTTATTTTTAGGATTTTTCTACACAAAGTTATGAATTTTTGAAGTTTAGGGAATTAAATAAATAGGAAAATAACCTAATTTCCTACTTATCCACGCGGCACCACGTCAACCTCGGCGGCTCCGAAGGGGTACGTGTCGCGCCGTGATCGGACGTCGCCATACGAGTCGGCCGTCCCGGGACCCGCGGTTCATGCACCATTGCGCCGTCCGGCTCGATCCGGACCATCCGCTCGATACACGCTCGATCCGACGGCTCCCGGTCATCGTCTACGGCCGGTGTGCACCCGTGATCGTCAACCTTCTAACCCTAATTTCTCGCTCGATTCTCGATGGATTTTTGTGTTCTTATGCTCTATGGATTCGTCTTGAGGAGACGAACACATCCATACGGTAAACATGTATTTAAATTGACTCAAATTAAAAGGAGAATCTCTGGAAGCTCGGGAAGAAGAGTGTGTCCATACCTTTGCTCAGAGAAGTGAAACTTCGATCTGAGAGTTGTGTCACCTTCGATTGGGTCCAAGTAAGCTCCGGATGAAGTCCCTTGGCTCAGTGAATTGTCTCAGCTATGAAAGTGACCACAGCTCGATCACAAAGCTTAGAGTCTGGAACAGATGGGTGGCCTGGAGAGGGGGCTTTTGCTGGTGGACTTCTTCCCTAGGTCTGGTGAAGGTGTAGGACCAATCAATTTGGGGATTGGCTCACTGTGGAGAAGTGTCCTGGTTTTGGGCTTGGATTTCAACTCGCGAAATCGAGCTCGCGAGAGGAAATGGCGGGGGATTTCGGTGGGGATCAAGTTCTCTATGTGTGGGGAGTAGTCCGGAACAATTTTGGCGAGTTTCCTTAAGGTTTGTTTCGAGCACCTCTCATGGCCGAGAAGGGGTGGTGTTTAAATAGGAGAGGGTGGAGGGCCTCCGCGGGGTTTAATGGTTGGGATCAGTTTGCTCGGTGAGGAGAAGAAGCTGCTGCAATGGCCATTTGGAGTGAGGCGGCTCGGCAAGGTGGAATTCCAAAATTTGGCTCCTCCCGAGGTCTCGGCCATGGTGTTTTCCGGCGACCCGGGCGGGCGGCCGGCGAGCATGGGTCACTCTCGGGTCCAGGTGGGTCGGGGCTGGAGGTTTGTGCGGTCAATTAGCCATGGACATGTGTAAAGGGTTTGAATCGAAGTGGAATGGGAAAGGGCCGGTTTTGGGTCTAAATGGGTCAACCCTTGTTTTTGGGTTAGGTTCACCCTCCAAGGCCGATTTGGGCTGAAGGGAAAGTCACTTGGATCGGCTTGATTAGTGGGGTCGAGTCACGATCCAAGTACGATTAAGCTTAAGCAAGAGTTAGAGGAGACATGGGAGTGGTTAATCACTCTTAAGAGAATCATTAAAGGGTCCCCTCTTCTTGCCATTTTGGGTATGGTGAAGTGTCCAAGGCTTTCATGGCTCACATGTGGCTCATGCATGACTTCATGGCTCACCTTTGGCTTGGGAAAAGTTAAGTCGATTTCATGGAAATGGATTTAAGAAAATTTTGGTATTTTGATGGGAATTTGTATGGGGCTTGATTTGGAATTGTTTAATTGATGATTTTGAAACTTAGGGGTGATTTTGATTAAATGGATGATGAGGGGAAGTGTCATGTGGGCTTTGGATGAATTTGGGCTTTTGAATTTGAAGGAAGTGGGCTTTTAGGAAGGTTTAAGGGAAGTGGGCTTTTTGATTTTAGGATGGGCATTTGGGTGAGAATTTTGTGAAGGACCATGTCAAATAAATGTTACAATTTGTTTAGGGATGTTTCATGAATGGTTTGGAGTCAATTTGGTGTGATTTGGAATTGAATTGGTTTGAATTTGGGTTCATTTGGTAAGTGGGCCAATGTAAGTCAAATTGGGCTAACTTGGGCCAATGTTGGGCTAGGGTTGAAATTGATGTAAAATTAATGTTGGGAAATGTTTATGGGAGTGTTTCAAAGAGGTTTTGGCTTTGGTTGGGTTTTAATTTTGGGGTTTGGGCCTATTTGGGCTAGGTTTAGGTTTAGGTCAAAATTGGGCCTTTTAGCTTTGGGTTGAGTTTGAGTGGGGTTTGGGTCTAAGCTTTGGGAAAATCATGTTAGTGTTTTGTTTATGGGGATGTTAAGGAAGGTTTAGAAAAGATTTGGGGTTAATTAGAGTTAAATTGGGTGAGTTTGGGCTAAGTTTGGGTCATGGGTCCAAATTGGGCTTTAAGGCCAAAAGTGAAATTGGATCCAAATGTCAATCAAATTGGACTTGGATTTGGTCTAGATTAGTGTTGGGGATGTTGAATTGATGTTTAGAATTGAATTGGACCAGAATTTGAGTCAATTGGGTAGGTTTGGTTTGACATTGGGTTCATTTTGGGTTAAAATGGGTCAAATTGGGGGTTTTGATAAACGTGGGGTAAATTGACAAAATTTGCCCATGGTGTAGTTGAATAAAATGAAATTAGGAATATTTGGGATTTTCTGGAATTTTCTGGGAATTTTCTGAATTTTTGGATTTTTTGGCTAAGAGGGGCATTTTGGGTATTTGGAGGGTATTGGGAGGTATTTTTGGAATTTTTGGTATTTTTGGCTACGAATGGTCAATTTGAGTAATGTGGGAATGTTTAGGATTGATTTTGAGGAATTTAGGTGATTTTGCAAATTTTGGGTGGTTTCAAGGGTTTTGGGTAGGCTAGGCGGGTGTAGGGTTCCGGGGGTCAAAAATTGAAAATTTGTAAAATTGAAGATTGGGTAAATGTAAGTGGACTGAAATCATTTTGGTTGAGCCATGAAGCCATATCAAGCCTACATGAGCCATGAAGGGACTCATTTGAGGCATCCACTATGTTGTTCCTAACCCTCTTGCTGAAAGGCTTAGGGGTTAGGGACCATCCATGTGCATCACCTTCATGAGTCGGGAGGTCAAGTTAGGTATGGGTGTGTTTTTAGGAGGTGTGTGAAAGTGTAGTGTATAGGTGCGGTGTGTAAGTCGGCCCTTCACCGGACCCGAGCCACCCGAGGCGATCCTAAGGCCGAAGAGTCCCATAGGAACTCATCCTCTAAACTTCCACATTTGATTTCGACCCTCTAGGTGATTAGGGGTCTACAATCAAGTTTGTGGAGTTTGCGAGGGAGTTAAGAAGTGGTTTGAATTTCTAAGTGGTGGGTCCCAATTCTAATCCTCTAGGATAGTCGAAAGGAAAAGCCTAAGGCTAGATCCTAAGTACTAAAGAGAAGAAGAGAAGACCTCATCAAAAATGAGGTCAACAAATGGACCCCCAATAGGTGTAGTGTGCTAACCAAGCACACCGCGCGTATTGGCGTTGACCGAAAAGATCAACAAAACCAACACAGATGTCCAAGTGACAAACTTAGGATGAAGTAGAAGAATTTCCGCTGGGGAGTGTCAAGTATATCTCCGAGGCCTGGAGATTCCCGAACTCTCGGCCGGGAAAGGAAAAGGAGGTGAATCCCAAATCACATGATGCGGGGAAATTCGATTTAGATTTTAGTTGTTTCAGTTTAAGTTTTGATGTGTAAGTTTAGATTTTCAGTTTTCATTTAGATTGAAGTTTTGTTAAGATTAATTTTGAATGGATTTGATTTCAAATGAAAATTGAAACTTTGTGGTTTTAGATGTAACATTTTCAACCTCAAAAGAAAATTGAATTGATTGGATTGAATCATTACAATGAGGAGGGATCTCAGAGCAATGTGGTATTGGATGTAAAATCCTTAACCTCAAGAGTTTGATTTTGATGTATTTCATTGCGATAGGGAAAGAGTCCTAAAGCAATGCAGTCTCGGATGTAAAATCCTCGACCCCAAGAGTTTGATTTTGATGTATTTCATTGCAATAGGGAAAGAACCCTAAAGCGATGCGATCTCGGATGTAAAATCCTCGACCCCAAGAGTTTAAATTTTGATGTATTTCATTGCGATAGGGAAAGAACCCTAAAGCGATACGATCTCGGATGTAAAATCCTCGACCCCAAGAGTTTAAATTTTGATGTATTTCATTGCAATAGGGAAAGAACCCTAAAGCAATGCAGTCTCGGATGTAAAATCCTCGACCCCAAGAGTTTAAATTTTGATGTATTTCATTGCAATAGGGAAAGAACCCTAAAGCAATGCAGTCTCGGATGTAAAATCCTCGACCCCAAGAGTTTGATTTTGATGTATTTCATTGCAATAAGGAAAGAACCCTAAAGCAATGCAGTCTCGGATGTAAAATCCTCGACCCCAAAGGTTTATATTTGATGTATTTCATTGCAATAGGGAAAGAATCCTAAAGCAATGTCGTCTCGGATGTAAAATCCTCAACCCCAAAGGTTTAAATTTCATTGCGATAGGGAAAGAATCCTAAAGCAATGCGATCTCGGATGTAAAATCCTCAACCCCAAAGGTTTAAATTTGATGTATTTCATTACAATAGGAAAGAATCCTAAAGCAATGCGATCTCGGATGTAAAATCCTCAACCCCAAAGGTTTAAATTTCATTGCGATAAGGAAAGAATCCTAAAGCAATGCGGTCTCGGATGTAAAATCCTCGACCCCAAAGGTTTAAATTTCATTGCGATAGGGAAAGAATCCTAAAGCAATGCAGTCTCGGATGTAAAATCCTCAACCCCAAAGGTTTAAATTTATTGTATTTCATTGCAATAGGGAAAGAATCCTAAAGCAATGCAGTCTCGGATGTAAAATCCTCAACCCCAAAGGTTTAGTTTTGAATGGTAATTGATATTGCAAAGATTTGTAGTGTTGATTTGAAAAGTGTGGAATTTTGGTGTTTCGAGAATTTCATGAAAGGAAACAGATTAGGAGGGAATATGTAGATGCTACATATCCCATTCAAAAGAGTTGATCGGAAGTTACTGGTTTGGATTGGATACAATTCCTCGCCATCAGATTCGATCCGTGTTAATGGAATCAACCGCTTCCATCCAGACCAAGGAAAGAGTAGAACGGATTGGATTTCAAATTTGGAAGGTTGAGTTTGAATTTGATTGAGGTTTGATTTGAGATTTAGAAAATCGAATTTGAATTTGATTGAGATTTGATGTAAAATTTGGAAAGTTGAATTTGAATTTGATTTAAAATTTGATTTGATGTCATTTTGTTTGTCTTTTAACGATTCAGATTTTATTTTATCGTGAATTTGGAGTTTATCATTTTTAGATTTTTAAGGAAGGTTTTCTTTTATTCTTTTTTTGTTTCTTTTCTGTTCTTTGTTCGAAGTTCATTTAACTTTAATGGCGTTTCCCAATCGTTTTGCACAAAAGAGGTGAAGGCCAAAATTGTGACATGGTCACTTTCATTCCAATCATGTTGAAGATACATCATACAACTCGATCCGGAATACATCTCATACAATCCATATAGACTCAAAACGGACTATGTATGATCTTTGTCGATCCATCCAAAAGGGTATTTGTCAAAAATCCATGTCTGAATAGTGAGGTACATGGTCAATAACATCACCTTCCAAGCCATCCTTGGCAAGGATGCCGTATGGATGTACGTTGGAGGTGTGATATTTTCCATAAAACTCACAGCTCGTAAGGTCAGAGGCTCTCTAACTCCGGGTCCGGCTAGAAGTGATAAGGTGCTTTCCTGTCGTCCATCCTTCGGAAGGTAACTGAGATCCGCTTTACTGGTACTTCTGGTATGCAATGCTTAGCGACATCTGCTCCGTTGCCCTTCAGTATCATGACGGAACCTACCGGTAATGGTATCTTTCGCGGCCCTCGGAACTCACACGGGCCTGCTATCCGGAGGTCGGATCCGAACATGATATTACACTCGTTCGGAAAAGAAAGCTGTGCGAAAGGTCGACAAAGTCGTGGTGATCTATGTGCGGGGTATGCGATTACCCTTCTTGTAAATATTAATGATGCAACTGTTGGGTATGCAATCCGCTAGCAATAACCTCCATGCTTTATCATTCTTTTTACCATCCTTTTAATGACTAATGGCATTGGATCCACTGGCCATGACGGAGTATCCCGGTGGGTTTCCCTTCCTGTCTTCTGCGAAGTTGTAGCAGCATCCACATTGTATTGTAATTCTCCCCTTCCCTGGCATCCACCTCTGGGGTTCTGAGTAAGTGTTTTCTCTTAAACGACCTGCTCGACCCATCTTTTTCAAATCCCGGATGCAGTCCACGATTTGTTGTTGTTCGTATTCTGAGAACACGTCTGTATGTAGCTCGAGGCCTTCTAGTATATTGATCCTCCTGCCTCGATTCTCTCGAAGTATTCAAAAGTTTTCTTCTCGACCTTCGTATTCTTTCTAGCTCGTATTACGGGATAATTTGCAAATGGCGAGGCACCGGTGACGTCTTGTGGGATATATGGCTCAATCCCTTCACGTTCTCCACGCATACCTCGGCTCCTCGGGGATGATGTCCGTCGGGACATCCTCCGGGGTTGCTACGCAACAAGGTCATGCATTGCGGTGACTTTATCCGGTGGCGTAGTAGCCTTCTTTCTTCCGTTCGTCTTGAGATTTCCCTGGTCTCTTCGTTATCCTCGGAGGCTGGTCTCCTTTCTTCGGAGTTCTCGGTGAGCCGGTGTCCTTGAAGTATATGTGCGGCGGTAGCAAGCTGCCTCGTCGCGCTGGTCTGCTGTTAATTTAGTTAACATCTTGCGGATACGGCGATTTTTATTTCTTCGTTGAGTTCGTTGTGAGAGTAGCTCTTCGTACTTCTCGAGTTTACGTGGGCGCGGCGCTAACAAGTACGCCCTCTCGCCGTAGCGACTACGGATTTGATTCTCTTGTCTTCTTCGGTGCTTGTTTATCTTTTCTTCTTCTTTGGATTGGTGGCTTGGGCCACCCACTTTCATTCTTGTCCGGTCGGGCGGTTCCTCTCGGTCGATTGGGACCCGGTCACTTTCCTCGTATTGCGGAGCCTGCCGGTGCGAAGTCCGAGTCGATCTCTATTATCGCTCCATCTTTCACCCTCTTTTCGTCGAGTGCGAGGCTTACGCCATTTCTAAAGTTCAGGACCAACCGCCCGTTCGACATTTCCCTACGAAAAGACAAGGAAAAGGATCAGGGGCTGTACTAAGAACAAGAACATTAAGAAAATGTTTATTAAAGACAGTTTTTTATTATTACTTTTGTATTTCTCAATTTAAGATGAATGAAGTGGGATAAGATCAGGAAAGAGATTTTGACATGGAAGAGGAAACAAGGAAAACTTTATTATCATGATTTTATTTATTTTAGTACATTTTTTATTATTTTTGGGTTCGGACCCAGTCACAAGTAACTACTTCGCCCGTGCTTCTAGGAATGAAAAATTCATTCCTTCGAAACATCAGGTAGCGTAATACTTCTTCAAGTATCGTCCATTGATCGGAAGCATATGTCGTTCTCCTTGGCGATTCACTAGGCTGGTAGGAGCCTCCTGAGTAAGCTGCCTCGACTAAAAACGGTCCCTCCCGAGTGGGTTCAAATTTTCCTCCTATCTTGCGGTGTGCGAGTATAGGTCTCTTGAGAACGAGAACTAAGTCACCGGCTTTGAAGGTTCTTGGGCGGACTAGTCCGTCATGGGCTTGAACCATCTTAGCTTGGTATAGTTCTAAATTTTGCTTGCATGCTGCAAGTCTTTTCCCTTCTAGGCTTTCTAATTCCTCTAGTCGTAATTTGGCATTCTCTTCGTCGTGATTTTGTTTGCAAGCTGCAATTCGAGTGAAGGAAGGCTTGGACCTCTAAGGTTAACATCGCCTCGGACCCATACACCGGAGCGTAAGGTGTAGCTTGAGTAGGAGTTCTGAAGGTTGTCCGGTAGGCCCATAAGGCTTCTAACAATTTCTCGTGCCAATTTCTCTTATTATCGTCCAAAGTCTTCTTTAAAATTTGAACGAGAGTTTTATTAAAAGCCTCGGCCAGGCCGTTTGCTCTTGGGTAGTAAATCGTTAAATATCACCAGTCGATTCCGTGTCTCCTGACAAAATTGTTGATTTGTGTGCTTCTGAATGCTGACCCATTATCTGAGATGATCATGCGCGGCACTCCGAAACGGTAGACAACTTGGTTCTTGAAAAGCGTAGCACGTGGTGTGCTTTCACTTCTACGAGTGGACCGCACGCCCACTTGGAAAAGTAATTTGTAACCGCAAGAATGAAGCGATGTCCTTTTGAAGATGGTGGTTCTATGGGACCCACTATAACCGTGCCCCAACATTCAAATGGCCACGACGCAATTGTCAGATGTAGCACATTTGGAGGTTGGTGTAGAACCACTCCGTGCACTTGGCATTGGTGACAGCTCTTGGCGATTTTCATGCGGTCGGTCATCATCGAGGGCCGGTAGTACCCTAGTCTTTTAATTTTCATTTGCATCTTTGGACCCGGTCGAGTGAGCGCCACGGAGTCCCGAATGCACCTCTTTAACAATTTCACGAGCCTCGGACCGGCTCGGGCATCTTAGCCGCATCGATCGAAAAGACCTTCGTATAATGTATTGTTTATTATTGCATAGGACGAGTTCTTTTATTGATACGATGAGCTAACGACCTATCGTCCGGTAGTTTTCCTGTTTGCGGGTAGTCTATTAATGGTCGTCGCCAATCTTCGGTGTTTTACATCACTTGCTTGCAATTGATCCATTTTCCTTTTCTGATTTGTGTATTGTGTCTATGTCGAGTTGTGATAGGACCTGACATCCGTGAACCGACACTTCCACTGATTCATCTTGCAAACAGGAAAATTCTTTTGCGAGACGGGCTAGCGCATCTGCTAAAGCGTTTTCTTTTCTGGGAATTTTGTAGATCGTCACATTCGGAATCTGTTCCAACAGCTGTATGGCATACTGGAAGCATTGCTCGAGTCTTGGCTTTAAAATTCTGTCTTGTCCGACGATCCGTTGAATGATTAACTGTGAATCCCTGTAGATGTTGATGTACGTTATACCCATTTGAATAGTTAATTCCGATCCTGTTATGAGGGCTTCGTATTACTGCTTCGTTGTTCGTACACGGCTCGTCGAGTGGTAGGAGTATCTTAACATCCCCCGCTCCGGTGTTATAAAGATTAATCCGATCCACTGCCTTCTTGGGCACTATCACTTGCGATTCTTCGTCTTTATGTGCTGAAGATGCTCCGTCGAAATACAATTCCCGACGTCGATCATCAGGGTCTTCTAGGTTCATTATTTGTTCATCTGGCAAATCGTCATTGAGAGGAGATTCTGCCGGCAAAGGGTGTCTTTGCGAGGAAGTCTGCTAGGACTTGTCCTTTTACGGCACGAAGAGGCACGAAAGTTATATCGAATTGCAATAATATCATTAACCATCCGGCAAGTCTGCTCGGAAAGCGTTGGACGGGTCATCGAGTATTGCAATGGATTAAATTTCGAAATCGAGTTGACCTTATGAGAAAGCATGTAATGCCGAGCTTTTGAGCGGCGAAGATCGAGGGCTAAACGAGTGCTTTTCAATTGCGGGATACCTTATTTCCGTCGGAAGTAAACGACGGCTTAGGTAGTAAAGAGCATTTTCTTTACCCTCATCATTGACACAAGCTAACGAGGCTCCGAGAGAATCGTCTAAAGCCGCGGTATAAAGTATCGGCGGTCTACCCGAGGCCGGGGTCGCTAAGACAGGGAGGTGTCATTAAATATTGTTTAATGTCCTCGAAGGCCCTACGGCATTTCTCTTCCCAAATAAATTTGGCGTCCTTTTTAACTAATGCGAGAAAGGCCGACACCTACCTAACAAGTTCGAGATAAAGCGTCGAAGATATGCCAGCTTCCCTTGAAAAGATCGTAGTTGTTTTAAGGTTTTGGGAGGCGGCATTTCTAAGATGGCTTTTATCTTTTCCGGATCGATTTCAATTCCACGATGCCGGACAACGAATCCTAAGAATTTCCCGGAGGTGACACCGAAGGCGCATTTTAAGGGATTCATCTTAAGGTTAAATTGTCTTAATCGTTCGAAAACAAATCTCAAATCATATAGGTGGTTTTCCTTTACTTTGCTTTTGATGACCACATCGTCCACGTAGCATTCGACTTGATTGTGGATGAGATCATCAAAAATTCTTGTCATCGCTCTCCGGTAGGTTGCTCCTGCGTTTTTCGATCCGAATGGCATCATCTGTGTAGCAAAATACTCCGATCGGCGTTCTGAATGATGTAAGTTTTTCATCTTCTGGAGCCATTTTTATCTGATTGTATCCTGAAGATCCATCCATGAATGAGAATATTTCATGTGTTGAAGCGATGTCGATCATTAATTCTGGGATCGGTAGAGGAAATTCATGTTTCGAGCATGCCTTGTTTAAATCTCTTAAATCCACACAAATTCTAATCTGACCATTCTTCTTCCTGACTGGTACCACATTGGCTAACCAAGTCGGGTATTGTTCTTCACGGACAAATTTAGCGTCTATTAGCTTTTTAACTTCAGCTATGACTTGTTGTTCAATTTTTAGAAGCATTCTTCAGGACCTTGTCCGGCGGAACGAAGCGGGATCCACCCCTAGCTTATGGATTGCGACCTCTAGAGCTAAACACGGCATCTCATCGTAGCTCTAAGCAAAACGAGTCTTTAAATTCCATTAATAACTTGATTATTTCTTCGGAGTCTTCTTTATTGAGTAAGGAGCTAACAAAGGTAGGTCTAGGTTCTTTGCTTAGTACCTAAGTTAACTTCCGTCAACTCATCTATTGTAGATTTGATCTCTTCTTTGAATTACAGTGGAGCGTCTCCAATTTGTAAATCTTCGAGTTCTTCGTAGTTTCCATGCGGTTTTCATTAGACTCGCAAGTGACAACCAAGCAAAATTCGGTATCGTCGACCGATCCTACCGTGCCGAATCCGAGACCATGCTTTGAATTGGGTGGACGACCGGAGTTATTCCATAAATTTTCAAAATGTTGTGATCGACCTTTTGTCGCATTGTCGAGGTAAGAAACCACGCTGAATTAAATTTTGAACACAGGGAGAGTACCACTCAAAAGGCAATTCCATTAATTCTGATGAAGTAGCATCTTCAAATTGTACATTATTCTCAGTTTTGGAGGAAGGAGCACCACGATAGAATTTGATGGGATTTGCACCGCCGCTACGTACTTCTTTGACCACCATACCCTCGATCTTATTAGAATGGATCGGGGTCAGGGTCATAGTATGTACATAGTGGTTAATCTTCTCGTACATCGATTTATATTCTTCGTTTCTTTCATCTTCGAGAGGGATTCGAATTGCGGCTTCTTCCAACTTATTGTCGTTGCTTCTTGTTTGATTTCTTTTTCTTCTTCAGAACTATCTTCCCAATCAACATTGATGGTACGTTGACCTCATTTTTGATGAGGTCTTCTCTTCTTCTCTTTAGTACTTAGGATCTAGCCTTAGGCTTTTCCTTTGACTATCT